>JAUZTA010000001.1:26466483-26485922 GCA_034780835.1 Ctenochaetus striatus
AAAAACAAAACAAAACATGATGTTATTGTATGTGTAAAGACAACTGCTACAAAAAAGATAAAATTCAATCTGCAATTGCTAGATGGGTAAAGTAATTTTATTTACATTGTCTTGTGTGTCACAATCTGTACATCATACCATCTACACAAACCCTCTGTCCTTATGCCCTCAATTTGAATAAGAAAAAGCTCCTCCTGAAATGTTTTCAAAAGTGTCCACTGTGCCTTTCTAGTGGGAATGTTTGTGCTGTAACATTCCATATTATATTACAAGTTCCAAAAAACACTGTCTTAGGTGAGCTAGCGAGAATAATCATTGTTTATAGTTGTAGATGACCTTCGGGTCTCTCATTTGTTGTCTTTTTTTCCTATGTCTTCTGCTTATTTCATTCCTCTGCCATGTAAGTTTGTTGTCACAGCTGGTATGTTGCCAAACAAGTCAAGCGTGATCGAAACAAGCCACGTCTTTCAGTGATCGCTGCAGAATCCGATACATCATAACATAAACACAAGCTCCACGCTTTTCTCTGACACTGGAAAATGCCTGTGGCCGATTTCCAGCTGTTGTGGTTTAAGGCTTTTCGTCTGATGACAGATGAATATGGTGCTTACAGGAGTTGGATGTTGGATAGTAAAAGAAATGGGTGGATGTTTACTCCTGACTATGACACACTGTTAGGCTGAGGCTGTTATGAACGCAGGTTTGTACGTCTCCTCTTTTGGTTTGTTGATTTAGGAAACGCCTGTCTGTTTACTACTGGCTCACCTGTTGAAATGATGACAATGACCTTTTGTTAAGCTTGCCAAGCCCTTGAAAAGAAAAAGAATTCCAGTCACAGCTGCAGAGACAGATGATGGCACAGAGCACCACTTTCTCAAAAACCTCTTTTGTTCAGCATCTATTGGATTCTCTTGTAAGGCAAATGTATTGTTGCAAATGGATTACAACAAGCAAATAGATATAATCTTCTGAGATCATACTGTTTAAACCCCTCTAACCCAATGTTTAAACAGATCAAGGGGATACCCGGGTAGTTCATAAGTCATGGGTGTGTGCGGTGTGTCCATAATAACAAAACACTTGGTCCCATATCATCACCTCCTTTCCTTGCCTTTAAGCATTGTGCATTCCTCACTTACAAGCTGTTGAGTCTTGTTATTGCATGTGAGTGCAGCACAGTTAAAAGTCTCCTCAAAATCATTCAGTCCCATTCAGTACTGAGCTTGAGAAACAACTTTAAAGCTTCTGTTTGAGTTATATTTCACTGTAAATGAGAAGGGTACCTCATTCCATGCAGAGACACAGCGAGAGCCAAGATAACCAGAGGGGGGATCTTACCACCTGTGCAGTGGTAGTGTGCCTAATATCTTCAGTGTATTGTTTCTTCGAAATACAGTTTACACAGTATATGGCAAAAATGCAAGTTCTCCAATTCATATTAATGTAAGAAGTGTGCTTAAGCCGGATACAAAAAAGTGCAGTGGTCCTATGGTGAAAAGTTGAAGCTGAGTCAACTTTTTGAGTAACACAGCCTTACATCAAGTTGTTATTGCCTGTTGTTATCAGCTGATTGGTCTATTAGACCAAGGTGAGCTGAACAACCCTCTCATGAGAGAGAACAAAGACTTTAATTTGCATTTGCAAATGGACATACACTCAGACACCACTGCACAAACCTGGGGATTTATTGTGAATTAGACCTTTGAACAGATGCGAGGCAAAAGATCATTGCAAACAAAGTGTCTCTCCTGCAGTCCTCTTGTAGTCACTAAAATAAAATAAGATATTGGAAGATGTTGAAATGTTTTTTATTTCCTACTCAGAAATGTTATTACAAATTGTGAACAATTCCCAGTTCTGCTATCCATGATTCTGACCACATTTAATTGTATAGTACACCTTGTACCCCTCACTAAATAGCAAGATATTCTAATTGTAAGTACATTTGTTTTTTATAGTCAAGACCTTGCAAATGGTCCTCTTGCTAATATAAGATGCACAATACTAGGGATACACTCCCTTTGCTGGAACCATAAAACCATGTAATGACCATTTTGCTAAGGATAATCCAAAGAAAGCAGAATGTTGTAGTTATGCTCAGTGGCACAGATTGTTTTTCAAACCCACATTTTAAGTTATATTCATGCCACTGCCAGTTTTAATCGCACATTACATGATTTTGATGTGAGAATTTTTAGTTTCAGATAAATGGTGGATCATTTCTCACTGCCATCTAAGACGTGCAAGAAAATGAAAATATTTTACCTTCTGTGCATGTGGTTCTTAGTTAAAGTTCAGCTCTGCGGGTTTTTGTGTGTGAGATTGCTTATTCTGAACAAACGGCTGGCTTTATATCTGAGCAGTATAATTAAGATACCCCTGGTAGAGACAGCGTAGGGGTATGAGGCCCCCACTTTCAGCGTTAAATCCTCCCTCCCCTGCAGCCTCCTCATCAGCTGCTTCCCTCCCACTCCAAACTATAGCTGTCAGAAGGCGGGACCACAGGGAGACCACCAATGGTATTTATAGCACACCAGCACTCTAAGTGATAGATGTCACCTTCACACCATCGCCTCTGGGGCACTGCACCAACCACCCTGCCCCACTAACAAGCTGCAAAGTGCTGTGGGTGCATGTAGAAGGGATGAGAGGAAGAGTAGGGAGGAGGAATGTATGTTTCTAGCCTGTGTGTAGAGGACGCAAGAGAGCGAACAAACAAAGAGTGTTTATCAAATGAGTCAAAATTTTCCCACCTGGCTCGTTTGATTCTTGGTTTCTCACTTGCTTATTAAAACAGCCCTTTGGATTGTCTCCCGGTGAGAAGTTTGTTTTAAAATAAAGCAGTCTGTGTTTGTGGCTGCTGTGAGTGATGTGTTTCTTCCTTGAAGCAGTCGCTGGATGATGGATGAGAGTGGGGGTGATGAAGACAGGCTTGACATCAGGGTGTGACTTAACAAGTGAATCTTTGGCTGGGCTCCTAGGAGAGCAACTTTATATGTCTCGTGTACAGCTTTATTGCACAATTTACACTTGAGCCACTCACCGTATGTGCGGCAGAACGTTGGATAAAAACATAATGCCTGACTAACAAACATAAGCATGTCTAACCTAGAAACATATGAACAGTGATCAAAACACACGCACATGCAGATACCACCCACAGACAAACACACATAAAGTTTTATATCGCGCAAAGCACTAGCTTTGTTCCACCAGTGCAAAATAAAAACCCTACAGCTACTGTCACTGTCACAAGGCGTCATCTTCTGACATTTTCAATCATCTCCTTTGACAGAGATATTTTTGGCCCAAATGGTAGTTGTCCTTTGAAGAAGTCTGTAATACAAAATGTAATTCAGGTCTGTGAATTTGTCTGTGAGTGGAATGAGCTTGTCAGAAAGCTGAGGCTTAAGAGAAGGAAGTTTTGGCTGAGGTCTCCACTTGGCGTTGATCCGATATCTAAATTCCTCCTCCAGATCCTGTTAAAGTTGGTCATGTGTGCAATTTCATACCTCCTCACAAGTCCTGTTTAAGAATGCATCCTTATAAACAAAAGACTTCACCAATGTCTTTAAGAAATCTTGTTTTATTAGAAGCGTGCACATTCCTTAATCATTCCACAGCAGTTTGTAAGTTTATTTACTTTATGTACCGTAAGTCCTACTGCTGTCCAATTAAAAGGTCATAAAGAAACTGTGTGACATATTGGTATCAACTGAGAATTACAAATGTTCACACAGCTATTTTTATCTTGGTTACACCACGCTATATTTTAAAGTTAACTTGTCTGTTGCAAAATTTAAACATTTTGTAATCTCTCTGTATATGATATAGAGAATATATTATGTCCTATGTCAAAGCCTAAAAGGTTAGCAAGATGAAAATCAGTGACACTAATCTGTGAAACTATACAAATTTCAGGTACCCAAGTGCATTAATAAACTGATCTAACACAAGTGTGTAAAGCTGAGGTTGTAATACTTCTTTTTTATGTTATGCTGATTTTCTCATTATTAAGATATATAGACTGTTGTGAAGACTCAAGTTTTTCGTCACCACGCCAAAGACAGCCATGGCAGCAGGAATTATGTTTTTTGAGTAGTGTGTTCATCTGGCTGTCTCTCTGTCCCATTTTGTAAACGTGATATGTCAAGAATGCTGTGAGAGAATATCTTTAGATAAAGCACAAACGTCCACTTGGACTCAAGAATGACATGATTAGATATTGGTGACTAAATGACAGTGACAAAATCGTCAGTGAGCCGCTGAAATTCATCCTTGTAAGGGTGAGTCTGTTAACAAGGCTTTCATTCAGCCATATGAAACTGGTTCTCTTTTCTTAGATAGGAGGATATTTAGGATATCGGTTGTCAAGCCACATAGCGAGTTGAAGCACAGTATACTTCATGCCAAGTGAAAAGGTGGGGCGATGGAGCTGAGGAGGCAAACCACAGTGTGTGTTACTGTGCTGTGTATGCTATTGAAATAATAATCTACTATTAATAATATATTCTGCTGAGATTATGCAAAATTACCCAAAACAAATTCTTAATGAAAGAATTGAATTTCTCTTAATGAAGCATGCCAGGTGTAATTAGCTTTGATGTACTCCTGTTTTGACTCCAGTTTTACATTGCTCTGTTTGTATCAGAGTCCAATTCCTCCTGTGTTTGACAGTTTTTCAACACAACCTAGTCTTGAGGAGCATTTTTGATGATTTGTCATAACCCCAGTAAAAAAATGCCTATTTGCGTATTTCACCTTCAAGTTATCAATTGTGTAAGTTTAAGTTCTGGTGTGTTTGTGAGTGACTCAGTTCTCAGTGCTATCTCATCTCATGTACTCTGTCATGTCATTATAAACATCCAGTTAATCATCAGTCCACATCGGCTCAGTTGCAGTCTCCTCTTACTCGCCAGGCCTTCCTAGGATAATCTTCTGAGTGTGTGTCTGTGTATTTATGGCTGTGTGTTAGATCGCCTACATGTATAAGGCTTGTGAGTCTGTGTGCATGAGTCAGAGTCAGAGGCTGGTCTGGAGTCAGACACAGTGGACACACTATCTCTCTGCTGACAAGTGTCATCAACCAGTTGCCTGGGGGTCTCTGCTGTCGTATGGGTGAGAGGGGGCAGGCAGGAGTGCTGCTGCTTGAGGGAGATAGACTGCAGGGATTGGGAAGGGGGGGGGGGGGGGCAGGTTGGCAGTCAAACGGTGGGGGAGGTGACAACACAGCCCAGCTGAATGAAACCAGCAGGCCCCCAATGGCAGTCCAAGTTTCAGCACCCAAGTGTCCACCTGTCTTCCCCCCCTTCAACCTCCTCTTGTTCCTCCTCATAACATCAGAGGGAGGGTGGCTGACATGGAGTACAGCAGCCCCAGTTAAAGGCCACTGGTACAAACTTAAAATGAGGCACGACATAACTGTGGCATGTTTGCTTAGATTAGATTTGCATTGTCAGATGTTTTGAGGCGGACCAATGCGTGGCATTTACACCTCTATATATATATATAGGTAGTATGCAGGCTCCACCGCATGCACAGACAGATGCAATTTGTTTCATCCGCTTTTATAGCTATCATGTGAACCCATAAAAGTGCCACACTGTGTACCTTGTGCATTGCAGCCTAACCTTGTTTAACAGAGCTGCTAAAGCAGAATGGGGTGTGGGGATCCAGTGCTGTGAGGACTCTTTGGGTGGTGTTAATCTCATTTTCGCTACTCTGATTAAATCAGCACTCATGGTAGTACATGTTCTGGACAGCTGCCATCCTTTCTTCTGTTAATTAATGGATGGCTAATTGTAGCCGCCCTCTATAAATAATACCGTTGTTCTCTGTTGCCTTCATTGAAGAACTATAAACACTAAACAGGTTGACAGCAAAGCTTGTCTGAACAAACAACCTTCACTTTGACAAAAACAAGGGGCGACGGAGTGCCAGTTAAACCTAGTTTCAGTCCACACACCCTAAGATGCATCTGGTCTCCCATAAATCTGCTCGTGTCTATCAACATTGAAATGCAGCTGGCACACACATATCACACCCCCTGTGCACTCACACCAGGAGTCGGGTTTGCTCGGAGTGTGAAAATAAGATCCGCCAGCTTCAATAAATGCCTCATAGCACCGCGATCAGTCAGAGGCTTTCCAGCTATGTGTGGCCTCCTCCAGCTAAATCGTCTCATTAGCAACGAGGGACCTCATATTTACAGCACAGTTTAACACCATTTAGATTTACACTCAGAAGGCTGCCTGCTCGGCCAGATCAGGGCCTTCAGTCACATGTCAGTTTGTTTGCGTTTTTTTATTGGTCATTCATGAACAAGTAACAATCTACCTACCTGTGATCTGTAAGCTTTTGATATCAAGGGAGGTCCAGGGCCGTATTACACCGAGGTAAAATAAGGATATATGTTCCTTATATATGTGTTTGTGTGTGTGTTTGTGTATGTGTGTGCCCATGATGGTTGAATTAGAGCATTTATGACTGCTGAATCTAATAGTCATCGACTTCTCCAAAAAACTGGTAGAAATATTGCTCAAATACCAGGAGGCCTGTTATTTTCACCTAATACCAGTGATTATGTCTTGTTAAAAGGTGTCATACATTACCAGGAGAAGAAAATTAATGAACGTAGTCTAGACCAACATGGCAGGAGAAATAGCAGCAACCTTGAGAGGCTGGTTGCAAATAAACTGTGATCTGTTTGGTCTAAATCCCCAGCAAGCCTGTCTGAGCTATAAATGCTTTTTCATTGCAGTAACAACACAACTGCTTTTCCTGCAGAAAAGAAGTACTAAGTCTTTTCTTCTCTAATAACCATTTTTTTGTTGTTGTGTCTTTTTGCATAAAGTAGACAATAATTATCCAAACAAACCTTTGTCTGCCCAGGTATGTTGATTGCAGTCAGGCACTGGGACAGCCATGTTTCTTTCTGCCTCTAGCTTTTGCTGCCTGTTTGCTGCTTTACCACCCTTGACTGTACAGTATTAAAATTACACATAACAACTATGACTTCTCAACAACTACTCAAACTGCACTTAGCTGCTTGTCTGCTGTAGATGCATTGCCATTGCTTTATTACCCCACTGCCATAAAACCACAGATGAATGATTAGTCTGCTATGTTACAGTGTCGACTGCTCTGTGAAAGTTTGTATCTTCTAGCTGTGTGTCAACTTCTTATATGTCACAGAGAGACTTCTGCCAAAAAACAGCTGTGCATCCTCACTCATAGCTCCTCTGACAAGCCTCCCCTCTTCTTGCCCCATCCTCCAAAAGTTGTATTTTAGAAATTGAGATATCCTTCAAGGCAGCATGCTGAGATCGAATTCTGGGTTGCAGGCAGGAGGACTGAGGAGAGGAGGCGCAAAATAGAGAAATGAGAAAACCCCTTTGTGTCAGCTCAATCAGACACTTTTAAAAAAGGTCCATCATAAATCCTTCTTTCCTGCCTCTCAAATTGAATTGGATCTGAACTACAGGAGGAACTGAAGTTCTTTTAAAGCTAGATTAGTGTTAAAATGTAATCATGATAATATCAAACAGATATTTTCCATATGAGTCAGAAAAACACCACTGTGCTAACTGACTAATGGTGTGCTGATGGTGTTTTTTTTTATTAGTTTGATGTTATTAAACACTTTGGATAAACAAACAGCTTATTCATTTGTAAACAATATAAAAATTTCAGTCAGAAAGTCATTATGCATTGTCACAAAGATGTGCCATAATTATTTAATATTTGTGCCTAAAAAATAAAGATACATATTTTATTCTGCAACTTGTTTCTCTGTCAGTTATTCAGTTTCGTATTTTCTCTTTGACATTTTTAATTCTATCACATTTTGAAACTTTTTTGTTTTTTTACTATTTTAACCTTTACACTTCATTATAGGAAATCTTTTAACTTGACTCGTATGTGCATTGAATTTTAATATTAAAAATATATGGCTGATGCCTGTTCTGTTTGAAATATCTCTAACTTCATAGCCAATCTTTTCTCTGTTTCTGAGACAAATTGCCTCTTGTTTATATGGCCCAACAGTATTTTTTCCGAGGGTATTTGGAAAAAACAAGCACAGCAGAAAGTGGCATTATATATACAATATTATGCACAGGCTAACAGAGACATATGGCTTCGGATTGAAGAGCTGGAGATTTCCAGGCTAACACATGCAGTTATCTCCAATGAGGACCCTGTGATGAGCACAGGCACGCAGCACTGGCCAGGTGGCTCTTTGGAAGAAGTGCCAAAAGATGAAACCACCTCAGTGTCAGCATTTTAATTTGATCTGCCATGTGCACATATGTCTTTAAAGTCTGTGGGGAGTCTCTTAGCCATTCATGTCCATCGCCAACGGTCTGCAGTTGTACAGGTTAGCACTGCAGGCTAATCTGTAGTGAGTCGGTCCCAAAAGTCTGCGCCAAGTTGATGGCAGGATGAGTGATCTCCTCTCCTCTGATCCCTGGCCCTCGGATACCTACTGTGTGCCAACTATTCAGCTCCTTTGTAATATGTGCCAACATGCCCAGACGGGGAGAGGAGGAGCAAAGAGAACCAAACTGGATTTGGCGGCAGTAGTTCTTTACTGCTAGATATTTGGCTGTTGCTACAGCCATTCCAGGACTGGCAAAATGTTATCAGAGCAGCAGCCTTCCTGCAGGGTTCTACAAAAGATCATATGAACCTTCAGCAGATACAAAATGAGTGTGATGTGTTACTATCGTATTGATTATTATGGTGATGAAAATGCTAATACGCCTGAATTGATAGGTGCTATTTGAAGAATTACACATAGCAAAAACCTAATATCAACATAGTAATTCCTGTAGAAGCACATTTAAACTCATAGTAAATGTGTTTCACAATGTAACAGCTGGTCAACATGGTACAGGGCTTACTTTGCATTTTTCCACCTCTGATGATACAACCAACATTTTTGGAGCTGAAATATAAAAGTATTTACTACTGAAAAACAGCTATAGTTTATCATGTTGCCAAAGCCGGTGATTGATTTACGTCTTTGCTGGAAGCTAGTCACACTTTGAGGACAGAGTAGTCATCAGCGACGTTTCTGATAATAATTTCTTCTAAATGCATCTAGTTTTATTAATTTGCGTTGTGTGGTAAACCACCAGCTGGCCAGATAACCTTATGATCACAGTCTTACTGTATGTCCATGCAACAGCACCACAACTGGTAAATAATTCTCATAAACACAGGAAAATTCCATGAGGTTTTGCATGGATACATGAGAATATAAGTGTTGGGGTTAGATATTCAACTCTGTAGTCTAAGAAGAGACAGATCCTCCAGCTACTCCCAGATCTTGACGGGGAGACTGCACCATATGTAAAGCACTGTAAATATTCAACATAGCATCTGATGGTGAAAGACAACCCAAAGGAAAATATCTTTTCTTTTCTCTGAAAATGTTTCAATAAAAAAATCTGTGCACGGTAATGAGCCTAACTACATTTTCAGAGTGAGTCATGCGCTTTAAACTCAGCATCTCATGAATCCATTCAGTGTCAGAACAATTCCGCCATTAGAGCTTTGTGAAGAGCCCTTGAGAGGGCTACATTGACGATGGAGTTCTCGCTCCTCCTTTCTCCTCCACTCCACAGCCTGCCCACATTAACTCTACAGCCCATTCAGCTGTGATTAGAAAAGCCTCCTGGCTTCCAGAGTTTGCAATCATTTGACCATAATGAATTCCAATCACTACCTCCTCCTACCCTCTGCTCCCACTTGTACTTGACAAGTTATAAGGAGGAGAGTGCAGAATGGAGAGACAAAGAGAGCAAGGCAGTGATAGAAACACAAGTGTTCAGCGAGAGGCATACACAGAGAATTAAGCCTGAAAAAAGGCTGTCTGAAAGTAAAGGATTGAATACAAAAATAATAAATATATATACATAAACAATAAATACATTTAGCACAAAACAACTGTCAAAAGACAGTAAAAAAGCAGGTCTGTCACTATTAATGTATTAGAAGATGAGTCAAAGGCAAACACAAGATAAATCAAGGGCAAACACAGTACTACACTTTGTATGATACTCCTAGTATAGGGGATGGTATTGTGTTTCTTTCATCTGCTGACAATGGAGAGAAATGTTGACTGAGTGGGGATAGGATAAGATTACACCACATCCAGAGAACAATTGGTGCACCTTGAGGCGTGGACTAGATCATTTCTTGCATTTAAAAACAACAATAACAAGAGGATACTTGCAGAGGCAACAGATGCTAATTGCTGTAGGGCAACAACTCGTTATCACCCTGTAACCTTGTTGTCATTACCTAAAAGTTAGGGTTAAGCAGCTCTTTTTGCATAAATAGTGAGTGTGACATCTTTAAATATCACATCTCTATCACTTTTAACAACACAGCAAGATTCAGTCAACACAAATTAAGCCTTGTTTAATTATTTGCTAACAAGGTAATATTTCTTCCTGAATATTCTAATAAACATCTTTGCCCGGAGCATAAAATGTAGCAAGTGAAAAACTGTCAGTTATTTTCTGAAGTCATGAATTTAAAGCATTATGAAGTAGTTACTCTTGCAAATAATAAACATATCATACTTTTACACTGAGGGCATATTCAGTTTCTCTTTTTGTCAGTGTTGGATAATTCGGCAGTGGAACACACATGCAAAATCTGAATTTGCAATTCTGTTTTTGACTTGAATGAAATTCTTATCAATAGCATTAATAGTAAATCAAGCTATGTTTTTGCTTCTAATTTAAAAGCTACTGTTTTTCCATGTGAAGAATGGTATTTTCACTTGTGTTTGTCCAAAACAGTTCTTAAAAAAACAAGCCAAGATGTGTGAATGTGCTCCTGTCTGCTTGTTGTTCTCTACGGCTCTTTCATCACTGTGACACAGTGATGATGCTGACAGTGCTGCGGTGATGACCTTTCCCCATCGCCATGCCAACATTCCCAGGTCCCTCTGGCCAGCAGTGTCCCTGTCACCTATAATCAGTACCACAGTCTGGCCACCAAGCTGCCTTCTGAGTCGGACCGGTCGAGACACAAAGAGACTAAAAGTCCAGTGAGTCATGGAGGTTATTCATGAACATAAGTGGGTAGACTGTGCATACCACTTCATGTATCGCATTAAATGTTTTAGTTAAAGTATGTATTGAAATATACATTATGGCATGATTAGATACAAAAAAATGTATTTGCCCCCATTTTTTGTTGCATTATGATAGCAGATACTCGACCATAAGCATTAGCATTAGGCTCAGCAGACACTAAACCTGGCAAAAGACTGATACAGTTTGTTCTTAGATTCATCACTGAAAGAAACAAGAGACCAGAGACATTATGGGACAGGAAAAAAGAACTGTTTTCATGGTTATGTTTAGAATAGGTATTACTATGACTATATATGTTTAAATAGTAATTTTGCTATTGTTTGTACAGTGTTTAAGACTACATTAGGATCAAACTATTTACATTAAATATTGATACCAAACCATTTAACTTCGTTGGTACCAATCAGCTAGATAAACGGTGTGAAAAGCTAGCCTTGTAACCGGGCAAATCTGCCGAGCTCATGGAACATGTAAATGCTAAAGGTCCAGGTTTCAAAAACTCGCATGTCATAACTTTCAGTTCTCTGATTAGTTTTAGGTCTACACCCTTGTGTCAAGTCTGCAGGCTGACTAGACTCAGATAAAACTGTATAACTATTGACTGGTTCTAGACTTGGTTTGACCTTTGAATCCGCCCACTTAAATCCGGCATTGTAACACGTAACAGCAGTTTTATATCCCAGGAACGTGTGGTCTAGTGAGCACCACAAGGGAATAATGATTAGCTGATAAGCGCCATGGGCTGGACTAACAAGTTGTCACGCTGCTGTAAACTGGTTGTCAAGACTTGCAAGCTGTATGTCGGGACACAGCTGTTTTTCTGTTAGGGCAACGGCATGGTTTAAGGCAGAGGGCAGGTTAAGCCTTCGCCTTTTACTAGAAAAACAAAATCATGTATGTAGAATTCAAAGACAAAGCTGTTAAACAAAGTAGTGCTAATAAAATTACGTATTAAGATTCCGCATTGCATTTTTCTCCCCAAAGTCTTTTCAGAAACTAGTAAAAGTGTACCATTTAGCTGCAATATAAGAAAGTTTGTAACTTTGCTGCCATGTTGAAAATGGAACGAGCCAAAATCTAGCAAGACCAACTTGCGGTAAATCATCCACCAGCTGGAGCGTTCATTCGTTCAGTTTCACTCCCTCCTCCTCAGAAAGCATTTAGAGTGAAAGCAATTTCTGACCGGGGATGGAAACAGATTGTAACAAATTGACACTTCTGTCTGATATCAGGCAAGTATAAGCAGTTAGTGCTGATCAAATATGAATAAAATATTTGTTAACGTTCTGCTTCTCCCACCACAATTCTTTTTGGAAACATATTTTAGCATACTGTGTAGCTGTATTGGCATGCTAGGCTAATGGAAAATGCAATGGCTAACCATTCAATTGACAAATTTGAAAGAAACAACTAACCAGATTGCAACAGAAACATAGATTTCATCCTGTTTTATTTACTACCCTGACTTAAAAGTCTACCAATAAAGCAAATTTTTCAAAACCCTTAAACAAAAATAAAGTTGGAAATATGGTGGTTTACCCAAGAATTTCTGTGATTTTATATTTATTTATTATATTTATATTTATTCCACCAAAAATATGGTTACTTTTAATGCCTCTGAACCTACATGAGTCTTGAAATGTTCTTGTGTAAAAGAGCCCATCTTATCAGCCCATTATATAAATATGTCTACTATAGGCATCAGTAGCATTAAAATATGTTCAGGTGTGCCAGTTTGCTCTTGATAGCTAACTTTTGACCTTTTGGCATACCTGAATGAAACTGAGCCATCTTTCATGTTATGATGTGCACCTGTGCTGATCCTGCTATGACATGTCAAAATATCCAACGTGGGAAAGATATTTTGTTTTCTTAAGTTACTCTGTGACTCTTTTGTTCTGAAAAAAAAATTTATTGGTGTAATAAACAGAGTAGAACTACAATGCATGTGTGTGCTTGTGGTGTGAGTGTGTGTGAGAGAGAGCACAAAAGCATGGGTGAAAGTAAGGGGAAAAGAGGGCGCTATATCACAAACAGTATATTACATGCCTTAACTGACAAGAATCTAAGCTGATTGTGATCTCAAAGAGACAAAATACAAACACACTCACTCACTTACATAGCGACTACCGACAGTTTCTTAAAAGAAGGAAGCAAACATCAAAGTGTGTGCGTGTGCAAGAGAGAAAGATTGTGTGCGTGATGTCTGACTGGGGCTGACAGTCCAACCCACATCCTCAGGGGGTGGTTTGTCGGTGACGACTGCTGACACACAGCCACATACAAAAACACAGTGGTTTGCTCATGCAGAAACACAGAACATACATCTGCACAGACAGGTCGTAAGTCAACATGCAGAAGTTCAAGTGGGGATGGACTCACTTATGTTTACACTATCAGTGTTTGAGTCATCAATTTACAACTATGACTGAAGAAAATACTGAAATGAGCATTTGGTGCATCACTACTTTAGATGCTTTTATTTGAAAATAAAGTTTGTGTAATGCTCTTAGTTTTATGTTTACAGGAGCACTACTTAACTATGTTACTACACAGAGCACAGCTTATCTCCCAGCATTGTTTTAGTTTTTTTCCTGTGAGCTTTGGCGAGGCTGAGAAACCTGCTGTTCTAGTTGGAGTTGATCAGATTTCATTACTTTCAAAGCTTCATAGAGTTCAGCAGTTTCAAGGCAGCTAGTGGTTTGTGGCAGAATAAGTTCTCTTTTTTCTGTTTTGGGATGTTAAAGTCCTCTGTTTGCATGACACTGAGCAGAATCAAGCACAAACCGGTTGCAAGTGCATGTGAGTGCGACTGACTAATTTTTGTAATTTTTGTGACTAGAGGCTTAAACACAATCCTGGCAACCAAACTAGAGAAGAAGCTGGAGCAGGATGAATAAATTACATTGCATTAGTAGGAGGGATTGTGTATCAGCTGGTGGAATTGGGTAAAATTCAGTAATTGCCAACCCCTCTCATTTCCCACCCAAGCAGCAGACAGTGTAGTGGGCCAAGAGGAGAGTGCAGGCTGCACAGAAAAACTGTTGCATTCTGATCCTCAGGAAATGTTGACATTTCTGTCTAGACATGGACCTGAATTTACTATAATAAATTATTATATGCATTAAGATTACATCAACGCTGAAGACATGATATGTGTTTGTCTTACAAGCTATAACAAATTACCTGTGGTAAAAATGATCATACATAATCACCTTCTTCAGAGATTTCTGTACCAACCTGCTGTTAAGAAATCTCTTCCTTTTTACAGTATTCTGGTGTTTTCGTGATAGAAGGGTGTGGTTTAATTGCCTTTTAGATTTGGCTGTTTTAGTTTGTTTGTGTTACTTTTGAAAAGCATCACAGACCAGTTACCACTGAGCTGGAGCAACACACTCATTTGTGTGGTAAACTCTTGCGAAACATTTATTCATCGGCCACAGAAAGCCATCTTCCAATCAACAATACAACAGTACCATTCTCCCACATCGCTCCTCATCCAGTATGCTCAGTTGTTTATAGAAGCTGGATCATTCATCTACAACCAACAGCAAAAATCTGGACTGGATTCTCAAACTGACTGACCGACTTCTTCCAGTCACATTTAGCTGAATTATTTTGGTCTGTAGTGGGCAACAGCCAGCATTGAAGTGCGTTACAGCCATGTAGCATGATAAAGCAAGGGTGGGACAAAAACTGAAATTATTTAAGAACCTGTGTAATATTTACACAATGTTACTGTATGTGTTTTATTCACACAGTATCAGTATTTCATTTTTATATATCACAGCTATATAAAGCAAACATCCTTATTTGTGATACGTCCACCTTCTTGTAGCATCTTTGATCCATGTATTTCTGCAGGCAAATGATCTATTACTCTTGCTATTATGATGTGTGTACATCACATCTTTTCTGTATAAACATTTTGTTATTGGGAAGATTGTTTGATAATGGATGAGCAGCAGAGACAGAGCTCTGGTACTTGAGAGATATCTGTGTTGTGAGTGTGTTTATCTTGCATATTGGGTGCGTGTGGTGTGGTGTGGTGTGGTGTGTGTGTATGTGCGTGTGCATGTGTGTTAGTGAGTCATTGGTTGCTTGGCAGCAGTGGTGCTAGGTTCATTACCCTCCTAACGACAGGCTGATGGAGGTGCCTTAAGAGGCTCTCCTTTCTCTCGCTCTCCTTCTGTTTCTCTTTCCCTGCTTTCATCTTCAAGACACATCTCCTGCTGATTGCCATCTCTCAGTGGCTTTGCAATACCAATATTGAGAGAGACAGAGAAGTGAGACCCTGCTGGCCACCTATATTTTGTTCAGTCTCACCTTAGTTGTCATTCCTATTTTGCCTGCCTTATCTTCCGACTGTTTATGATTGGAAGACTCCTGTTTTCAGCCACATGCTGTGTATCAAATCTGAAACTGGCCTGCTCTTAAACACTTTTTTACAAACATGTTAAAATAAAGCAAAGCGATGCACTTGCACATCCACACTCTCTATATGCTCTTTAATAAGCGCGGAATATCATATATGCATGCATGCTTGCACACACAAAGTGCACCAATATCCATGTCAAAATCCGATTCAAAGCAAGAGCTCTGTCTGTTTTTGTGCTTTCTGTCATTTACATGAAAAGAAGTAGTACAGGAACAAAAAGGCCTGGCAAGGCACCCTGCTCTGCTACCCACAGATAACATTCACTTATTAATTTGTTCCCATCATAACACAGCCAGATTGTACATTTAAAGCCCATGTCAGCCGATGTCAGATGCTTCTATTCATTTCTCAGAGAAATGAGGGGGCTGAAATGCCCACCGCTTAGATATATTCACCAGAGAATTTAACTACTGATGGTTGCATAGAAAGGCAAAAATGAGGAAAAACACACATTTTCTTAAGTATGCACTCAGAGCTTTTTATTTCTAATTAACCATCTGGCCTGTGTTCCTCAGACTGCAGTCCAGAATGGATTATAATAGGGATAAAGACAGTGATTAAAAGAAGGCAGTTGTCCTGTGCTACTTTGTGCTTTTGGTGCTTTTTTTTTCTCCAAAGGATCTTTTATCTTTTAAAATAAAAGTCCTGTCGAAATTAAACAGAGCAAGTGAAGTTTATGTTCAAATTTGAAACCAGTGAACCAGATCAAATGTGTGTACGACTGTGTTGGCCAAGTGTAAGCGGTTTTATGCCTGTGTGACTTGTGCCCCCCTCCCTTCCAAAGGCATAATATTTCTGAAGCTGCTTGTAATGATGTTTCGTCGGAGGCCTTCTGGCTCTGCTCCATTTGTTTCAACCCATTTTGCTCTCACATGAACCCACGCTCAAACACACAAACACAATGCATTGTCTTTGTAACCATTCACCCGCACTCATCTGTGTGATATCCCTTCCTCCACTCCCTCGCTCTCGCTATCTTTCTCTGCCTTCTCTCATTCCATTAGTAAGGGATTTTCAAGGCCCTGGCAGCAAAAGCCCATTTTCTACATTTTCCCCTGGTGGCCTCATCATCAGGATTCAGCCTTACAGCCTCAAGCTAATGTTTTTAATTCAATCCCAGCAATCCATATCTAAGCACCCATTCCTTTCCCTTCCTGCTCCTCTCGGATGGGGAGGAGGGACGCTTGTGAAAAATCATTTATGTGTTTTTATGCATGTGTTTGTGAATTTGGGACCCTACTTTAACCTCAGGGTTCACATCTGGCAACCCTCGATAAGAGCAGTCCAGTATCACACTGTAGCCTCCTGACAAAAAAAAAAAAAAAACCTGCATGAAAGTAAGCATTTACATGCAGACACATCACACATATTTCCCAAAAAACAATATGAAAAATATTTAAACAAAATACAAAAAAAAGGAAAATTGAAAGGAAAGTGGTGGGATCATGGCCAGTGTCAACAAGAAATAGTGGGCAAACGGGGCAAAACACAGCATTTATGTTTGCTCACCTTATATCCTCTTGTGCCGGAGGCGCGCTGTGGTGCTGACTAGTTATACATAACAAAACACAAATGGATCAGGCCTTCGCTTCACGCCTGCTGGGCTAGAGAGCTGTCTGGAGGAGTACGACGGTGAGAAGGCGATGTGTGAGAAAGGCAGCAGACAGCAGTGTGTACAAACATGGTAGTGAGTGTGTGAACGGGTGTGTGTGAGTGTGTGTGCAGTGGGATAGAATCATGCTCCAGTGCCTATGGAAGTCAATCATGTGTGCAATGTGTTTTTATGAATTAATAAAGGCGACTTTTGAAGCAAAGCAGGGAGAGATGAAGGACTGAAAGAGGACTCTGTAGAAGCAAGAGGCAGCAAAAGGAATAAAAAAAGAGAAGGTCAAAAGGAGAGATGAGGAGGGGACAAAAAAAAGAGAAAAGGAGAACAAGATAGACTGTCTTGTTTTTGCCAGCAAATAAATCGGCCAGCTAGCCCTTCGGCCAGGCAGTCAGTCAGCCAAACAGAAATGTAGCCTGCACAGCATCCTGCTACACTGTGCTGTGCGCCACACAAACACACACACACGGGACATGCACACACACTGTCAGTCCAGATGACTATCATTACCCAGGTAAATACATCTGGCCTTAGGAGCCAGGCACACTCTCATCGCTTCTCTCTCCGGTGATGTGATTTTTCTCTCTAACCTTTTTCACGCTCCACCTCCTGCCCATTACTTTGCTCCCCCACCCCGTATGCAGACACGCACTTTGCACGAATACATGGCAGGGAGAGAGACCGAGACGGAGCGAGAGAGAGGGAGAAAGAGAGAAAGAGAGTGGAATCGAGGTTGGCCATGCTGCAGAGATTCACCTGCCTCATCAAATGGCCAATTATTTCAGCATGATCATATTTGAATTGTGGAGCAAAAGGCACAGAGAGTCTCTGTCTCAATTTCTTGTAAACATAGACACACAGGCAGTGGCCACTTTATTAGATGCACCTGTAACAGCTCCGCCATAACATCTTGGAAATGGGCACATTTTGTATGATATTAAGAGGTTTTTCTTATTTTTTCCTTTCTATTTTACATGCATGAGAGGAAGAGAATACTACAGACACTTATGAATAAAATACTTCCCAGAACCACCACTGAAAATGCCCTCTGTGCTACAACATGTCATTTAAATTTACTTTTCTAAGACAGTTTTAACAAAAAAAACATTACAAGCATCATGAAGGTAGATCCTTGACAAGAGAGTTTTGTTGGATTTCTTTATTCTTTTCAATTGTACTTAACGAAGTGGGCACTAAATGTACTTATGAGGAAAAATGTACTTACACTCTGATAATCTACACTATGCTACCCTCCCTCTTTCCATCAGCCCCCTGTCTCTGTTTGACAGTCTCTATCTTGCTCCCCCTCTTTCTCCCAGGCGTCTGCGTCAGAGATTAGTCCCCTAGTTACAACATCACTCATTGATTTAAGAACTGCCAGGGGCATTGATCTGAAACAGCCACAGCCCTAGTTGCAGGAAAAGTCGTTTCTGCTTGCTCGACTGCTAATGACATGATGAAATGCACCCTGCCATCCCAGCACATGCACATTTCTTAAAGGCATAATATGTGCTATTACCCATCAAAAAATGACTAGACTGATAAATGTTGTTGAGTTGTGTACTTATATACCCACAGAAATGTGTAACTGCGTTCAAAGTAATGGCGTTTTTTATTCTGTTTTGTCAGTGGCCTCGTACCTTCTTTACTCCCTCTTGCTATGACTCTCAAACATGACAAACACAACACTTCGCGATGTTATTAAACTCCACCTTTTGTGATTGTTTTGATAGAGCGACCCCTAGTGGAAGAAATTCCACACTTTGTTTTTTAATGTTTACAGACAAATTTTTTGTATGAACAACAGTGTGATTTTTCTCATTTTGGTAGTCTTACTATCAGTGTGGTTCACATTTATATATTTTAAATTTGAAGAGGCAATTAAATAATCAACAGCTTTAACGATGCAAATCAGCACCCAGCAACAAATAATACTGCTGTGTTGTATTTTTGGCGTGATGAGAAATATTTCACAGCACTGCCGTCTATGTTGAGCAGTTTAAATTGTGAGTGAAATCAAGTGTGAAGTAATCCGTCGCTCATTAGCAGTGACACAGTTGTTTGAACCCCTCATCTGGTTTGCTTTGTAGCCTCTTGAATTCAAACTCATCTTGCAATTTATACTTGTTGCAAAACATCTGAACTTTTTTGTGTCTTTGGTTCTTAACACTATAGTGAGGCTAATACACCACAAAAATGACCTTTCAAAGCAAGTATAGGTGGCCATGCATCTATACCTTAAAGCTGACTGTGAGGAGAAAATACAATATGCTTGCATTCC
>JAUZTA010000001.1:26498065-26513044 GCA_034780835.1 Ctenochaetus striatus
GCACTGAAAGGTTTTTTTTTTCTTTTCTTGGAATGATCACCAATTAGACTTTTCCAGCTTTTGGTTCCAACTAAAGCTGTACCTCATACACCACTGATAAGCTAAAGCGTCTGATAGAGGGCCACACATCACCATGCCAGAGCATTATGACAGCTGCCAAGCAGACAGTCCAAGCCAGGTTACTTCAAAACATTCTGGCCGACTGGAGCTAAAACGCCTCTTCCAGCTTGTGTCCATCCGTGCCACGATTCATCACAGTTATGAGTCCCCCATGCCACAGTGGGCGGGCACCATTAAGCTGGATGGATGCAGGAGCAATGCCAGTTCAGGACTGTTATATGAGCCTCTCTTTCCTGCTTCTTCCTCCAGCTTGGTGCCCTTTAATGGGCACTTAATATGGCTGACAAATTTACAAGGCATTTAAAAATGACCCAGTCGGCCAGTCAGCAGAGGGGGAGAAGAGAAGTAGAGTATAAGGAGTGTTTATGTGCATGTGAGAGTGTGTAGCTGTGTGTGTGTTTTGTATACACACTCTGTAAGCCCAGTACAAATAATTCACCCTGAACACCTGTCAACATGAGTCACAACACCAGAGAATTACTGCCATTGAGCACATCCAACTAATTGGTGGCAGCCTGCCAGACTTTCCCCTTATCTTCCTCTCTCTCCCCCTCTCTCACTTTCTCCCCCTCACCTCATCTCTCTTTCTTTATCTCTCTTTTTCCTACTCTTCTCTCTCTCTCACACACACAAACACACATATTTATAAATATATTCCATACATCTTACTCACGCTCCTCCTACAATCTTCCTCTCTTTTCTCGTTTTTCTCCCCCTCATCTATTTTAACATAACATTTATGGATGAATGATTTAATACTGGTTATCAAACCCATCATTGTAATCGCATCTCTAATTACGCTTAATTAAAACAGTCTAATGGCTGCTGCTGAGTTGGTTTTTGAAAGCAAATCAGCCGCTCCTCTATCTCACTAGAATTCCTCCCCTGACTTAGCATTCGGTATACTCACTCAACACCTCCGACAACCAATCAACTCCAAATTCTCTACCCAGCTCTTGTCAGGTCGTTAATTAAGCTCCCAAAGTGCCTAATGATTAAGATAACACAGCAATCTAACGGTGAACAGGCTCTTTCCTCCCTCTTCTTTTTGGAGCTTTCGATTATAGCACCCTTGAGGTGTTACTCAATCTTGATGAAATGCACACGATTGACAAATCAGTTGCTTTGAGCCGTGGCTTATTACCCTGCTGCATATTCATGACTTGTTTGGGGAAGAGTGGGATGATTTTTAATCAATGTCCCAGAAAAGGATGACGGGAAAGCGGGGGGTCTGTTGAGAGGTTATGAGCTTACCACACAGACCCCCCCCGCCTCTCATCTCACCCAGCCTCTCAGTGCCCCACTGTGAATAACATGCATCATTCATTGGATTTAGCTCACATTTGCGTGGATGCAGCTGGCAGTGGAAGATGCTTGTGTGTATGTGTAAGTGTGTGTGTGTGTGTTTGTGTCAATGCGAGGGCTTGCTTCAAGGGGCCTTGGACAAATGGAGGTGCCACATGGTCAGACCAGATGTTCTGGTTTCTTATGTGCATAGCTCATCAAAAACAACAACCAGTGCCACTATTGGGCCCCTGCTATCCTGCAAGGCCAGCCAACCCATCTGCTTCCTGCGTGCCAGGCCTGGTGCATTGTGGGTCCTGGCTTTTTCTCTGTTCACAGTTTCCAACTCGTTTTGTATCTGACAAGAGAGAGGAAGTGTTAGTGCATCAGAATCGATAATAAACTTACTGCAAGAGTGTAGTAACCTTAGAAAATGCAATGTAACACACTGTAAGACAGAGAATACGTGATGTACGGGCAAGCAAAGGTGCGCAAGGTCACAGATGATTAAACAGGGTATTATAAATGCATGAATAGAGGAAATTATTGTCTAGGATCTAAGGCTTATCTGGGCTAAACAAACATGCTGTGATCAAGTGGAAAAAGCAGGTAAATTATTATCCAGGAAGATAAAAGAAAACGCTGAAACAATAATTGATCATTGATAACAATTGATAGACAAAACCAACACCAAACAAGGTCTAAATGTATGCACCTCTTAAAGACCAGTTAGTTTAATGAGGTGTGGAACAGAAATGCACTTGAATCTCTTAAAAACATTTCTTTAAATATTTACAGTTAAAAAGTGACATGTCATTGAAATATAAACAGATTAGTTTCATGCACCCTTTGTCAAAACTTGCTGTTAAGGGCCACCTCAATATAAATGATGACTTCTCTCTGACAGCCATACAAGAACATTATAAAAGGTGGAAATGTGGACTTTGAGTAAAAGGAAGTTGTGGACAATGCAGGACAATGTTTAGTTCCATTTGTATTCTATTTAATATTGATGCAGCTTGAGTATGTGTGTGTCTGTCTGTTGTATTTTTACAGCAAATTTCTTTTAGGAGATGAACATATTGTCCAATAGAAGTGGGTTTATTGTATTTGTGTGTGCATGTGTGTGTGATTTTAGTATCCCTAATGAAGTGGGTTAGGGGCTCAGGATGTTGAGGTCTGGGTGATGATGGTGCTGTAGTGGCTCTAACGAGGCAATCTGGAAATATTTTTTTCTCAATTAAGCATCAGGTGGCAAAATGTAATGATTTGTAATTCAATAATGATGCCCTATTAGCTAAAAGGCTGTTAAATTTGCTCAGCACCATTCTGCACACTCTGGTAATAGTAGCTATTTAGACTATCAATCTCATTGCTCCAGTGTATTATTCTACCATTTATGTCTGTTGTTTGTATATTCTGAGATTTGTGTTTGCTCTGATAAGAAGACAATGGAGGCAAAAATATTGTATGATGTATGTATTTTTACTCTGTCTTTTAGCCTCTTTGTCTGATATTTTGTGTTTTTTATGTCATACATTTTGAATATTTTCCTTGCCTGTTTATTTAATGTTAACACACATTATATTAGAGCATCCTGAGCATATATTTGATGATATTTAAATGAATTCAGTACAGGACAAATTGTTTTGTGTCCTGTGAAATATTTGGACACAAAATCACAGCGTAGAGCATTTGGCAGCACAGAGCACGAGGGCATCCATGCGTGGGTGTGTGAGAGGTAGTTTGACCTTCACACATCTCTGAAAACTGAAACACAGCAGAATGACTCTTCACTTCCTTGGGCTGTTAGAGTCCTTAAGATTCCATCCAACTCTTCGACCCTTCACCTGCAGCGAAAAAAGTATGTTGCACAGACAAGTACATAAATCATGCTAATATCTTCCTATAAATGTTGCACCCAGACCTCGTTTCAGCAAATTGCTGATGGCAGTCCTACTCATGCTTGCAACTGCTCTCCTCTGTTATCCCTCAGTAAACTGTAGCTCCTCCTTTTGCCTCCTTTATCCTTGTTTCATTCAGCTCATGTGTCTCATTATGGAGGCAGAGCACAATTTGTTATTATGTGCACTGTCTTGCTATCATTAGCACTTGGTGGAGGTTAGCTTCACTCGGGTAAGCCCATTCATGACCGCATTTATTATTGTTGCCCAGTGATCTGCAGTATTATGATGACTAATTGCCGAGGCTTAATTGTTGTTAGCCTGAGTGACTTGGTTGGCTTGAAATAGCTGAGAGGATGTTTCAATACAGTGGACTGTAAAAATTGGAGAATGTGCACAGGTGTGGGATGGTTTTCATGCACTTACAAGGAATTTAAGGATCAAGAAAGTAATCCAAAGTGAGGAGATTTTTCTTGTTCTCATTTACTCAAGGTCATTTGAAATCTGGTTTCAGGTTTGAAATCACTTTTTACAATAAAAGTAAAGAAATTTTTTAAAATTCCTATATGGATTTTTAACCATTTTTCACACTTCATATGTCTAAATATATGGGATTGTATAAATATATATATATATAAAATATAAAATAATTGACACCTTGGACTAGTTCAGACATAGGTGATAAGCTAGTAAGCCACTGTAGATATTCTGATTTGTCACAAATCACTGATGTTATAAGTAACATGAATGATTAGCCAGTTCTATTGCAGCCATAGTTATTGTTTTTAGCTACTAATAGCCTGTGCTTTTTCTCCTGTCACAGGTCAAATGTTTGCAAAGAAATTACAGCAAAAAATTTAATACAGTAATACTTATGGCCCATGTCTTTACTTGAAAAAGTTGGAATTTTAAAGCGTGAAGTAATCTGTGTTTATTTAATAAGAATGCACATTAATCATGCACCTTTTAGTTGAACGGTCTGTTTTTCTTGGGCTTCCAGCTTAAATCAAGTGGATCTATAAGTGGTGACTGTACTAGCACGATTACAAAGCAAAAAAGCCAAGGTATTATTTATGTTTATCATTGTTTTCAAATTATTACACAAAGAAAACAATGACTTTTGAAAAACAGACACATTCTTTTCAGTAATACAAACTGGATTACAGAAATTAGTGTTTAATCTGCCAAGTACAACATTTTACAACCAGCTGTTTCTCATCATCCTGGTCATTAAGAGTAACCAAACCAGACGACTGCACATTATTACAAGTCTCAGTGCGCTCTTGTCCTCTTGCTCTCATACTACTGATTGGCTGGGAAGATGTGTCCTCCTCCTGAGAGAGTCCACCTGGAGGCTGAGCAACCTGGCATCACTTAATGACGTGTCTTCCCCAAGGACTTAGTCACTGAACCGTAGACGACCAAGCCGCACCTGTCGGAAATGCTCCACTGGTGTCGAGCAGCAGCACAGTATTTGCGTGTGGTGTAGGTGTTAATCTTTCTGTTTTGTTTTTTTAGCGCTCTATTCATTCTAGCAAAGCCTCAAGTTCATAGAGTTTTTGTTTGTTTCATGGCCTCTAATACAATTGTCGACTACTTTTAGCAGATTGTTAAGCTTCTTAGCTAACTCACTTAATGTGTGTTGGTTAATAACTCAAACACAACAAATTGTTTTCAGACTTAAGTAGGTTAAAGAGAAGAGAATTTAGTCACAGTATATTTAACAACTATCCTCTTAGCCTCTTAAATCTGTTAAAATATTTCTGCTAATCTCTGTTTAGTTGATATCTCAAAATAACATGATAATTTCTGCGCTTCTGTGTGTTGAAGTTTAGGATTACTCATGTGTTGGCATCTCCATGATCCTGGAACCTCCACAAAGTCAATTAGCAACTGAGATTTTCTTAAGTTTGCGATGTGTTTACTCTGATTAGTGCAACCTGCCAAAATGAACAGAATGTAGAAGAAACTTCATGTTGATAATTGCATAATAATTCCAAATGTGGTGAAATGGGCCTCTGACTAAGATGACGCCTCTGGGCTTCTTGACTCCTCTTGACTTGTGTCCACTCTTTTGAATGTTTTTGAGTACGATCATTTCTCTTAATTTGTCTTAATATTTCCTTCACACTCATAATCAGCCATCAGAACCTGTAGAATATGTGAAACCTAGTACAAACTGATTATTTACTCTCTTTGTAAGCAAGCAGCTCTCAAGCTTTATGTATAAATCATTAATACACTTCTGAATTGCTTGTAAACCCAAGCACGGAAAACTCTGAATTCATGTGAAAAAAAAATGAATAAGGCATCAATTATTCAATTTTCTCCCCATAGAAGGATTTCAATACATCTGCTGTTTGCTGTTTTTTGCATGAAGTGAATCCATTGATCCTTTTTTCCTTGATAGCTCATTCTCTTTATTCTTTTGAAATGGTGACGCTGTCATTCCCTTAACCCTCACACTCTCTCTCTCTTTTCCCTTCTCTCTGTCTGTTTGTCTGTCTGTCTCCCTCTGTCTTTCTCCAAAGATCAGAGGAAAAAGATAAAACGGGCATCTCCAACACAACAATCCTGTCATGCTTTCCCATTCAGTTTACATCAAAAGCATAAGTGTGCTATAATATTACAGATGATCTGCTACAGATTTTGGATATGCTTTTTGAATGATAAAAGCTTTCTAGGCTGACAAAGAGAACACCGCTGAATATATTGGAAGCAAACCCGGCTTTTAACATCTTAACTTTATTTTCTACAGTTTTATGATACACTTGGGTTAGCACAGGTTTTATGTTTGATAAAAGTGTATTTAAATATTGATGAGAATATTGTGTTTGTGTACACAGAGTCAAAATGGTTTGTAGTGCCGAGGCTTTGTCTTCACCCTCCCAGAGGCCAAAGGATATGTTTCCCAGCAAGGGAGGAATTTTAACCTGATGATGGAGTTAGAAAATGAGAGCGGTGTTGTGACTCTGTGTAAGTTGGGTGTTTGAGAGCGTCTTTCATGTGTAAGTCTGCGCACATAGCTCTGACATGCAAATGCTAACAGCTTACCTGTAAAAATTTATCACACAGAAAGACTTTGGAGCAGGCAGACTCCAATCCATCAGTCCTAGCTGAGGAGGATGTGGTCTCAGTTGCCTCTGCTGGCATCGGCCTGGAGCATTTGGCAGAGTTTTTCACCTTGCTGTGTGTCTTTGCCCTGTTGATAAGGTTGTGCTCAGTCTGCACAGAGTTCAGCCAGAGAGAAAGATGAGTTAGAGTAAAATGAGACAGAAAGTGCCTTCTGTGCTGCTGTAAACCCCTGTGGTGGTGCAGATGCTTAGATTTTGTGTTTAATAGCTGATGAAAATAAAAACATACAGCTATGGATTGTTGTTATATATTTAGTAATTTGAATTAAAACATTATTAATCCAGTTATCAATCCAAAGACTCTCCAAAGACAGGAGAAAGTGCCACAAAGCTAAAGCTAAAGCTTGACAGTCCTGTGATTGTGAGGCCTTTCTCTCTGCAGAGTGCACCAAGTTCAGACTTGTGCAGAGCAGGCAGACACATTAGTGCCAGTTTACAATCGAACCAGTGTTCTTGTTGTTTCCAGGTCAGACGGACTCTGGTGATTACATATTGACGTCACTGTTTGCACCAGTTGTGTGAGGGAAAAAAAAAAAACCAGATCAAAGGTCCACTTCTGACTTTAAGCCACATTGAATTCAAAATGATGTATTCAACAGAGACACGTATTCACTGAAATGTATATTCACAATAAGATGAATGTAAACACAATCTATATTATACACATCACACTGTTTTGTCCAATCAACTCTTAAGAAAATATTCTCTCATATTTGAGGACTCTATTTGACCAACCTCACATACACTGGTTAACCCTTTATTAATTTTATTTCACTGTGTTGTTCTTTTTTTGGGGGGGTTTCAGTTTTAGTTCAAATGTGATAATCACGGTGTCTCTGATTTCAGTTGATTTAGTTGTGGTGAAATCACTCTGCAAACAGATGCATTTAAAGTTTATATCTATAAACACCTGTACTCGCCTGCTACCTGTATCGTAAAGCCCTGGTGGTGAAGCAAGGCCTCAGAGGGAAAATAAGCCCCATGCTACGCCATTAATCCTGCCCCTGTTTTTTCCTGCTGTCAAAGCTCCCATGTTTGAACAATGCTGTTGTCTTCTCTGTGTTTGCTCATTTAGGAACAAACATTTGCCCGAGCGCACTGCTGCCGCCACAAACAAGCTCTCCCAGGAAGTGTTATTAATAGGATAATTAAGCAGACGGTAATGAGCTGGATTATGTCTAATTATGACAAGATTTGTTTTGGCATTTTGTCTTGTGAGAAGCCAGTGAAGTGGTAAAGTCTACCTTGGAGTTCATTATGCTGATGTGCGCGCACCTGAGTGCACAGGACAGGCATCGGGGAGCCAGGTGGGGGGAAGCAGGGGGCAGGGGAAGGCGATGTGTGTGCCAGTACAGATAGCAGGGCAGCGGACATCGGTGCTGTCTGGCTGCCTCCCTAACTGGCTGGTTGGCAGTGCAACAAGGTCTGACCCCTGAGATGCTGCCAGACAAAGAGACCTACGTGTGCCAAGTGCTAACCTGGAGCTGTCAGGCAGTATTTTTAAACCCGTTCATTGTTGGTCGTGTCCAGGAAGCAGTCTGACCTATTGGAAATCTTTCAGAGGATGCAGAAGCTCAGTTTTACAGCTCCAAATTAAGAAGGATGAGTGTTCTGTAAAAAATTTATGTCTGAGCAATTAAAATTTACTGCTGCAATGTAAAAACCAGCAATTATAAACAATATTATGAGCTTTTTCTCTAGACTAATGATCATTCTGTTGGTGTGATATATTATTAAATAATAACCCTTGAATTGTTACATTCAGGTCATATTAAATTTGCCAATGTTCTCAAATACATAATTAGAAAAATAACATGATTTTATAAAATTTGCAAGCGACTTGAACAGGTTTTAATTAATTTATGAGAATATTGCTGTAAATAGCTGTTCATTTTTTCAATATTTGTCAGTTTACACTGATAATGGACTCTGCTAAATCACTTTTCCGCTGCATGTGGAATATAGTCAGCACATCACACTGTGTATTTTAAAATACACTGACGTGTGCAGCCACACTAGTTAAGTAATGTCATCTCTGCATGCACAGCTATCGACAGACTTTATTTTTTCTCTCACACTTGAATACCCACAGCTTAATGTAAACCTGTATAAGCTGTTTTTTCATCAGAGATTGAACTGACAGTCATTTTGATGCACAAGATGTGACAAAATGTGGCTGAATAGACAGTGAACAGGAAAATTGATTATTCCTTAAGGTAGGCTGGGAGCACAGGTAGCACCAGGTCCTGTAATTCTCCTAGTAGTTGTCTTTTACTAACAAGCTGCATTAAAAAGGAAGACAAAAGGAAGACAACTTGTAGTGATCACAGCTACACAATCAACAGCTTATGTGGATCAAAAAGCTTGGCAGAATCATGACTATAGAAAATTTCTTGTAGTAGTCAAGTAGTCTGCTAACCGTGTTGATTTTTGTTCTTTTCACACATGGCAACATCTGGGAAAAATCGAAAACTACGGTAATCCTGTTCTGTGTTACTATGCTTCCCCGCAGTCTGCTTCCAGCTGGCTACCTCAGACTGGTGCTGCTTTCACATTAACATCATGTCAGGAAGTGATTTTCTCTCACTTAAAAAAATGTAGTCTCCTCAAAGCTTATGACAAACTGCTTAAAAATAAGTCGAGATGCAGCAGTGAAACTTGGTTTTCCTCAGGCTACACAAGGTAGCCTGAGGAAAACCCCCTGAAGTTTGTTTGTGCTCCGAGAGTGCTGTCATTGACCTGTCTTAAACTGGAGGGTTGGTCTGCCTCGCTTTTCTGTAAGGCTCTGGATCACTGTCAGATGAAGAGCCAACTCAGGACACATCACTCAGTCCTGATACATCCCCTCCATCAGGCTCACCATCACTCATTTCTATTAGTAACTCTAAAGCCTGTTTGGCATCCATGAATCTCCATCAGTTATTCATCTTAAGCTGTTATAAACAATTTGTTGTAGTTTTCATATCTTTCAAATCTGATGGATTTTGATGCCTTGCAACTTAAAACAGAGTAATGTACAGTTAAAAATGAGTTATCGGTAAGTTTTACTTGTTGGCCTTCAATGTTGCTAGGAGATGAGTTGTGAGCCTCAGTATCAGAGAGTCAGACAGTTTGAACATCCAATATTCCACTTTGACCTTCCTCATATTGATTTGAGGCTGTATAACAACTTCAAGTTACTTCCAGCTATACTCTCAGTGAGGACAGTGATTTTTTTGCATGACCTCAAGTAAAGAGGTTGCATGTCAGGAAAACATGTCATTTCAGACATTTGAACACAACTGATGCACTCATTCTTCCGCTGATGACATTTTCACAAAGGTAGACTGTCAACTGTGTCTCGGTCTCAGCTGACTCACTTCATGCCTTTTCAACATGATGCTCAGCTGAGAACTGGAGAGACATCTCGGTTAAAGGTTATTACAAGACATGCACTGCTTTGCTCACAATCATATACGATAAACAACTTAAACATAAAACACTTTATGATGGATTTCAGTATTCTGAAATACCGCCGCTGGCAGCAGGCTGACATTGAATCGTCAATCAAATTTATTAGAGCGTCTTAATTCTTTTTAAAACGGTTTAAGCTTAACAGGGCCTATGAAATCGTGCCGGTGTGAAGGAAAAAGGAATCTTAATGCATTTGCATTTACAACCCATACAACACACACACACACACACACATACACTGGAATGCACACATCTTCTATTAAAGCGCTCCATTCGCTTCTGCGGCTTTCGATAAGAAAGCTAAGTCCGGGATTTAGAGCTTTAGCTTATCGTCATCTTTACGAAGCTTTCTCTGCAAAGTGCAGTAAGCATGGGCCAGCAATCTGCATAGAATTTACAGGGAATGAAGGGGTAGAGGAGGGAGGTGATTGGGAGAGGGGGGAGACGGTTGTGGTGTTGAGGGGGGGGACGCTGACAATAAATACATTCGTCTGAAAACCCGTCTGTTCGGAAACAGGTGGATTTACATTCCTAAGAAATCAAAGCCGGCTCGGTGGGTAAAACCTGGTCTATGCTGTGGTATTTGGAAACTAGTGAGCACATTGTGTGTGTTTCAGAGAAAGTCAGGCAGAGGGAATACACATTCATACTGGGTACAATGCACAGTTAATTCTTCAGCACACACACTCTTAGAGAGGGAGAGCTCAGTTCTGTAACACGGGACTTTTCATTTACTCAGGGAAAAAAAGCAAAAAGATGAGATTATGGAGAAAGCTCATTTCCTGCTAAACTTGGACTGTGGTTTCCCAAATAAAATTGCTTTTATTCTTCACAACATGTGTTCCCAGAGATTAAGGCCCTGTAATCTTGCAAGGGCTTAATAAGACTCAGTATGCGGAGTGCAGGCTAAAACAGAAAATGTGGAACGAGCCTCGCTTAGCTCTGTTCTACCCAATGACTTTAATCCTGTTTATTAAATTATAAAGAACCTTAAAGGATAAAGATAAAGAATATTGAGTCGAGGATTTAAATGATTCAGGGTTATTTTTTTTCCCTCCTGTCTTAGTGCGAGTTATTTGATAGCACTGGATCATGTTTAAAGATGGCAGCAGGCAGGAGCTGTGACAGACTTTGTTTTCTCAAATGAAGCTCACTCCCCTCTAAGTAAAAACCTGCATTAAGACTCAGCTTTGGCTGGGTTTCTTTTTCTTGAGTATTAAAGTGTAAAGTGTTAACCACGTGCTAGTAATCCTAAGAGTCACTGATCCCTGAGACATCTTTTATAGGGTGACATACAGTAAGAAAAAAAAACTGCATGTTGAGAAAATGCTGAGAGGTTTTTGCCTGATTAAACAGCAAGAATCAGTGCTTAAGTAATTGAGACAATATTAAAAGTCACACATATACTGTGCAAGCTTCATTGCAGACTTGTTTACAATATCACTCTAGGATGCATGTTGAAACTGTCAGAGCCAGATATAAGCAGATTACACATAAACTGTGAGAGTTAATGGCCAAGAGAGGGAGTCTATGCAAGCTATGTGAACTCCTGAACTTGTCAGTGAGAAGTTCTACTGAGCTATTGGGCTAAGAGGATTGCAGGCCACTAATCCAAATCAAAAGACATACCATGCGAATTATTACATTCTGAGACAGATTATTTTACCCACAGATTAAGGGTTCATGCCAGCCAAATCTTCTCATGTCTTGCCTGATGAAGAGTAAAATATGCACATTTGGAAAATCAGCTAGCCTTTTTAAATGTTGTCGTTACCGTGGTTGAGGTCGTTGCATTTTTAGAGATCTCTATGATCCCCATAATCATCTTCTTGATGTGAGTCTTTGATTCTTTTCATGACATGCCTCTTTCTGACACATGCACACACTCAAACTACCTGAATCTCCACCCAAACCTGCACTTTTTAAAGGCCTTCAGTCATGTTTCGCATTTGTTGTTGGTATTTTTGTTTGTTTGTTTTGACAAGTCAGTTTTAACAATTATTGGGATTAAGGCCCTAAGAGCCTCTCTCTGCTTTTAGAAAATAGAGAGTAAGTATAGAAGTCCTACTTGAGGACTTAATTCACCACTTAAGTTACAACTGAGACAAGTCCAAGTCACAACAAATTGAGACTGGGTCAAAATACTAGATACAGGAGATATAGTTAATAGTAGATATGAGCTCTAGTCTGAGTTTAGATGGAGGCCAAGTCAAGACTGACTAAAGAAAAAACAACCCGGGGTCAGCTTTGATAGAGATGTAATCATTTACAACAGTTTCTTGAATTAAGTTAAGTTTAAAGACGGGTATTTTAAACATCTAGTGTGTAGAAATTAGTGGCGTCTAGTAAAGTAAGGTTGCAGAAAGGGACCACTGTAGGAGAACCTACAGGGATTGTAAAACTGGCCAAAAACTTGAAAAGCCTCAATTAGAGCCAGTGTTTGATTTGTTTGTTCTGAGCCTCTGTAGAAAGATGGCAGTGCAACAAAGTGCCTGTGGGGGAGGAAACGCTACCTCTGATGCTATAAAGGTCTTGTTCTAAGGTAATTAATTCTTAGCTCTTATGTTCAGTTAATTATACATCAAAAAATATCAATATAAATACTGTGTTCAATTTCTGACATATCCTTTCAATAGATCCTCTTAAATCTTACACATCGGACATTTAGCTCAGAAAGAGGAAGTTAAGATTCCTCACAAATGCTTAATCAGCCATGAAGGCTAACTTTTAAAGTGCATCTGTACACACATGCATTAAACTGAATGTTTGAAGGATGCTTTTATTACGTTCACTTGCCAGTGGCAGTGCAGAGTAGCACAGGTGATACTGAAAGATGATGTGTCTTGGTGGGGAACTGGCAAAGTAGAGCTTTAGTCTACTACAAGTTCAGCCAGTGATGCAGGGCAGGAATGGGAATAATAAAAAGTCAACTAGACTCAGTTGAAAGTTAAGACTGACAGGCAAGGTGGATGGCTCAAAAGGACGAGTTAGAGTCAGATCATCCACAGGAAAGAGATGAGAAACAAATAAAAATTGATCTTCAACCTTCAATCACACAAAGACTTGAAGAGACTACCCAGCATAGAGCTAAAGCCTTAGCGAGGTTAAACCTTTTGTCATGTAAACACATTGTTGCTTCAGTCTTGATGGTTTTCACGTTTTTACTCCAGTGAAATGAAACTATCCATGGTCATCTGTTGTTGGGAATGTTGCGTAATCCTCCAGCTTCACAGCCATTTAATCCCCCACTGGACAAAATGAACAATGCTTTATGCAAAGCTAAAAACTATGCTGCTCTTTTCTGCCTTTGAAAACTTTGGAGATAAGAGATTTTCAACCGACAGTGATGGCATCATAGTTATATGAATGATGCAGAATACAAAAGAGTGAAAGAGAGTGACTGCAAGCCAAAGAAGGTATTTTTGGCTCTCTGTGGAGAGGGAAGTAATCCCCCTGGATGATTCATTCTGTCTCTCACTTTGTAGACAAGAAGAGTCGGCAGGAGATTGAAAAAAACACAGAGAAGTAAAAAAACATATGCAGGCAGACAGAGACAGAGTGTTCTCACTAAAATGTTGGATATTCTCTACCCAGTGTCTGGACTGAGAATATGCTATATAGAGCTCGCTAACTAGGTCCCATCCTCTTTGTTCCCAGTCAACCCTTGTCAGTAGCTTCGTACAATGTGGATGAGAGCGCCTACAGACATGCAGCCTGTCTGTGAGCGATTAGCAACTGAGAGGATTTACTTCAGCTGCAGAAGCGCAGTGTTAGGTCCTCTGTGTGGGTGCAGTCCCAAATCTAGCCTTTGTTCACAGGATGTAAGGTCAACTGGTGCTTATTTGGTGTTTTTCTTATGGTTTACTGTTGATCAATGATAACTGCAGAAGTATAATCACACGTTTTTAATTTGTGGACTCAGAGATTTATGCACACACACACACACACACACACAAGCACTTTTGCGGCAAAGAGGTGGAAGTTGAGTGACAGTTCAATTCTTTTCCTTTCTGCAAAAAAGCCCTGCACTCACACTGAGCCATCATACTTAATTTAACAAGATCAGTGAGGAAAAAAGAGTAGAGGGGATTTTTGAAGATGCCAGAAGGGAATTGGGGGATAAGTATGATTTGTGACCCAAGACTGGGGTAATACAGCTTGATAAATGAAAGTCAAATTGAACGTGATCTTTTTGTACATTTAAAGCATGAGATGTGAAGAGAGGATGTGTTATCGCGGCTTTAAAGTAAGTGGTTTTGGGATGTCATTGTCACCTTGAGATCTAAGTCGTACACACTGCAGTATAACCTCAGCCAAACCCCAGAGAAATACAAAAATAACTCAGGAAGCAAACTGCTTTATCTTCTATGTAAGTTTAAATGCCCGGTTTTATTTATCATTTCAAGCTGTTTATTCATCTAACCTGCTTTATTTGATTGGAATTAACTTTAGTAATTATTTCTGTATGGTTTGGTTTATTTAAGCTGGTGTGATATCAGTCAGTTAAACACTAATGTGGACTAAACAACCACACCAACACCACCACAAAGATGGCTCTCGATCGGGCTCCGGATGAACTGTGGTGGGGTTTGTTTCTGCTAGGATCCTGTGATAGCAGATATGTCATTTTAATCTGAATTTAAAAGCTTCAACTGGTTTAAAAAGTATGTTTATAGTTACAATATCATAAAATGTCAGTGTGTGGAGGAGAGTGTTTTAGTGAAAAACTTAAAAAAGCAGAAAAATAAACTGTATTTAATATCTGCTAGTAGGCAGTGGAATCTGATTTCCCCACAATGATACAAGATGACAGCCACCAAAACTGTCCAATGATCGATATAATTTCATATTTACATGTTTACATCTTTTAATATGTATGAATTGATATGAAACTGACTGACCCTAAAAAGCAACAACTTAATATTATCTATTCATTTGGCTCTGACCAAATGAATCAAACTACAGAAGGAAAGTTGTTAATGAAAACTTCCGTAGTTTGACTTTTCTGACATCTGCTGTCAGCAGTGTTGGGCAAGTTACTTCAAAAACGTAATGCATTATTTATTACTTGTTACTGTCATTTC
>JAUZTA010000001.1:26536165-26547706 GCA_034780835.1 Ctenochaetus striatus
AAAGTTTTCAACCCTAAATTCAGTTAACAAGTAGCTGAGGGGTCACTTCGCACTGTGGATTTAACCTTTTGGATGCTCTTTCAGTGGTAGATAAAATCCTCTTTGCACTTCCTTCTCAAAAAAGAAATGCAGCCCAAAATCTAGCAAAAGATATTTTGAGGCTTCAGCAGTTGTCAACCCTCTGACGCACGTTCCTCAGTCTTGAAGACTGCCGGCTCTCCTCTGCAAAGACTGACGTTTGGCCTCTTGGTCATAGCCAGAGGCACTAGCGATCATCCTTGGATCATTTCGGGCCTGTTGTGACAGATTTCCTCTCAGACTCAAACACAGTGCTGCTCCTGCCCGAGGGTCAGGAAATCACATATGCAAACACGCCTAATGGCATCTTATCACGGATCTTTTAATTTACACCCAGTGCTATTGAAGTGCAACTTAAACCCACAAATTCTGCAAGATCCCTCCCAGCATGTTTAGCGGACTGCACAGGGCAGGCCTGCAGGGGGCGTGGCCTTGTGGCTACTTAGTGTGTGACACGGGAGGTGAGGAGACACCGACCGAGTGACAGACTGTCCAGTGCTCAGTGTAGCAGGAGCAGCCTTATAGAGCTCGTAGTCAGAGCTAACCAGCCATGAGCAGCTGCTGTCAGAACGTCTGCGTCTGGAAACACGGAGAGTCGGCCGGAGCTTTGACAGTCACCAGAACATTCAGGGCCGTTTGTATAAGTTTCTGTGTGGGACCCGTGTTGTAGATTAGTTTACGTCTCAGAGGCTGAGAGGCAATGATGTCATTTCATGCGCTTCCAAAGCCAAGTCTGAAACATTGTGGGAAAACTGAAACATACTGAGAAGAGGGCTGGTAAAAACACTCCACTTAAATTAGACCACAGGATTAAGTCCATGTCATAAGTGGCCTTTGAAAGTTGAGGATGTTTTAAAACAGGTCGAGGGAAAAGCTGCTGCTTAACGAGCTCTACATGTTTTTCCTACCATTACACGCCTTTTACAATTATAGTAGGAATATGTTTCACAGGTGAGAGACGTCAGCCTTCTTATTTCCTGTTTTTATTGTCTAAAATCATACAATTATAAAATTATACCAAACATTCTTGCATTTTGCTGCTGTCTGGCTCATTCGTTTAATGGATTTTGACTTAATTTATGTTTTTCTACATTGACTCTGCTTCTGCTAAGCTAATTCTGTCTCTTAAAATTCCTACAATTTGTTATGCTACTAATGTGCAACTTTAAATACATTTTGAGGAAACATTGTCTGAAAAAATTCAAAATCATCCATCTGTTGCAGCCAGAATTATCTTCATGTGGCTGGATCACAGAAGTTTGTCGAGGTTAGACAAATAATTTCTGTCTTGGTCAATATTGGAGAGGCAACAGTGACACAAAGTGGGAAGTGTTTGCTTTTCCATATCTCAGTATTTCTCAATATTTAACCAAAACCACTATCTTACTTAAGTGTTTTAGTTTTTCAAACCAGCCACAAGTGATACTGTGTGCAGAATACAAACCTGGTCCAACCTGGTCCACCTTATTGTGACTTTTGTGACTCTAAAAACCAACGCCAGTGAGCATAAAACACGCAGCAATTTATTCCCTTCTAAATCTATCATGCAAAGCTGTTCAGTTATATAAGAAGACAGTTTCTAGGAGGCAGGATTCACAAGGACAACTGATGTTTGAAGAAAATATGTACATACACGCAATGCATAGCTGAGCCATATGTACAGAGCCTTAAGCCCACACAGTTAGGTGAGATGCATGGCAAAGAAATCGCCCCATATTGCATCCCTTACCACACTGTCTCCCCCCTCTCTCACTCACACAGTCAGAAATCACAGCCTTGCAGCCAGCACCCCCACAAAAGTGAAAATGAATGCACTCACCACCTGTGGTGGGAGCAGAACAAGAAAGTGGGAAAAGACGTAGGAGGGGAAGAAAGAGAAGGAAAAGACATGGCAAGCGTTCAGGGCGATGAGTCAGTGAAACAGGACCCACAGACAGCGACATTAATAGTATATATCATGAGTAATCTTATGGAAGCTTGTGCTTAAACGCCGACAGAAAAAAAAAAACAAGAAGTTGCATTTTCATACTCTTATGCTGGTCGTTTTTGGCATGACATTTAATTGTCTTTAAAGTCCATTTCACAATAGTCACTGAGATCAGCACAAAGCCACAAATTCCAAAAGTAGTTTGTCTTTTTCTCAGGTGTGTGTGGGAGTGTGTGAAATGTGAGTGTGACTGAATGTGTCTCTGTTGGTTCTGTGATTCAAGTGAGGCAACACAGAGTAGTCACGGTGTGTGTGTGTGTTTGTGTGTGTTTGTGTGGATCTTGAGCTGTGCGTTTCATCCCTCCCACCATTACTCCTGTCAGCAGGCATGAAACCACAAACCACCCAGTCTGGAAACAAAGCCATTAACTCACAACAACCGTCTCTGTCTCCCTCACACCTTTTTACTTCAGTTTAGATCTCCTCTCCCCGACACACTCCGCTTGTTTCATATCAGTGTGTGCGCTGACAAATATATTAGAAGTGTGTGTCACTGCCATGACATTTAGCTGTTCCCATTACCAGAAAATTACACCTACAGTAACTACTTTGTTTCTCTGTCGTCAGTGGTGTTTGGTCCCTGTTTTTTCATAACCATTCCATTTTCACAAGCTCCGAGTGTTTGAGGATTTACAGGCTGAACACAAAACAAGACCGTGTATGAATCCAGAACAGTACCAGGTTGTTCTTGAGACTGACATTTGGTCAGATATCAACACTGGGAGATAAATGGAGAGTCTCATGAGGAAATTCTTTGACCTGAAAAGCAAGGGTCACACATGAGATGGCCGAGGCTCATCAATGAGCTGCTTTCTGGTGGCCAGTGAGCTCAGAAAGAAGCAAATAACACAAGTTATTCCCTAAAACTGGGTCAAAACAGAAGAGGAAAAAAACCTGCTGCACCTCTTAATTCCTTCTCCTTTATTTAGATTCAACAAAGCACTGCCACACTGTAATCTACATGTAATCAGTTAAGCTTAAGATTTAAAAATAAGGATTATTAGAAACAAATTACTGTGCGAAAAAAAATAGCTTAATATTCCTAGAAAAGGCAAAGTAAATCATTCCAATCATAGGTCAATTTTAACATGTTAGCATTTTAGCTAGCTTGGCTTCCATTGACCACATCTCTCTCGTCTTGCAGGTTGTAGAGTCTTCTCTAAAATGTCCACAATTAACGTCGCTAAGCTAACTTTTTGTGTTTGGTGCCTTCACATAAACTGCATGCAGTGAGTAACTTTCTCAGCCTGCGACATGTTTGTTTTGACTCAAAAGCAGGTCAGATTTAAACAAAGGCTGATTCATCTTATCTGCCCTCCGAACTTCACAACAAAACACTGACATCTTTCATGCTGTTTGTTTTCCTCTTTAATCAGAGATCAACGTGAAATCCAGGAACACACCCGACAGGACTTGGCCTCAAACGCTGCGCTGTAATCGAGCCAAGAGGACTCATGAGTCCTTGGTCACACTGAGGTGAGTCAAAACTTATTATTCAGATGCCACCCAAAGTCTTCTACAATCCTGGAACATTAGTTCATTTTGTGAGACACAGGAGAGGTGTGATGATGTTAGACGATGTGTGGAAAATTTTATTTTCAGAATGAGGTTTATTTGGAGAAACATTTTGCTTATTTTCAGACCTCCTCTGTCTCTTCAGTCTTACATGAGCATTAGATAACTGGTGCTCTGGGCCGTTCGGTTGTAGAAAAACTGACGTCATTAGCCCCTTTGTTGGCCCCCTCCACTAACCTCAGAGAAAATTCAACCGGGTTTCCTTTTATAAATAACTAGATATTTTAATTTTATTTTTAATCAGTCAGTTGTTCCTTTTTTCTGTCTTAAAATTTCGTCATGTTAAATGAAGGTCTAAATGCTTTTTAAAGATTACAAAAAGGTAAATAAAGAGGGGTGTAGGAGCTTATTACATTATTAAACAAATAACTGAATAAGTCATGTTTTTCGTGGGGGGGGGGTGACCTTCTTTAGGATTTCTGTTGCTGATGTTGCCAGGCAACAGAAGTAGGCTAGCTGTTAGCACTCTGTGTCCGGTTTTTATGTAAATATAACTGTCTCTTAGTTACATCATAATGCGAATGGTGAAAAGACTTGTGTAAGTGTTTACCAGAATTTTAGTGCACATCTGTTTTGAAATGTTTAATGTCAATTACTTCTAATTTGCTAAAACTGTAAATTCCCCATCTTGAAAAACGTAGAGGACTTGCTGTTTTACAACCCTAATTTCAAAAGAAGTTATTTTAATTTGCTTAATATTTTTAGAGTTTGTTTAATCATTAACTTGAGTAAATATAAGCTTATTATTTAATTTGATACCGGCGACAGGTTTCATGCTAATTGGGACAGGGGCAACAAAAGACTGGGAAAATTTTGAAAAATATTACACAAACACCACTTTGTAAACACATGATTGTAAGTGGGACATTATACGGCTCAGGAACACTTCGCACTTCATCCGTTTTTTTAATGAAATCGGGAATGAACACGACAAAGACTTGTGATTCACACCACATGAAGGCCTTGGGAAGTGCATTTTTGCTGGCATCATCTGATAAAACCTTGTCAGAAGGAAAAGAGCCATTCTACAAAAGCTTTCTTTTTAGTTTTATTTATTTATTAACAACTGTACATTTCTTTTTCAGTGCTGACAGCATTTGCTACATACTTTGGTGTGATTCAGAGGGACTGGCGCATTTTGCCCCTTTTATCTTCCTGTGGGAAATGCTGACAGGATTAAGAGCACAGTGTACAAAACCAGAATTATTCACTGTTGTCTTGAAGTCAACACCGGAGACAACTTGATTTGATAATTTGTGTTTGTCTGTTGCCATTCCCTCCTTCCTCGTGAGCATTTGCACGTCTCTCTCTCTCTTTCCTCGTCATGGCCAACCAAACATATTCCAGGAAAACTGATAAGATACAAAGGGGCAGAAGGATTCCAATAGCGCAGATTGGACTGTTTGAGTTTAGTCTGTGGCCAAGAAATCAATGGTGCAATTCAACATCCATATTACGTCAAGTTAGCAAAAAGCACATTGTTACCCAGTTTGTACCTGCTGCAGTGCTTCAGCTGCCAACTGAGGTCCAAAGGTTAGGCTAAACATTGAACGTTCTCCTGTAATCTAACAAGGTAAAACAAACAGGGAGAAAGATAGCACAGACAGAGTTGTACACTTTAAAAAGGTCTTTTTATATATATGAATTATGAATTAAATTTACATCCATCTCTTTTACTGAATCACAGCGTTCCGCTCGGTCCCAAAGTGGTCCAAACCAGCCGAGGCTCCGCCTGAGTCAGAGGACTCCATGTGTTCATCGTCCGGTAAGAGCACTGTGACAAAAGGCCATTTTAAAATCTCCACGTAATGTCCTACTTACAAGTTTCATGCTCCTCTGTTTGATTTCTGAAAAAAGTCAGGCCAGAGAATGTGCTTTAAGAAAATCAAAAGGTAAAATTGTTAAAAAGTTCTAATCTATCTTCTGCTCTCCCACTCAAATATCATGGCATAAGACAGAGTGGGCAAAAAAAAAAAAAAAAAAATCATCACAAGTACACCCAGGACATGAAAATATATATATTTTTATAATATATATAAAATGTCTTTTATTTAATCCTATATGTACACTTTTCACAAGTCGTCTGGGAAACGAGGTTCTCAGAAATGAAGCGCCGCTTCATCAGGTTGCAACCAAATATTCTCAAGGAAAAACAGGAAAATTCAAAGTAAAAAAAAAAAAAGAAAAAGAAAAAAGTTGAACCCAAAAATAAACCCTCTGAAACAAAAAGGAGAAGCATTCCAGTACAAGCATCCTTAGGCCAACTGTTTACGCCAGTTAAGGTATCCAGATCCGTAGTTCGTCTCAGCCGTTTGTAGTCCAAACATGGTGGTCGGGGGAAAAAAAATAATTCATCTCATTAGAAGTGCTGAAGCAGAGCGGGAGCCTCTTCTCTCTAGTAGATGACCTCATAGACCGTCGCCTTCTTGTCTCCAGATCCTGTCACGATGTATTTGTCATCTGCTGAGATGTCACAGCTCAGGACGGAGGACGACTCCTTCGACTGTGGAAGCAAAATAACAAACGACATCATTAAATTTTAAATACTTGCTCTCGTTTATTATTCTTAAATACTAATCTCATGAATATAGATGGAAATGTTATGCGTGTTTGTCAGTAACTGTTCAGTTTCTTTCATTCAGTACAATTAATAAGCTTGAATACTGTTTAATTTGGTTTGTGTCTCAGGACTTAGAGAGCATAAATTCTTAAGAACAATCACTCAGACAATCTGAGCTCTTTGTGATACAGTTGTTGCCTATTAACCAGACTGAGTGAGTTATATATTGAGAAAAAATCTAATTTTTCATGTCAAAAAATCTTAAACAGCACTAAAATGATGATCATTTTAATAAACTTTTCTTAATGGACATTTTTTAAAATTACTTAATTGAGCAGCTTAGAATATTTCTTTACCATTAAAAACAAAAAATAGTGAGAATAAAGGCCCATTGCAACCTTAAAGAGACAAAAATGACATCTTAAAATGTCTTTTTGTCCAACCAGCAGTCAAAAACCCACAAATAATCGGTTCACAATCAAAAGAGAAAACAAATTCTTTCACTTGAAAAATTATAACTGGAAAATGTTGTCACTATTTTAAGTTTTGAAAAATTGATGATTATATTATTAAAACAGTTGCCAATTATCTTTATTGCATAATCAACCTGGTTATGTTGAATGGATTCAGTATGGCAGCGCCACTACTCTTTCGTAAAAATCACCCCTTTGTCTGGATTTTAGCCAGAGACCAATAAAGTTACACAAACTAAAGCTTCTCTATATCTTCCATTTGAATTGTGAGACTGTAATTAGTTACCTGGAATATGCTGGCACCATAAGGAGTCCTCCATGCATTCAGCAGATTGTCCTTCCCCGTGCTCACAAACCATTTACCTGCAAACAGAGCAGACGTGTTGAGAATGTAATGTGGAGGTATGATGCGCTCATACGTGAGTCACGTTTATCAGCACCATCTTTTCAAAGCTCAGAACAGAGATTTTTAACCTCCAACAACCGCTAACATGTGACTCTGTAATAGGCTCATCAATGGCCATAAAAACCTGATTGAGGAAAATACCATTACATTAACAATCATAAAATGCACATAATGAAGGAGACTCACACCATTTCCACTCCGATAATTACTTAAATCACCCTGATTAATTACCCAACAGACTAATTGGCTAATGATTTAATTAGTGACAGCAAAAGCTCTGAAGCAGTGAGCATCATTTGAATTAACCAGTTCTGTGGTGGCAGTGATATAAAACTGTGCTGTGGGGGGTCTAGTGAGGGGAAATGAATACTGACAATTCTGGCAAAAAAAAAAGAAATAATAAAGTGAGACGACAGTAAGACCTCATTTATCTGAGCCTTAAACTTGAAACCAGCTGGTCTGCCCAACAGGCAGAATGATCTCAACTGAAAAAGCAATGACAAATTTCTCTAATGAGCCCATTTGTAAAGTAACCACTTCTTTGTTAATACAGCTACAAGCCTTTGCCATGTGCCTTTTAAACAGTGAAATACAACACAATTTAGTGCTCAAACCTATTTCCGCTAATTAAACAGCACTCATTATTGAGATACAGTTCAGATAAAAACTCTAAAGAGCAAATGAACAGCGAATCAAAATGGACCACTACACCTTAAGTAACAGTGAATGTGCATTTGATTCTTTTCAGCATCTACAGAAACTGTTGGTGCTGAGAAATCAGCCGGAGTCGCAAACATTCAGAGAGCAGCATCTTTAAACCTCATCTATAGGAGGACAAAACCCCTTTTACCCTCTCAGACCTTTAAATCCCTTTCTCCTTATTATTAAATTCCTACATATTTAACATTATTCTGAGTTGAGTGGAGTGATGTTTTAAGGAGCTTCTTTCTTACCACAGTAGGCGAACTTGAGTGAGAGGACGCAGCTTTCGTGCAGGTGGAGCTGGTACTTGTCAGGCTTGGTGTGGTGAAGAACCTCCACGTTGCTGCTCTCCATGCCAACAGCCAGCCATTCTCCAGTGGGACAGTAACCCAGTGAGAAGATCTGCAACATTAAATCAACACATTTGGATCAAATACGATCAGCAACGAGTGTTAGACCTTCAAAGTAAAGCCTGTTGTACAACCGAAGCTCTGAATGTGAAAAGCTTCCTCCTACCTGTGAGGTAAAGTCGTGTTGCTGGAGCTGCCGTCCCTCCCTCAGATCCCAGGAGCGGACAGTGTTATCGAGCCCTCCGGTCCACAGTTTGGTCCCATCGTGGGAGATGTCGATACAGCTGGCTCCATCTGTGTGGCCCTGGAACTGCCTGCAACAACGCAAGACACCAAACATGAAGGCAAGAACAGAGGAGCACAACATTCCAAACTCTCAACAATTACAGTTTTATTCTTCAAACACAAAGAGCTGTGTAACACAGAATGCCTGAAGCACAAATTCCAAGTAAGAGCCATGTTTTTTGATTTTGTCATTTTAGTAAAAATTCATTCCCTCAGCCAAAGAACTGACCTAACGAGGGTCTGGTTGTGGAGGTCCCACACGGCGATGTTTCCATCCGAGCAGCAGGAGAAGCAGACCTTGGCGTCAGGGCTAATGGCCAGCGCATAACAGGCTGGAGCAGAGGAAGTGAGCTCGGCCTTTATGCGGGGCGTCTGTGAGGCCAGGTCCCAGATGGTCAGTGTGCTGGCCTCGCCACCCACAATCAGGGTGCGGCCGTCAGGCAACAGCTTGCAGGAGCGGATGTAATTGTCCCTGTTCTGGAACAGAAAACAAGTATTGTCACGATCTCGATGACTGGATGTAATTTATCTGTAAATTTTTTTCTAAATGTAAGGTGTCTCTAAGAATAAAACAATTAAAAATAAATACATAATTAATCACAGCTTTGATCAGAAAACAATAGATCAGCAGCTCGGATCAGCGTATCCACGTCAAAACCTTCTCTCCTTAATCTCCAGTGGAGCCGAGTGAAGTTTTCAGGCTACTGCTGACTCTGTTTCATGTTATAGTGAAGATGTGGATGTCAGCTTTAACAAGAAATGCAGGGGGGGAGAGTGTGAATGCAGCTGCTGGCCAGGCTCCAGGAGAGCAGAAGACAGAGATCAATAGGAGTGTGGAAGCTCTTGGTCGAATTAAAACAGCACCCTGATGGCTTTATAAGACCCAATTGCACCCTGAACACACCTTAAGGGTGTTGGAGGCCATATGAGAAAGAAGCCGCAGTATCAAAATGAGAAATGGGAGGCAGTTGGGTGGAAGTAATGAGCTGGGTAATGGCAGACAGGGTTGGCCAATCAGAACATCATTACTCAGCAGGCTTTTTTCCCCCTCATCCAGGATTATTTCAGCACAGCAGTGAGACACTTTGCTGAATTATTCACATGTCTGTCTGTTGGGATCTGGGGGAGAGCTACAGTGCGATGTGAAGTCAGGCTACATTTGATGCTCAAGAAAATCTTAATGAAGGAGACCGATTGCAGAGACCTCAATACGAGCACATTAAGTCTCTGCTCTGCTTGGACGCCTTGTTATCACTTTGAAACATCCACAGTAATAACACAGATCTGAAACTCTTCTGCAATCATTTGTAGGAAAAGAAAAAAAAAAAGGAAGAGAAGACAAGGACTCGTTACCAGGCAGTCGAGTTGGGACACTGGGCTCTTGCTGCCTGGTTGACTGATGTCCCAGATCTTGACACAACCCTTGCCACCGGTGTAGACGTGACGTGTGGGGTTGCTGATGGTGACAGCGCACACAACTTCCCCGTGGCTCAGAGTGTTTATCTGGCGAGCGTGGCGCGGGATGCCCGGGCCTATCAGTGCATCTGGAGGGAAGGGCACGGGCTGCATCTGACCGTCTGCGCTCACGTGAAAAGAATAAGCTCTGCAGAGGACAGAGGAAGGGTCAGATGGTTAGTGTGAGCTAACAAGCATGTGCTACCTGTGAATGAGACATTTTTAAATCCAAAACTCACGGTTTTCCTCCAGAAATGGACGTGAGGCTGGCTGGCAGGCCTGGAGCTCTCATGTGAGGATGAGGGTCGAATCCTGCCTGCAGGAGCAACAAGAGCAAAAAATTCTGTTTGAAAAAAGCCCTGCAAAGATAAATTAGACTAAGCTAATATTCTGATTTAAAACTATGCTTCACTTTATCTGCTAACGCCCTGAGGAACTCTTGTACCACCGTTTCCAGGCAAATCTCTTGAAAGAGAAGCTTTACACAAGGCTACAACATCCCACTTGCTAATGCTAATGAAAGCCTGGGAGATTTTCAAACACGGAGAAGCATTTTGGGGGTGAGCCTTTTTTTTTTTTTTTTTAAAAAAGCCTTTAGAATGCTAACTAACCAACATCAAAGTGAAGGAGCCACGCCGTCTTTGTACTTTCTCATTACATACACACAACAAGCTGCAGCCAGCCAAGCAGAAATATTCACAATGAGTTATGGAAATTCAGGATGAATGCTTAAGTTTCTCAAAGTCATTTTGCAAAAAAGACTTCAGAACCTACAGCCTCGGAGGATAATTCAAACTGATGCTGGTAAAGGCTTATTGTGTCAGACTGATGGAGGTAGAATATATGAATGAATGTACGTGAAGAAGAGGAGCGTCAATCATGGGATTAATAAATTCTGTATAGAAGCTGAAATAGTTACAATTGGTGAGCGTCCATAGGCGGCAGCTGCTGCAGCGCTCATCTGTGGTGAAATGAGGCCCGGGTAGACGCCCGGGCTCGTCAGGGATCCGTTCATCTCATGATGACCCATCATAGCAAACGGGCTGGCATAGGAACCCGCAATGGACAGTGGTGTGCGCAGGGCAGGAGCAGCTAAAGAAGAAAAAGAAGTATTTTCATTCATTTATTCATTCATTCTCCATTCTGAAGAAGCAAAGTCACTTATTAACATTTAGAAACAGTCAACTAAGACTGGTGACAGCTCCATCTGCTGTGGAACACCCATGAATCTGCAGATTATGTCCTTAATGAATTTTCTGGTATGTAATACTGCTAATCACAATTTCCCAGAGTCCATAGTGGTGTTATTATTGATGATATGATAAAAAAATTTTTGAACAGCACTTAGAAACAAAAAAGCCAATTTGGACCCTCTTTGCAACATAAAATCTTTCTCTATGTAGGTTAACAAAAACATTTATGTGATTTTTTGAAGAAGTCATTTTTAAAGAAGTACAGTGTTCCCTCACTATAACGCGGGTCACCTTTCACAGCCTCGCTGTTTTGTGGATTTTTTTTAGTGCAATTTTGCAGGCTTTTTTTTACACCGCGCATTGTGTTCTGTGTCCTGATTGGCTAAGGGACTGTAGACCGTTGTCAATCAGTCTCCTCCGTGCCGTGTCTCCTGTACAGTACAGAATGCGTTCGGCTTGCCAAATTTACATAAATGT
>JAUZTA010000001.1:26573982-26585201 GCA_034780835.1 Ctenochaetus striatus
TTGCACTCATTTTCTTCAAAAATTGCAGTTATCTGTTTACCCAGATGTCCATTTTGTCCCTTCACATTTAAAGTTAATGATGTTGTTTGTGTGCTTCCTGAAACAAGCAGCCCAGGTTTTGGTAATTTGACATTTATCCTATATTGTTTTATTAGAGTGTTTTAAAATGTTGATGAGATTGACTCAAACATGTCAAAATAAGGGATTATTAGTGTTACATTGTGTTTAGGTTTTTTACGTTAAAATAAACGTATCCCTACTTAAAGATGATTCTTAAGTGAAATACAGCTGGGCTGATTGGACTCATATACTGTAAAAGGGAAATAAACTTTAACTGAAGTCTGAATAATTCTTGAATAAATATTTACAGGGACAAAATCTAAAGCAACTGCTGATCAGATATTAAAACATGTAAATTATTTGTGTAAATTACTTTGAGGTGGTTGCACAATGAATAAAGCATGCAGTTCCTTCCCGAAAAATGCGGCTCAGTATTATTTAAGTCTTTATTTCTGTTTACGTTCTGAACACAAGGATCATTTTTCATTATGTTTAAAATGCAGATAGAATTCGGGCACTTTTTGTACACAGACCTAAACTCAATTTTATTTTTCTTATAGCAGTACAAAGTGCCCAAAAGTCAAGAACTGTATCAAATTTTGAGCATAACTGTAGCTAGCATGCTGCGAGCTTTAGCTGTTGCTTAGCAACAAATGTATCCCTCCTGCAGATGCTCTGACATGAATTGGGATAATAACTCATGCACTGAGGGCATGTCAGTAAGCCACACACTCACTGGAGGAGTTTAAGGAACGCTTTTCATACAAAACTTCCCTAATGATAAATTACCTTTGTAGCCATTGTTGTAATCATAGCAGTTAGAGAAAGAACAGACTGGAAATAGGGTGAGCACCATAAAATATTTGCACTTTTTAAAACCCAAGCTTCCTGTGGACCTTTCTGGCATGCCCTAATTTGCACTGACCAACAAAACAGCGTTGTGGATGATGACGAAATGGTTCCCAGCACATACATTTGCCATTAGAGATTGACTGCTAGCATTGTTATTTGAAAAGCCAATATGAAGTTTCACACTTTCCATTATGTTGTAGCATTTGTATAATTTGCAATAAGAGTGAACATTTTAGGGTTAAGATTTCACTATCATTCAAGTTAATTTAAAATTCTAACTTTTTCACTTGAAAATGAAGTACCGTCAGTTATTCAATCCACCTTAACTGCAACCTCTAACATGTTATGTTGTTGTGGTCAGACATTACACAGGTTAAGTATTAACCAGTGTAAAAGCCGGATACAGACACTACAAATGAGAGTAGTATGACGTTCAAATTTTTGCAAGAAGATTTGAAATTAAGTTACTTACATAATCCAAGCTGTGATATGGAGATATATTACAATCTTTAATATGCTTGTATTTTAATGAGTGGTATGAGAATTTAATTAAAAACATATGGAAAATTCTAATTATTAACTAATCTTTCTGTGAAGGAAAAAAGTATTCAGTAAAAAATAATTTCCTCTCTGCTGCTTCGTTGTGTGACCTCTGACCTTGTACACCTATACTTGCGGTCTGCATGAGTCTTGGCTGCATGTGTGAGAAAAATAGACCAAGACAAAAACAGATACATAAAATCAGTTTTCAGGAGCAGTTTAGCTTCTAACAATTTGCCAAAAAAACATTTTTAACCAAGATTATGGGGTGTTTCTCTAAAGTATTGTAACAGCAGGCAGTGTTAGAAATGATCATTGACATGACTCCTAGACAATTAAAAGAGCATCATTAAACTTACAGAAGAAAACAAATATTACATTTCTCATTTTAATTGTATATGGAAAACAATGTTCTTTATTAGAGCAACCACAAAAAAAACATTAATTTTGTGTTGATTTTGGCGGCCCCTGTGGTCAAAAGCAGTGTGAGCATGATCTGACTCGCGTGTGCATTTGTTTTGGAGGCAAATTTCAAAAAAAGCAACTTTATTTTATTGCCCTTTTTCTCTTTAAACACAGCTGTTTGCAGGATTCAAAGTGATGAGGCCTGTATCTACTTGTGGCTACATAAGATAAATAACTCTAAATGGACTGCAGTAAAACAAAGTAAACTCTGTCTTAGTAGCTTTCATGCACCAAGGAAATACAACCCTGCAGCGTCAGATAAAATGGCTCAGTAAGGAATTTTGTAGAGAAAGGTTAAGTTAAGAACGTTCTCCACACTACGCATCTATCGAAGGGGAGGGGGGGTCAATTCAGGTTTTATTTCTGAATCCTGTCTAATCTCTCTATATGTTTAATGGCGACCATGCTTGACTGCTGTATTCTCCCATAAGCCATTAGTATACACTGGAGTTTTTTTGCTGTTGTTTTTTTTCAGTTATTCTTCAGCTGAAAAATCACCTCTGGCTTTGTTTAACTGGCTAGCTTCAAACTTTGCCTGGATAATGTAAACAAAGGCTCCTCAGGTCAACATGCCATTTATTGTTTCGTCCGACATTGTGGTCAATCAGATCATGTGACATGAAATAGAAAATGATGATATTGAAACAGCCAATCTTGTTGCTGATGTTCCTGTTTGCTTATGTAGATCATACAAAGGCAACAATATTAAATGTAGAATGTTTATTTACCAGCTAAAATGATCCTTGTAGTGTGTTAGAGTGATATTTTATCTAAGATGAATGATTACGCTTAAAACAGGAAAATAAGAAAATTAAACTACACAACAGATGTAACTCAATAAAGAAATTACTATGAATCGTTATAATTCATAAACAATTGTTGCATTCATTTGACAATTTGTTTCATTAGCACTGTTGATCTTATAGTCTGTCATCGCTGTCTTCCTCTTTCCCTTCTTAATTTATCTCTTCTGTCTGAAATGCCACTTTCCAGATGGTATATTTTCATATTCTGTATATTCTCTATTTAAACAACCATGTGTTTGTCACACACAGTAATTCTTATACAGAAATGTTGACAGAATGACACGACACGACGTGCCTATTCATGAAACGTATAGGAACCATCAGTCTTTTTTTAGCTTTAATATGAGTTGAAGCGTATCGCCTGCCTCGAGCAGCAGTTACATCAAAGTTTACTCTCTTAAACTCGCTTCCATCCAGTCATATGAATCATAAAATGCAGCAAGCTGAAAGCTGCAGACTTACTGTTGACTGCTTTTCCAAGTATAGAACATTTCTTTGTGTTGTTAACAACACTCACACCTTGCGATGGATGTATTTTTAATAAAAAGTTACATTTAAGTGTTTTCAGCATCACCCTCAACATCATGAACAGCTGATTTTAAGAAGCTCTTAACATTTGTGTGCACTCGCTCTGACACTGTTTTGGGAAATAAGCATAGAGATTGAAGGGCATTCACACATTGTGTGTATTTCCACTGGTTGCTCCCGTTTCCTTCCAGTTCTAAAGACATTTAAACAGGTGAATTAGAGACTAAATTGCTTATAAGAATGAACATTAAGGTGTCTATCTGAACACGACGACCTGCTCTATGCACACTGTATTCTTGTATAAATTATAGCAACACTCATGTAATGAACGATTTTGGCTAAAAAACTCAATACATCACAGTTTTTTTTGTCTGTTTTGCCTGACTAAGTAGCCAAAAAGAGTGCAATGCAATAAACCTCTTCCTCTACCTCAAATATGGGAAGTTGCCAAGTGTAAAGAGGGAGCAAATTACAAAGTATTTTATGAACACTTGTAAGTTACTTGCCAAGGCACTATTTCAACCTTCTCATTTTCATGTCGCTACACTTACAAATAACACTGAGATGGTTTTGGAAAGTTTGCTTCGTGTTTAGAAACTACATAGTTCTTTAAGAATCTTTTACTGCCATAACTAACTGGTACAAGTTACACTCAGACATACATCTTTTATCTGGCCTGAAATAGGCTCGAACCTGCCACACAAGAACTCAGATTTAAAAGGGACTAGCAGATGGTTTGACCCAGTTCAAACAGATCTGCAGATAATAAAAACACAATGACCCAAATTAACCTTTGTAGACAGTTAGCTTATCAATATCATCTTGTTTTTATCATGTCTCAAGCGAGCCTGCTGTTGGTTTACGCAGAATTGTCGGTCTACTGCGCTGATATTTGTCAGTTAGCTCTACGCTGAGAATCCTGGGATTATGTGTAGGTCCAGTGTAAGGATGTGGGTTATCTGGGGACTGGCAAACACAGCCGTGGTCTCCACAGGCCCGCGACTCTGATTCAAGAACCACATACAAACAGAAATTATCATACAGCTTCATCTCACACATTGAGAGCTGTGGGTATGTCACACACACTCACACACACACAGATCCACTTTTCATCCCACTCAATAGAGTCGCCTAGATTAGGCAGCAACAAAGGAGTGGGCTTCACCTCTGGGATGAGGGGGGGTTAGTCCACCCTTGTAGACCTCTGCACTGTTTATTTGCACTGGAAACCCAGACGCTGTGAAACTCCCACTCTGAGGCACTACACAAATATTGGGGCTATTTGCAGAGGTGGTTTTAATTCTTTACAGAGCAATGATTGGCTCTCTCCACTCCCGTCGCTGTAAGAGCTTGACCAATGGATTCCTTCAGCCTCCTTTGCACCCCCACCCTCCCCACTCCCACCACACACACACACACCAGCCCCAAAATAAATATAACTTATGTATATTTTCAATGGCTTTAGTGGCCACTGAAGACTCAAATCCGATTTATTCTGCTTATGGTATCACATTCTCTGCTCAAACAAACCCTCAGTACCAAAACCACAGCTTCTAGAGCAAACCAGCGCTGGTTCCTGTTTCTGCTGTATACAAGGATCCTGATACTTCCTGAGTGGAGGAACCATGTTCAGTCACCTTTTGGAGGCTGGCAGTGTGAAAACAAGGAGGGGAGAAGCAATAAAGCTGTTCTCGAGATTTTTTGGTGGGGTGTGTGAGAAGGATGCAAATGAAGAGGGATAACGTACTGCTTAAAACATTGATTAATGCTTTTCTTCGTGTGTAAACAGTCTCACCTTTGTGAAGTTGTTTGATTATCAGAATCCATCAGTTCATCACTTCATCCATTCAACGGTCTGCTCTTTCAACCATCCCAGTCACTTTTCCTTAGAGGAGTGCAAAATGGAGCCCAGTGGTCTGTTTGGTGGGATGGTCGCAGCAGTATTGTGAAGCACCCACAGACTAGGGATTATTGACGTGCTTTCACAGGCGAGTTCAGGCCATGAAAGGAGACATTCCTCTTCACAATGGACTCAGTGTGTGTCGCGGGGGCTGCAGACATGAATAGAGCCCCTAAGTGTATCACTCTGACTCGTCAGCCTGTAATCAATGCAAACAAGATGAAAGGATCTTATCAAAAGAGACAAACACAGACATAAGCAGTGTCCGAACAAAAACAGGAAGGCCTTTCTATTTGTTGCACTTGTTTGTCCTTTTGGCTGGTGTATACAGTTTAACCGTAGTGTGTGTGCATATACAGGCTGACACACATGGTTTTTGGTCATTTCTCTGCCGTTATCATCCATGTCTACAAAAAGTACTGTCTTTACAGGAGGGGTTCCTAACAGGCATGATAAACCAACCATGTAGGTGATATGATGTAGAGGAATCTCCAAAATACCCGAATCTGATCATTTGCTGTAAATCAAAGAGGACCCCATCTTCTGCAAAGAAAACTTGTGACTAGTAAGCTGGGCAGTTTGTTATGGTAAATGAGTAAAATAAAACAGACAGAAAAAAACAGGAGGTTCCTCAAAACATCTTGACAAATTTGACTTTTGATCTATCATTTAAAAAACTTGGAGATATTAGTACTCAGAGCTAAAAGACCAACTTATTTCAGCTGATATATTATTGAAAAAGTGTTCAGTTTTATTCTCTGACATATTTTATACGGCAGTAACCACTTATAATTGGTATACCAAAGAAAAACATGACTATTTAGAGTTTAAAGATAGTTAAAAATGTTACAATAGCTTTAATAAAAAAAAGCCTATTGTTGACTGTTGGAATCTGAATCATTTGTTTGGTTTCTCTGTAAAATCAGCTTACTCTTTAAACGCACGTTAGTTGTAGTGTTATTGTATTCCATGAACCTTTTGCCCTGGATACAATTGTAAGGACTCATGAGTGTTTGTTGTACACACACTGTCAATTTTAAATGAGTTCACAGTTGTTGATACCAAGTCTTTTTTTTTCAGATTGCTCTGCTGAGCATTAATGAATTCAGAATGGCTCTGCCTCTGGTGCTGCCTGTGATTAATAAGCTCATTTAGTCAGCACTCACTGTGACCAGGTCGACAGGCCAGCCCAGTGTAAGGCTCTTTAGTGGGTTGGTGTTATTTTTTGTGATTACCGTCCAAGTGGCTGCTGTAAGCATCAGGTCAGCAAAGTGACCTTGTCCTGTCCTTCAGCTGTTGAGTGAAAGGGAACCTAGTGATGATGGTGAGGCCCACTTTGCCTTCACCAAGCAAATGATAACTGCAGGGAGGTGCCAAGTACCCCTTTACCTACTGCAGCTGCAGCCAGTGAGAAAACAGAAAGTGCCTGGTCCAACAAACCCGAAATTATATGAAGTGCTACATTTATGTACCACACCTGAGCTGCTAGCCGCTGAGTGAACAAAGGGCAGAGGCCAGATCTGCAATCTAAGTCCTCTCTGTGATTAGGCTAGGTATAGCACTTTAAGGTTAATGGTCAAGGTCTCTTAATCTACTTTTCACTTGAGATGTCTGACACCAGAAAAATGTTTTGTCTGATCATCTTAGAAAATCACATTAAGCACAGAAGCTGCGGTTCTGTAAACTGGAAATTTATCATTATTGGCAGAGGTCAACTGCTTGCCTGCTTGTTTAAAATTTCTATTAGAGAAGAGTAGGAAAAGGGATCTACAAGTATTTGAGAGCAGTCTGACATCTTGGTGACATTTTAAATGTCTTAATATGCTTTTTTCATCAGTCACTCAGCAGGCTACCAGAGCAAAATATGGTTTCCAAGGGAACAAGCCCCTACATGAAGTGCCTCAGGACTAGAGGCAGGATGAGGTGTTAGCACTCATGTATACTTCAGAGGGGACTGTGTAGCATTTATGCATGTTTACTGAGAGTATGCCATAGGGTGCACGGCCTTGTGTGCTGTTTTTCATGCGTGTGAACCCACTCGGCCTTGTAAGATAAAAGGAATGAGGTAAATCACCTGGGAGATTGCAGCCAGGCCATTGATTTCATGGGTCATCAGATAATACTTGGGCTTGCTGAGCACATGCCCTTCAGCACTAGGTGAAGGCTATCATTTAGCCAGATCAATAGCTCTAATTATCCTGCTCCACCCAACGCAATAAATTCAGAACCTATTACATTGTCTTCAAGGAACTGGAATGTGGAAGTACAGCACAGCTCATATAATCACACCAATGTTACAGTAAAGTAACTAAATTTTTAATCAAGCACAGATTCACATTTAGACTTCAAGGCTTAAAGGAAGCAACACAAACACGGAAGGGTGTTTCTGAAGTCTTACCAAGCAAAGTGCAGTGTGGTTTTTAAGATCTTGCGTGGGTTACAACTTGGAACGGAGAGAGTAACTGTCAGATGAAAACATTGCTCATAAAAATGCAAACTTTCCGTTGCAAACATGGTTTTTGTTTTCTGAGAGACTTCACAGGTTTTGAAACAAACATGCTTATGAGTACTGAGTAAATGGATGTCTTGAACTTTGTGACAGAGTTTTACCTACACGCTCGGTCTACTTTGATTACCTCTCAGTAGCACTTGTACTCGATGTGTCATTAACTCACACACTACACATACAGGCAAACAGCCTCTCGTGTTAATATCTTCAAGCTGTCCACTTAAAAGGAATGCTGTTGTCAGTGTTATGCCCTCCCTCCCTCTGTCCCTCACCTCTAGCATGCTGAGTGCTGCCATCCTGCTATCAGGTTTCTCCACACTTATAGCTCCACTTATCATTGAGGCTGGCTCGCTGCCCGCTGCCCATCACTTTCTGACTGTCAGTCTCTCGCTCAGTCTGAGGAAACAGCTCTGTCGCTCACATGGTGGAAACTTTAGAGCTATGATCAATATTCAATATGCAACATGGCAAAAATGTTATCATAAGTTTTTTTTTTTTATTAACTGATGTTGATAATTGTCCAAATACAAAACAGGTTATTATATTGTTGTGCTGAAAGTCCCTTCAGGCCTAAAATTAAATAAATTATGTACAGACAATTGTCAGGATGTAGCAAAGCAAACACTAATATATGGTTGGCGGGTTGCTTCCTTGAAATCCTTGCTACTTGCCCCAGTGAATAAGGTTCAAGACTGTGTGTCTCACTTTGCATTCTTGATTGGGTGACCATGATACAGGAGATGAACTTAGTGATATTACCCATCTTTGTTGGCACAAGATTGCAATTTAGTTAACAGTTATACATCACCAGATGGTTCAGTATCAGACTTGGAAGTAGTCTTGTCCGTTTGGGACTGTCTCATTTCACTGCTTGGCCAAACAGGGCTCTGAATAGCGTTCTGTTGTGCATCAGTGCTGGAGGATACAGTTTAACTGTGTGTTGCTTAAGTGGTTAGTAGAGCATCAATCCCTTTTTCAAATGTGCAAAAAGCAACTGCAATTAGTTCAACACGCTTAACTGTTTTTGATGTCAGCACAGTCTCATCTATACTCGTGCTGCTTTCTATGCATTGTGTTTTAAAAATATATAGCCATTGCCAAGTCAGCAGGTTCCTTTCATCTGTGGCTTTACTATCTACATTCTCTAAATTTATTTACATTGTGAATATGTAAGGGGAGATTGATAAGTTCCTGGCCCTGGGTAGGAGCAAATTTTAGAAAACCTAGCACATTTATTTTTGAATGTGGTTGCCACATACATTCACAGCCCAGCTGTTGTAGAGCATATGGACCCCTCCTTTGTGGAAGTTGGTGACTTGGACCTTCAGAAAGTGGTCCGAGCAAAGATGACATCATCATTGCTGTCAAAATAGCACCACTGAGCTACATCTTCATTCTAGGGAAAGAGGCAGTCGTCCAAGAGTGCCAATCAGGTGAACTGGGTGGGTGTTGGATGAGTTCAAATCCACATTCCTGGATGGCATCCATCCCCAACTATAGACTTTTGGCCTGGAGGGTTGTCCTGGTGGAAGAGCACTCCCCTCGTCAGCTTCCTGGTTTGGATCTTTTTTATTTTCTCCTGTCGCTCTCTCAACAATCAGCACAAACCGATTTTATTCAAGTTTTGAGATAGTTACCCCAAAGTGTTTCAACAAACATGTCAAATTGCAGAAAACTGTGTCATTATCTCCCTTTTTCTCCCATGCCCCCCCTACTCTAACTGTGCCCTCCCTAGAAATTGCCCTGTGTGTCTTTTTATATTTCAAGGTCTATCAAACTCTACTGCCCCCATGCCGGCACGCCAATGCAATGCAGGCGCGTATCCAAACACATTCAAACATGCCCGGCAGCTGGCCTCAGGGCCAGTGAAGCTGTTTAGCCCATAATACTGACTGATTAGAATACCAGTGGCGAGAACTGAACCCAAAGCAGTTGTTGACAAGGGATATTAAGCAAAGTGGGGAGTCCAGCCGCAGGGATTTGATGATGCCACCAGGGAAACATGTGCTGGCCCACACAGTGGCTCTCTTTAACACTACAGAATCCAAACAGCTGATAACTCTATCCAAGAGACTATAAGAGGGTTACAGTACTTCACCCCACAGGCCTGCGAGAGGAAACTGAGAACCAAATGTTGAGGCTCCATTAAAACACTGTAGAGAGTGGGACTTGGGTCACCACTCTTTCATGGTGCTGTTTTTTTATTGTTTTCTTGGCTGGTTTTCATCTTTCCTCTGTAATTCCCACCACAACCATTACAGCACTGTAAGTGCTGTGTTTTGAATTTTGATAAAGCATGCCAGGGTTCAAAGAAAAAACTTTTATTAGTCATATTTAGACAATTAATAGATAAAAATAGGGGTAGGTATGGAGTATACAATAAATACATTAAAGTTTACACTTGTAAACAGTTAACAAGTGCAGCACTGTTTTTAAACATGGATCAGATGGATCAGCACAAAATTTGATACACACATTCATGTTTACCTGTTTATGTGTCCCAGTGGCTTTGGTGACCCAGTAACTTTTGCTCTAAAGTTTACATCTGGAGATGTGCAGGAAATTTTCAGTAAACTAGGTGATGAATTGTTAAGAATTTTGACACACCACTTGTGTTTGATGTCGCTTCAGTGTTCCCTTAAAAGTTAGATACATAGATACACATTTCTGCTCCTTTCTGCAGTGTCTACATTGTTCAATGTGAGTGGCAGAGACTTGATGTCAGCTGTCTCCCCAGTATGAAGAACCTGTGATGTAGCTGAACTAACCTGGGCTCGTGCTGAATCCTAATTTAAGGCTTGAAAGCTTTTAAACTAGTGCTTTTTTCTATTTGTGTTGAATTAAAAAAGTGTGTGTGTGTTAATGCTTTCCAGATTCACACATTTCCAATCTGGAGGTGTGTGTATGTGTGACTGAATAGCTGTGCAGCTTAGCCAGATCACTGTTTAACTTCCTTATGAGCAGCTGTCTCTGCAGGTGAGCCATGCCCTCCTCTCACTTTTCAGCTCACATCCTCAGTTCATTTCTACACCTTCTTCATCTCTCCTACTGAAGGTGTGATGTATTTTTATGTCTCAGCTGTCAGTTCAAAGCATATAATTATTGGACCTTAAACTGTATTTTCAGTGAAATAGCACTACCTCTGATAAAAATAGGATTTCCCTTGTACTTGATGACAGATTTTATGAGTAATCGTTATATATTATGGGTCATTACTTCACCAGCTCTTTTCAGAAACAGGGTTCTTAAAAATGTGCTCAAAGTAATAGTAATAATTTGCCAAATTAGCACTTCAAACTCTCCTTCAGTTTCTCCTTTGCTTCTTTTGAGGTATGTAGAAGAAGATTAAAGAAGATTAGAAGAAGAGTTAAGGGCACTTCAAAATAAAATGGAAGCAGAGAAAAAGAAAGGGCAGTTGGGGAATGAGACGCTTAAGAAGCTGAATCCTGAAACACTCCAACTGCAGCAACAGGTGGCTCCCTCTGAGGAGCTCCTTCTGCTACATGCAGACAAAGATAAGAGCGAAGTTCAACAAGTCCAAATGGGTAAAATATCTCTT
>JAUZTA010000001.1:26680872-26692668 GCA_034780835.1 Ctenochaetus striatus
AAAAAAAAAAAAAGCCTGTATAAGAAAGCAGCATGAGGTCTGATAAATTGTTTTAAGTGATGTCACTTGTGGCTGAAGTCTACGAGTTAGGAAATGAAAAGTTTGTGTGGAGTTTGAAGGAAGGGAGCTAACCAGACCGCCCGCTCCTCATCAATGCGTGAGGCTTGCGGCTCGAGGTTACATTAGCTGCTACTTGCACGACAAACGTGGGAGTCTGACAGAACTGTTGGCAGTTGAGTTGCATTGTGGGTAATGAGGGCACCATATTTTTCAGACAGTATAATGTATGGAATACAGTAGCCAATACCTCATGTTCTGCAGCATGAGGTATGTTAAAATGTTACGTTAAATCAGAGGAATGTAAGGAATCAACATGGGGTTAAACAGTAACTCTTTGGCCTGAGGCTTTAAAAGAAGATAAATAATTTGGAAAGGGGATCAACAAACAATATTACTCATTAGAAAAACAAAACTCTTGGCAAAACCAGTCAGGACGAGAGCAAAAATATCTTCAGTGTTGTTTTTTTTTGCTCCTTAAAAACACACCCATCTGTAGCTAAACCAGTAATTCTTCACAGGATGCTGATTGGTCTGAATCATCGTGGTTCGGCCCCTTAAAGCCTGGAAAGATGGATTCCTGTGTGTGTTGCATGATCTGGTGTGATCTCACGATCACAAAAAAACCAGGGCAGGATTAGGATAGGAAAGGTTGAAGTAAGCACACAGGAATTAAAAGTGAGGGCAGAGAAGCAGAGAGGTCGAGAAGGCTATTTAATGTGTCAGGTAGACATAACAAAAACTTGCCACAATTCCTAAAAAAAAACCACAAGAAGAGGCCTCTTGAGTTTCTGTGTGGCTAACAATGCAGAGTAAATCCTCCAGGGGGGATGAGCGGCGCAGAGGTGGCACACAGCTGTGCGAGATGACAAACGCTCGTGACAGCTCAGAGGACTGGAAGCAAAGATGTGGGCGTGTATCTGATGTGTATATAACCACCCGCCTGCTTCCTCAGCCAGTTTACCACTCATGAGGCATGCGGTGGACGGCCGGGGCTTATTCCAACATAAATAAAGTCTCTGATCCTTCTCGGGATGACGAATTTTATAAAGATGGAATTCCTTGCGGCTGGGAAAGGGGTTACAATGGTAAACCGAGTGGCCGCAAGTAGATGTATGGGACTGATTAGGACCCTGGAAATGAGATTAAAGAGAGATCTACCAACAGATTGAATTGTATTTGCCATAATTGCTGAGAACAGCTTATTCAGTGCAGACCGCAAAAAAGGGAATCATAAAACTGAGGAAGAAGGAGACGTAGAGAGGAGGGACGGCTGCCACTTGAAACCAACAGGCTTTTCTCAAAGGAATCACCCCAGGACAAGTCTTGCATCAATTAGAGGGTGTGTGCATGTTAAGTGTGTGTGTGTGTGTGTGTGTGTGTGTGTGTGGAGGATGGGATAAGGACGAATTAGCTCTTAAATCATAAACTTCGGGGTCTGCTTGAAGCTCGCATTAATGATTTTTTTCCTTGTTTGATTACTAGTAATCTTAATAAATTTCAAAAACAAACACTTAATTCATAACATCATAAGGCTGCTTTTTAAATGGAAAATCCCCCCGCGCTCAGTAAACTGTGCATGCCATGAATTTATCTGAAATGAGATAACTGATACAGTCATGACCTCTGTTCTCAGCATCCCGCTGAAAAGAGGTTTAATGAAAAATAAATCTTGCGAAGAGAAAAAGAGCAGCAGACAAATCAATAGAGGCACGGGCTCGGAGATAAAAGTGAGCGCTGTGTGCCAAAGAGCTACTCGCTCTCATTCCTGGGTTGATTGTACTTAAAGTGAAACCACATGAACTGAGCCATTCCCACAAGGGAAGTTTAGAGTGTGTGTGTAAAAGCACACATGCAGTAAGACAGACATACTGTAAGACTTAAATCCCCCGAAAACCTGATATTTCTCTGTAGCATTAAATATCCATGACTAACTGAGAGGAAAAACAAACTCAGCTAATCTGCTTCATCAGATTGTGGGTGTCATTTAATCAGAGTTGATTGACAGCGACCAGACAAAAAAAAACAAGGAAACCTCACAGCACGCAACAGATTCGATTAAAATATTAAATCCTGATTGATGTTTGTGTTATAACACTTATTTTAACTGAGCCAACCTTCTTCAAACTGATAGTTAGGTCAAAAACAAAAAAATAATGTGCAGAAAAACTGTGTTCATATAAACTCCCATTTCTTTTATTACAAATCTGATTGATACAATATGATTTTAAAGTTTTTTAATATAATAAGACTATGCATTGCGCAGATTTGTGCTAAATGCTAATATCAGCATGCTAACTTGATGTTTGACAGAAGGAATGTTAATCACTAGCCATCTTAGTTTAGCATTTTAGCATGCTAACATTTGCTAATTATCCTTAAACATAAAGTACAAATAAAGCTGAGAGCGTCAGTTTTAAAGGTATTTGGTGATTGACAAAAACAAGGAATAAGCTGAAAGTTTGACCAGGTGGTGGCGCTAGTAAGAAAACAATGGATCTCTGAAGTCTTTAAGATATTTTATTCTCTAGGTAACTTGAATTTCTGTAAAACATTACAGGATGATCCATCCACAAGTTGTCAAATTATTTCAGTTTATTTGAGCTAAAATCTATTTACTTTTTGTAGTAATGACAAAAAACAGTGAACAAAGATGTAGTCTTCTATGTTAGGCACTTTTATTGATTTTGTATTACTGATTCACAAACACAAATATTATTGCCAAAGAAAACAACCAATTTAAACAGATTTCTAGACAGTATATTTGTTTAGAGCTTGAAGTGGATTCGATTTAGAGTTTATTTTATTCAGATTATGAGTGTAAATCTCCTACATCTGCATTACAAAATACAAGAGCTGTCGTGTTCTAAACATGGAAAATAGAACTTTTGGCCAAAATGTAAAAACAGAGAGTAAGAAAGTTTAGTTGGTGAGTTTGTTAGCTGAAAGGTAAACACATTAGTGTTTCAAATCACTAATTGTTAAGGGGTTTTCTATCCAGATAAATAAAAGGATTTGCTCTAATCTTATTAAATGGCATCCTGCGGTAAATGTTACCCTGAACGTGATTTGTGCCGTTCTACTTCCAGACCTGCTGAATATCAGAATTGTCACACTGTAGTAAAGTTATTAAAGTAGTACAAAGCTATGAAAAATATATCAGTGTAAAGGCATAAGAGACTTGCTCACCAATCACAAAACCACTACAATACACCATCAAGAGTCACAAAGAGCTGACTCAGGGGTAAGCAGCCTTTGTTCTAGGAGAGCTGCAAAGTTCACTGCTGCATAAATTAGAGTTAAAATTAAGTTGAGCTAAAGCTGGGACGTTTTTTCATCTTTAAAACATTTTTGGCTTAAATGTAATAATGTAAAGCAACAGATATTAGAAGAGAAACATGTAAATTTAGCTTTAAGTTCACATTTTATATTCTCTTAGCTAAGATTTTTAATTAATGCTCCTGGTGTTGAGAACAGGCATGCAGTTATTACAGCTTTCAAGAACAAATACTGCCTACCCCTGGGCCACACTGATTATTACAATTTCTATCAACTTGGCCTGCCAAGTCTCACCACTAGAGGACACTCTGGTTTTAACAAAAAAAGGACAACGTGCCACTGCAAACTGTAGGACACAGCAAGAGATCTCTACTTCTCACCCCCATGACTCAAATCCAGCACAAACTTCAGACTTATGTGACAAAACAGTGCGAGAGACAAACCTGTCACATTACTACCAACCACATACCAAAATGGCAAGTAGTTTTAGATTTGGATGATTTTACACACTTCCAGCTTTTGTTTTTTTTGTTTTGGATTAATCTGAAAACACAGATATGCTAGTTAGTTTGGACCTCCAGAAGACGACTGTGCCACAAGAAGAGTGAGGTCGCAGAGCCAAGCCACTGACATGAAGAAAAGAAGGTTTCAAGTCCATCTCAAAACAACACTCAGATGCTCATATGTACATTAACGGAGTTATCAGATCCTGTAATCATTCCTTCAGTCTTTTCAAATGTAAAAAAGATGGAGAAAAAAAATCCACAATCTTCCTTCTGTGCAAATATGCATTTCAAAAACCTGCTGAAAGAAATGAGGCTTCAGCAGTCAGTAAAATCACTCAAGCTACTTACAAAGGTACTTGAGATTGTGCAGATTTTACTCGTTGACAGTGATGCCCCTGCAGCTCAGCAAGGAAACACTGTCCGAACTCACAGAAACCTTTAAAGAAATCCACTCGATATGACTAATTCATACTGCTAAGGCCTCATACGAGCTACGTTTACACTTGTAATGCAACTTTGCACAGAGCTTAAATCTATTGTGTCAGGACAGGATCTCTTTACTGCCAATCAGATTAAAGACATCAATAACTCCTTCAATGTACAGATGGGTATTTAAGTATTATATTAACAGCAAAATTCACTATTATTCCAAGTCTGTTTCACTGATGTGCCCATTTTTATACTGAAATGAGTGTTACTTGCTGTTATCATGACAAAACATTCTCAGTCTGTGAAAAATGGATTCCTAAGTCCAAAATTCACTTTTTTGTTTCTACAGTTACACTGCAGTTGAACAAATGAAAAGTAGAAATTTTATACCAAAATGACTTTGGAGTAGAGTGACTTTATTATACCAGCTCATTAAATTCAGATAATCTTTTGGATTCATCTTTGAGAGTTGTGAATTTTATTGCCTGTCACTCACTTTGCAGGGATCTTTTAGTGTTTTTTTGTTTATTATTTATGAGCAGGAGTAATGATCACAGCGAGCAAAAACCTATTTCAGTGTCGACATGGGCTCTTGGCTGTAGATTACAGACAAACTCAAAACATTGTGGACCTTGCCTTTAAAATCCAGCGAACATTGATGTTAAACATGAAAATGCAGTAAATGAGAGCTGACTGTCGGGAGGGAATGTGAACAGTGGGTCTGCGTTCATGTCCATTTTATACTTCAGCTGAGATTCATTTCAAATGACTCCTATATCACTGAATATAATGAGATAAAGCTGCATGAAAATACACAGATTTGCACAATCATTCATGATAGATTTAAAAGAAATGTATGAAATCAAACTTTTCACACACAGTACTGTGAAAAAAATGTGAAAATGCTTGTATTAACGGATATAATGAGATCAGAATTAATTCACAGGTCAGTTTGATACATGAATTGATACAGTAGCATTTTTTTTGATCAGCTGTTTTTTCATTTGCTGTGTTTCTACTGAGATTGAAATAACACATTTGTATCTAAAACCTACAGTTAATCAGTTTTACTCACAACAGAAAGATTCATATGGGAACCAAAGATGCACTACAAGAACATGGATTTTGGAGCAGCTGCACACACACCGGGCACCCACAGGGGCCACAGCAGGACGACTCTGCAGTGGGAGATGTGAATTTGGGGAACTGGAGTCAGCAGGTAGTGTTTTGTTTTGTTGGCAGAAGGTTTAACACACAAACTCCTGACGCATGCGGATGATCTGTAGCAAAGCGGCCTGGACGTCTTCATCCATGTGGCCCTACGAGAGAGAAAAAAAAAGGTCTTCTGTTGATCTGTTTCGACTTATTTCTCACTGTGAGCTCTGTTTGCAGTTAGATACATCTGCTCCTCAGCCTCTGACAGCTACTGCCCACTTACAACAACAGATTTTCAAGTTGCACTTGGTATCTGTTTTGCTGTTTTCAAGTTTCCTGTTTTGATTAATAAATTTCCAGCCTGCCCCTACAGTTATGGGCCGTCTCAAATAATCAGCGGACTTACAGACAACATTTTACCCAAGTATAAACAGATAAACTTCCTGTTCCGTTCAGATGGCGAGTGTTGAAAGATGTTTTTAACACTTGGCTGACCTTGATTTGATGAAAAAACAACCACGACTCAACGCTTTCATAAACATATTTTCCTTCTTTTGTACATGCCATTCATTGTTTGCAATGGAGTGTGATCATTTGTTGTTTTAATGTGCACTGCCAGTGTGTCACACAACCCTTCAGAGATCTGTTTTGGCTCTCTAAAATGCTGATTGCAATCTTACTCGAGCCACGCCGCAGCTGTTGTGACAGACTCACAGTGCCTTGGAGCAAAAACAGAAATGTTTTGAACAAGCTGGAAATGGCCAAGGACTGATGCAGTGTATGTAAAATGCCAAGTACAGAATGATAAAAACCATACTGACTGAAGTGAACTTTTATCAAATAACCAGTCTATTGTTTATACCATCACTGATGTTTTCATAAAATTGTTTACAGCTATTTAAAACAACTTATAATGAGGAACATTTTTAATTATTCAATCTAATATCTATCGATAATCTCATCACTGGGATCTTTGCTGGTTAAACCTCTTTTAACTCTCACACATTCATCAAAAGAATCTAGCAATTAACTTTAATTTCTCTACTTTAGATAATTTTTGCCAATGAGACAAACTTTTTCACAGACATTGTGAACGGTTAAAAGAGACAATCAGACAACTCTCTCTGGAGAAAAACTTACCTGTGCAGCACTGAGAAGATGAGTTCGATAAATTGAAACCACCTCCCTGTGTTGCCTCTCAGCATCCTTATTGATCAGAAGGGAAAGACAAAGACATGAAGACAACACAGCAGTTAACTTTGACGTCTTCGACATCCGGCCAGGACCACTATACAATGTCGCACTGTCGCTGAATTCTGGCTCTACATTATTAGAAATCTTCTGGCTGAACCCAAATGTCAGGATTCAAGAACCCTGTTTTATTTCTGATTTTGATTACCGTATTTGTCGTATGAAAGGAGCAGAGAGGATTTTTCTGGTTTTGTTCAACTATGACAGTGGAGATGTTATGTTATGTAATAATCAGTCATTCAATGTAGTATTTGCATATTTAATTTCTATGAACAATCTGATTAGCCAATAAATTAAGATACCAGCTATGCACTGTATTGGTTAATGTAACATGTAAAGTAAGAAAGTACATTATTTTAACTACTGTAATGTGAGAAACTTCTGGAATGAGAGCAAAAATGTGGCTGCATAACTTTTTATCAAGAACACTTTGTAAATATCACTGTTTAAAATGATATTATAAATGAAGAGATTCTTGGCTTCACTCATCAACAGATAGACACTTAACAAGCAGCAAATCTAATTAAATATAAAACAGAACATGAATGTGTTAACATCACTTTCTGTATCATATTTTACAGGAAGTAAAGCATGTCCACTCACAGCCAGCTGTTGCTGTAGGCTCTTGATCTGGGCTTGAAGTGTATCAATGTGTTGAGTCTGTCTCTTATTGGGCGTATTGCTTGTGTATGCCAGCTGGGACAGACCGTTCAGTGCCTGCTTCAATCGCTCAACATCTGTCAGCAATTCTGTGATCTGCCACACACACACAGACACAAAAATATTAGCATCATATTCTTACATTTTTCATTACTTAATCAAAGGCATTGAAAAACTGAGAGAAGAATTTTATCTCCTGAAAAAACAAAAATAATCAGATTTTCTTTCTAAATCTGCAGAGACAAAAATAGTTCTCAATGTTAAATCTTCACATTTTTGTATCTATAGCAGCTACATCAAGTAATATAACCATGACTAAGCACTGCAAAATCTATTTATTGTTACTACCTTCTTGTCTTTGGCTTCAGTCTGCTGAGCTGATGTCTGAATCCTCCTCTGAAGGTCACAGATGGTGCTGAGCGACTCATCGTATCTCTCCTTGAGTTCCCTAATTTCTCTTTCAATGGCGTGTCCTTTCTCCTGGACAGCCTCCATCTCTGTCCTGGCCCTGCTCTCACCCTCCCTCGCCTGAGTCGACTCCTGATAGGCTTCTTCACACTCCTCTGCTAAGCTCATTAGCTTGTTCCTCAGGTTGGCAGCCTCCTCCTCCAGCTGCTGCTTCTCCTTGTTCAGCTGGTTCATTTGGTCTTCCTTGTAGCGAGTTTCCTCAAGAGCTTGTGTGGCTTGGAGAAGCTCGGATTGCAGGGCAGACACATCTTCAGCCCTTTGGGCGTTGTTCTCCTCCTCTTCACGGAGAGCCAGCTGAAGCTTGGCGACTTCAGCCTCCAGGGCTTCCTTGGAATCGGCCTGTTGTTGCAGCAGTAAAGTCTGCTCCCTGCTGTACTCCTGCAGTTCTTTCTGTAAGGCAGCGACCCTCTGAGCCTCCTCCTGCTGAGCCTCTTTTGCTTTCTTGCAATCAGCCTGGGCTTGCTGCATGGCATCATGGAGGGCTTTCAGCTCTGTGTCGTATGTTGCTATCCTGGTCAACTCTGACTTCAGACGCTCCTGGAGATTCTTGATCTGACTGTTGCAGAGATTGTTCTGGTCTTGAAGATCAGCTTTCTCACGTATTACTTCACTGTGCTGCTCCTCTAAGTCGGCCAACTTCTGAGTCAGTTCCTCAAATTTACCCTTGAACTCGTTCTCCACATCCTTGTACTTTTCACTGGTGACTAGAGCAGAGTCTAGTCTCTGTTGAACTGATTCAATCTCAACTTTTAGTTTCTCTTTCTCCTGTTTGTCACTCTGTCCGGAAGATCTTTCGTTGTTGTATTTCTCCTCCATTTCCTGGAGCTTGACGGTCAGCTCTTTCACCTGGGCACTGTAAGAGTTTTCCCTCTCCTCAGCTGCTGTCAGTGGGATAAACTTGGACTGAATAGCCTCCTGTATGGTATCAAGTTCTTTCTTCTGAGCCTCCAGTTCTTGAGTAAGCTTCACTGTTTCCTCCTGAGCTGACACGTACTTTGCTGACACATCTTTTGCTCTATTTTCTGCTTCGACCACAGCAGCATTTAACTTGTCTGTGGTAGCTTTGTGGTCTTTTATGGGCATATAGTCATTTTTCATCATCAACAGAACTTTTTCCAACTCTTCTTTCAACTTATCATTTCCTTCTTTCACATTCTTCAATTCATTCGTACTTTCTTTTTCCTTGGTCTCAGATTTTAACATCTCAGCTTTGACACCCTCTAAGGTGGAATTTAACTCCATCTTGACTTGCTCGTGCTGCTGTCTGGAAACATACTCTCCCTCCAAGCTCTGTTGCAGAGTCTGGCCCTGTGTAGTCAACTGCAAACACTCTTTCTCTTTTTCTTCATATCTTCTCTGCAAAAGTTCAAGTTTCTTAGTCAGATCTTCATTCTGGGACTTCAGATTGTCCATCTCAGTCTGGTGTTTCTCACTGGAACTCTGGTGACCGCTGATATTCTCCTGCAGCACGGCTCTCTCGCTTTGAAGGTGCTGAACTTGTGCCTCTGCTTTTCCGTAACGTTCGCTGGCTTCCACCAGTTTGTCCTCCAGCTCCTCCAAAGCCATTATCATGTTCCCCCGGGCTTCCTCGTGGTCCTTCATAGGAACAAAGTCCATCTCAATCCTGCTGTTAAGCTCATCCAGCTGTTCTCGTAATATATCTCTTTCCTCCTCACTTTCCTCGACCTCACGGATTAGATCCTGGCTCTTGGCGGTCAAATCCACCAGTTTCTTTTTCAGCGAAGCATTCTGCTCCTCGAGGGCAGCCTGTATCCTCTGTTGCTCCTCAGCAGACATCCCCCCTGGTCCTCCCTGGGATGATGGACTGTCCAGTTTTCGATGGAGATCGGCTACTTCCTCCAGCACACGATCATAGTCTTCCCTCAGCTCGGCCAGCTGACGTTCCTTCTCATCGACTGCGTTGCTCAGCAGGTTTTTCATGTTGTCAAACTTCTCAGCTGGTACGGTGTGTCCATGTTTAGTCTGGGCCTCCTTCAAATGGATTTCCATTTCTAATAGGGTTTCTGCTAGTTTCTCTTTTTCTGCAGTCACTGCTCCCAGGTCTTGGTTTAGCCTTTCTGCCTCAGCGGCTAGCTGGCTCTCGCTGCTCTTGTACTCCTCCAAGGCCTTCTCGCTCTGTTTGAGGCGGTTACGAACTCGACCCACTTCAGCTGAAGCACCTTCGTACTTGGCCTTGATATCTTGGAGCTGGGCACGTAGTTCTTCTGTTGCCTGGCCTCCTAGATGTTCTTTTACAGCGACTACATGGGCTTGCAGTTGTTTGACCTTACACTCAGAGTCCAGCATCCTCTTCTGGACGTCCCCCAAAGCGTCCTCAAGTTCTTGAACCTGCTGGTCAGCCTGTTTCTGGATGGTGTCTCTGCTCTGGACCAGTTCTTGGCACTCCCTGTTTTTACGGTTTAGGGCAGATTGAAGCCGTGCCGTCTCTTCCTCTGCCGCCTGCTGTCTTCTCTTGACCACCTCATGTTCACGTCGCAGTGCTTCCAGCTCACTGGAGAGGTCCCAACCCACAGTGGACTGACTCCTCTCTGGAGGTCTGGACAGTGAACGTGACAAGGCAGGATTCTGGAGGGCCTGCAAAGAAAGAAGAAAACCATAACCTACCTCACATACGGAGTACAAAACAGTTGTTGATGACTTTGTAATACATTCACAAAACATTTATTGTTCTTAAGAATAATGATGTTAAATAATTTTCTACTGAAGGCAAGAAAGTCAACAAATCAGGATTTGAGTGTTTCGGACATATTAAGTAATACGAAACTGTCCCATTGATAAAAAAAAAATTACCTGATCAGAATCCAGGCTGTGAGCTTGTTTGACCAAAATGGTTTCTTTACCTGCAGGGCAAACATGACATCAAAACCAATTCATACTGAGCAGGTTAAGTTTGAAATCATGTTATTACAATGTAAGGATGCTCACCTTTGATAACAGATTGGCCAGAGTAGTCACCCTGTGAGCAGACACAGATACACACACTCATTATAAAAAGATGAAATAACATTTAAGCCTGAAAGCAGAAATCAGATGTATGATGTCATTTACCAAAGTACTCCGGAGCTGAACCTTGACAGTCTCTGGGGCTCGAGCCCCTTCCTCTTTTTCTTTGGCGCTGAGTAACACTTTCAACTGCTCCTTCTGATTCAATTAAAAATAATTGGAAAAATAAAAGCACAAGTGAGTCTATGTAACCTGACACTTACTGAATACAGGCAAACACAGTAAGGGTCTAAATTCACTCTCTACAGTTTATATCATTTATTTAAAACTAAAACAAACTTTGAGACTGAACGATATCTACTCTTAAAAAACACATTAACAGTGAATCTCATAAAAATCAATATTCATACCTCTTTGAGAAATGCCCTAAGAAATACTGCTGAAATATTTCTACTGAACTGCTTTGATCTTTAAAAAAGCTACACCAGATACCTCCTAAATTATTCAGGGCTCTGCGGTATGTGTTTTTGTCACTTCTCAAGGTGCTTCAGTTTCGATAAAAGTTGTATCAGTTTCAAAGAGGTTAAGTGTAGAAGTTTTGAGCCAAATAAGCTTTTAAAGGTAGCAGAAAGCAGATGCAAGGAGATTTTTTTATAAACCAATTTTCTTTTCATCCAAAGGCTAAACAGAAGAGAACACATCTGCTTCAGAACACGAAATCTTTTTGACAGAAAAGTATCAGTGTGGACAAATATCGCGTCGGTCAAAGAGGTTTAAGTAAAGGCAAAAGACATCTTGTTGTCTGAGGTTCAAGTTGTTTCTTTTCTTCTCTTACAAATTTCTGAGATGCCACAGCACTTGACCTTTATTTCTGATTGTGTGTGAACTTGGCAGAATGTTATCCGGTGCTACTGAGTCACAATCGATTGGCATTTCTTGGGCATTTGTACTACCTTCCTTTTCCCTTCCATTCATTTCCATGTTTACAAGCACCAGCAACATCCTCCCAACTCTTATTACACCATTT
>JAUZTA010000001.1:26726832-26738565 GCA_034780835.1 Ctenochaetus striatus
ACAAATCATAAACATCTCTGACAACCTACATAGTCTTATTTATTCAGATGTTAGTAGCCACCTTTGTTAAGGCATGCTAAAGCTTCAAAACCTACGAGTGTTAACTGACATATTTTATGCTTCAGTGAAAAAATGTAAAAGTTGCCAAATTTTGTACAAACCACAAGCTTTATTTTAAGCATCTTGCTGAAAAACTGCATTCTACAGCGCTTTATAACATATTCCCACTGTTACAAACAGAGTTCAGAGAAGGGCCGTGCACGTGCAGAGAGAACTTGGGTTACGTATCGTAACCTCCCTTCTGGCTGGAAGAGGAATGTGTGGAGTGCAGGTGGACAGGTTGGTTCTGCTCTGCTGAGAGCTTTGCCAGCTGCCACATCACACAGATCCGAGGGTCAGGAAACGGGCAGAGAGAGGAGATGCTGACGAGCGCAACACACACACACACACACGCACACACACACACACCTGCAACCTCATGTCAACAGTACACAAGCTACATCTGAAAACAGATCTTTCCCAAACCATTTCAGTCCTTCTGAACTGGTAGTTTTGGATCAAAAAAAGGAAATGTGTGTCGTCCGAACCCCTGCTGTGGTTCCGTCTCTCATGCCTTCTCATATCCACACAAACACCATCACACAGGAACCCTCCTTCCTGTTCGATCGCACCTCCTGTTCCTGTAAACTCAAACACTACATTTACTTTTCTTTTACGGGAATATGGGCTTTTGTTCACATTCACTTTTGACAAAAGAGTGATAGAGAAAAAAAAAAAACACCCACTCATAAAAATGTGCAAGTCAAGCGGCTCCTGAACTTTGCTCCATCGACTTCAGAAAACCCACAATGTGACACCGAGTGAAAACAATAACAGCCTCAAACCCCGATCATAAAGACTGCGTGGTCCATATGGACATGCACGCAGACAAGCTTCAAAACAACATGTGCAGGTACAAACACACACACACACACACACACATACACACACACACAGAAACCGGATATTGAAGGTCTCTGGATCTCAGCCAAAGCGAGAGAGTCTAAATGGTTCCTGGCACTGACAAACATTTAGCGTGCACTCCCACATCGTCACGTGTCAGGAGTCTCTTTATGCCTCCTCTAGTCCCTTCATGCTTCACTCTGAATGCTTTTGTCAGGAGGACAAAAACACAAATTCGACTCAGGTGTCAACTGTGTGTTCATGTCTTTGGGGAGGAGTGTACTGTCAGTTGACACTTGGCGAAAAAAAAAAAAAAAGGCCGAATAAAGTTTTTCTTTCCTGCAGGCTGTTGCATAAAGGCACAAATAACTTTTAAGAAGCCACTGTAGCATTTTTAAAACCCACTGTGACTGTAAGTAGGATTTTAAAAATTAGATAAACCTGAAGATAGGCCCATTAGCTTTGTTTCAGGTTTGCCATGTAAGAAAGTTGTTGATTTATTCTAACATTTTACTGTTTGTTTAGTAAACAATCTATTGTTGAACAATTGTTTAGAAGGAGCAGAGCCATTTTTATTCATTCATTTTAATGTCTCCTGCTGATTATATCTGGGGACCCAACATCTATTAGAGAAAATTCAGTAAAAGTGGGTCAATTTATTTAAAAATTTAGGTTTAAGTTAGAAATAAAAACCACATAATCTTCATTAATGTTGTGATGGTTAGGCACTGCTATCAATTTAATGTTTCATTATAAATCTATTAAACTCCCAGACAGGTAACATCATTCTCTTGTTCTGATCTTTCATTATAAATCTATTAAACTCCCAGACAGGTAACATCATTCTCTTGTTCTGATCTTTCATTCCTTTACATTGCATTTGAATTCTACTTTTACTCAAAGAACAGATACTCTGTTGCTTAGGCATCATTGTGTCTTTGTTGTATCTACTGCGGCCAACATCAACTGGCTGGTACAACAAGCTTGATATGCGGTTGCATCTGAATGCCATTGCCTGCTGCTCATCCACTTCCGAGGGTTTCCAAAATTTACAATTTTAAATTTAGTGATCCTTAGTTGCTGGACAACAGGCTGGAAAAAGACTAAACCAATGTTTCTCAGCCTTTTTTGCCCAGTACGTCACAAAGTTCTCATGAACTCCGAACTGACTGAATTGTCACTATGTCGTGAATTTGATGATGACATTATTCTGTGTCAAACAAATGATCATTTGTCAGTGTATAGGTTTTTCTCTCATGATCTCATCTGAATGTCAGCGACGTCTCAGACCAGCACTTAAAAATGTCTTTCATCCACAGAATGACAACTTGAGATCCATGCACTTATGCAGTTTTCTCTTTTTTTCCACATGCTGCCTTTTTGAGACAAATGAAGTCAAACAGGAATACATCTGAATACAAAAAGGCAAAGCCAGACTTAATATTGCTGCACTGATGGACCGTATTTGTGACGGGCTATATTTGTGCAACACTGAAAATAGTCCCTACCAGCTGCAATTGCCCTCTATCAGAGTACATCATCATGATAAATGACCCTTCCAGGACCACTAAACATCTTTTCAGCCTTTCAAACAATGTTTATCTGTTGCTAGAGAGGGTAAGATAAAATGGAAAATATACAGTTTACAGAATTATCCTGTAATTCTTATTGATGAGAAAGTGCTTGAGAAAAGGATGAAAGACTCGTTAAACAATGTCAAGAGCACTAATGGAGGCAACACAAATATACTCATGGCTTCTTAAAGTGGCTTAAAAAAGTCAAATAAAGAATAGCAGAAAAATGTGACCCAGTTTTTCCGAGAAACCTATAAAAGTTTCTCTGCATGTCTACAGTCCACAGATTCAGTGCATTTTTGCATTGCACCAAAGCATTTAATAAAAAAATATCGATAAATACTAAAGACATTTTTCAGGAAAAAGATACACTGAACATTGTATGCAAATAAGTTTATAAAGAGCAAATAAATGAGGGATACTAAAGGCAATAAAAAAGGGAAAAAAAACTGATAAACAATAGTGGTAAAATATTAAATGAACTAAATAAAGAATAAATTAACTAAACTTATAAATTAAATTAAATAAAGGGGCTAAATAAAGAATAGGTGGATTGAAAATACATTTGAACATTAATTAAAAGTTAATTTAATTAATCTGAAAATTTAATTTGATAAGAAAGACTTTTGGTCTGTGTTTGAAATTTACTCAGGAGCTAAATATTTGTGATAAAATACGAGGAGCTGGTGTTACATTTATTCATAAAGCTTCTCTCCACAAATTTAAATTGAATTCCCAGTTTGAATGAAAATGCCTCCTCCTCCGTCCTGAAGTTACTTTATGTCTTCGGCGTCTGGCTCAGTGTCACAGAATGAACAACATCAACATCATTTAGCTGCAGTGACGAACGCTGAGGGGCAGATTGATCTTTTAGCAGCTTGAGGTGCCACATCAAACAAAGGCTGACTCACTGGCTGCTGCAGAAATGGAAATTGGCATCATCCTGTGATGAGACGGCCCAAAATAAACATAATTTAAACCTAACAGAATTATCAGACACATTCTGGTAATTACAAAAAGGAACAAATTCACAACTAGCAGAGATGTCAAAGCAGTTAGTTAGGGCAGCTGACTGCATTGAAAGATACAGTTTTTTTGTTGTGCAGAATTTAAACGCAGGACTTTATTTGTAATGCAGAAAATGTTAACAAGATACATGATACAGTGATCATAGGTTTAAGTGGGCTTTGAATTTTTGGGCTTAAAATCTGCCAATTAGCTAATGGCACTTCAAATGGCAGTATATTATTATTTAAAAATAGCAAATTGATGAAAGAAAGCCAGACAAAATTGCAATATTTCCCACTTACACCTATTTTTAATATCATTTATTTATTCATGTCTTTTTCTTTGCTCACATTTCTTGTCTTTTTCTCCTGTTTCAGGTTTATTAGAACATTACCAGAGCATTGCATTAAGAGAGCATTATGAGAACATGCAGAACTCTTTACAAAGTTCTTTATTTGGTAGAAATGACTGTGGTTGAGTGAGGGGGGTTGTTTACATAATGGTCTCAGCCCTTTTTCTTGGAAGTTACTCTCACTTTGATTTTCTCATGTGAAGTGGTGATCAGAGATGCAATTTCAATGAGCTGCAAAGAGGCTATTAGTGCTTTTTTTCCTCCCAAATACCATAATTTTAAGCCCCCCAAGTGCAAGTTGGCCTTCATGAGACTATTGTGTCCTCGTGATTATCATCAGTAATGCCTGGAAGCAACACTAGGTTTCAAAAGCTTCCATTTTTCAAGACTTGGAGGAAACTTTTTCAGTGAGCAGAAGACCAAATACACAGCTTCAGGCCTATCTTACCAAAGAACCGAGGGCTTCTGAGGGATGAACGCAACATCACTCCGGTGCTTCCTCTTATGCCTTTTAATTCCAACTTAACAGCCTCAAGACATTAGCACTTACCTAAGATACATGAAGTCCAACCCTGCGACCAGTGTTGGACAGAATTTAAGGTCATTACTGAAGGAAAATTAATAACATTACAACACAAAATCTTCCATTATAAGTGAAAAGATCTGCAGTCATATGAATGAAAATACTTAAGTGTTACCACCAAAATGTATCAAAAGTAACAGTGCTTCAGAGAAATGGCCCCACTGATTGATATTCTGTTATATATGACCTTAACAGAGTGTTTATATTAATGCTAAGCACATTTTAATTAAAGTTGTAGCTGGTTGAGGTGGAGCTCTTTTAAACCACTTGACACACATTTTGGTAGTTTAGCTCAGTACCTCAGTGACTGGGCTGAACTTGTTGGAGGTTAATGGAAAGGAGTCCATATATAATTTAAATTTTATCAAAAAGAGTTTTAGATTTGACATTTACCCATTAAAATTGTGTCAGATTTATGATAAAACACAAAAAGGTACTTTGAGTTCAGTCACAATGTTTTTCCCTAACTCAAAATAATACTGGAAAGGTGTGTGTGTACATCATGGTGTGTATGTGTTTGTGTATATTTGTACTTGCTGAGGACCAGAAAAGGTTTTTAACCAACAGAGGAGACATTTTTGTTCAAATGGCTTTCTGATGGTCAAGACTTGGATTCTAAGACAGACAGACAGCTGGACAGACAGAAAGACAGATGGTGCAGTCTCCTCCAAAAATAACCAACCAAATTTAGGAAATGTGAAAATGGATATTACAACAAAACAGATGAATGGTTATTTTAAAAACTGCAGTAAATAAACCGGAAATGGGTCAACATTCTACGTTCAATTCAACTTAATTAACAGCTGACGCAACTGCCCATCCTGTGTGCGCACGTGCGCTGCAGCTCACGAAACCATTCAGTAAGCACTGTGTGCGCGTGGGTAACGTCAAACTCGTGCGTGCAGCCTGTTTTTGTCTGATGAGTGATGTTGTAGGCGGCTCGAGCTTTGAGCATTAAAATTCATTAGAAAATCTATTTCATCCGCCGCCTCGCATTGTGGCGACAATTAGCTCGTTAGCTTCGACGTGCAGACAGACTCTACTGTGTTAAAAGCTTCACTCTGACTCAGATCAATCAGGCAGAGATCAAACTTCTGATCACCTGCTGATCAAATCACCTGTTACATGTCGACTCGTGCCAAAGTAAAAAACTCATGTGCCAGAGTACAGTTTTATTATAACATATAACATATACCAGATACATTTTTGTGTATTTATAACAATTATATTTTACACATTTTTTTTTCTCGTTGTGCCCAAACCTGGATTTTGGGACCCAGTCAATAACTTATTCATGTCATAAAGAACATGACTTGCAATGTTTCGCCCTTTCCTTTAGTAACTGATGGGGGTCTTCATGTTTGCATCATGATCATCTTATAAACTCATTCATCATGCAGTTTGTTGAGACATTCACAGCAGCTCCAATAGGCTTCATTTGCCCAGTTATCACACTGGTAGGCTAATTTGCGGTGTAAGTTTGTGCGCAATTACGCACGCAGTCACTTGAACTGTAGACTGCAGAGACGCCAGTCTTAATAGTTGATCAACAAATGATGCCACACATGGAATATTTGAAATAAAATGAGCAAGTCCTGTGCGCATAGCCTGAAGTTACAGTGGTTTCTCTAGAAATTAGCCACATTAGACAGGTATGTGAAGTAAAAGGCGCAGGTTAGAGTCACATTTTTCCAAAAAGAGAAAAGAAAGCTTGGTGTCACTTGTCCTCAATGTGCTTTCTAACAGGTCGTGTCTCGTTTTATTCCTTTTGTGCCTTGCGCACTCGGTGCGTCTTGGTTACTCGGTCAGGGCGTTTCGCGCTCTGTCCGATCATCCACACTAAGCCCAAAACCCTTCTATCCTCTGCGTATGAGATCTCTCAGTTTGTTTCTGAACTCTTTCCTCATGAGACAGTATATGATCGGGTTCAGGCAGCTGTTTGTGTGCGCCAGACACACCGTCAATGGGAAAACATACGTGTGCACAATGTAGTAGGCTTTGTCCCAGTTTGCAGCGTTCAGCTTGACCAGCACACTCCACAGGGTGGTGGCATGGTTTGGCATCCAGCACAGGAAGAAGGAGAGCACGACGATGGTGACGGATCTGGTGACTTGGGATCTCCGCTTTGGGTTGCTGGTTTTCATGGTCCGGTTGCGGATGAAGCGCAGCAGCATGATGTAGCTGATGGACACGGTGGACATGGGCAACACAAAGCCTACAAGTATTTTCTGTATGTGATAAACCGCCAGCCAGTACTGTCCGCCGGGAAACTTCAGCAAACAGAGTTTTTCTCCTGTAACGTTGCTGACGGTGGAGAAAATCGAGGTCGGCGCGGTCGCCAGAGTCGCCAGTGTCCAAATAATTACGCAGACCCATTTGGTGGAGCAGGACTTCTGCACGGTTGTGTTCTTCAGGGCCGAGGCGACTGACCAGTAGCGGGTCACACTCATGGCAGTGAGAAAAAAGACACTGGCGTACATGTTCATCACGGTGACCGAGAGGACGATCTTGCACATGGCGTCTCCAAACGGCCAGCTGAAGTCCAGCGCGGTGTCCACGGCCCAGAAGGGCAGAGTGAGCACGAACTGCAGGTCCGTCACCGCCAAGTTGACCACGAAAAAGTTCACTCTGGACTTCTTCCTCTCCTGTTTGACCCCGATGAAGAAGAGGACCAACAGGTTTCCCACCAAACCCGCAGCGCACACCACAGAGTACACCAGGCAGATGAGGAATCTCAGAATCGGGCTCCCGTCAGCGGTCACGTCGATGTCCTCCAGGTTGCTGAAGCTGTCCATCTCCGCCAGTGACCTGTTCAAACAAGCGCTCTCATTTTCTCCATTCATAATTCCAACACTTCACAGGCACCCACTCACATGTAAACTGATCAGTGATCTATATAAAACATGTCCAAACAGCTGGATCTTCGGGTGCCACATGAGTGAAAGTGCACGATGCCAACCCAACTCCTCCTTCATACTCCCCCCTCCCCACCTTCCTGCCCTGTCATGTCCCCTCCTCTCTTCTTCAAGACGCTTTCCAAACATCAGTGCGCTCAGCTCTGACAGTATGAAAGGAAGGTTGATGCTTCCATAAGCTTTGTGCTCATCGGAGGCTCCTCTGAGCGTCAAATGCTTCCTAATCACATTTAAATAAAAAATAAACACTTAATTTCTAAATATAGATGTTCGCAGTAAGTATAGTTTGTGTCACAGGCTGCAAAGCCTCGGCTGAAGTTGACAAAGTGTTCAGGACCATCTCAGTAAAGGATGAGTTAATCAAAAAACGCCTCTCTGCTGCCACCCAGTGTTCAATTCTCAGTAAAGCAAGCTGAGAAAAAGAGAAACACAGTGATATAACAGAATGCATTTTATTACATCTAAACTTTTCTACATAAACAGGTAACATTCAATAAGTAAACAATTTTCTTTCAATGCAGGTAATAAATATTTTTTTTCCACTTAGTATATTTGTACAAACTGACAAGGGTCTACTGTACACTGCGATCTCCTTACCCTCCTCGAAAATCCTCTTTATGTTTTTCTCAGACTGGAGCTGTGAAACAGAACCTGTGAATGTTTTAAGGCAGTGAGTGCAGATGTCGACTCGAGTCTGACTTTGAAATTATTTCACTTGTGTAAGACTCTTTATTGGCCGCAGTCCATTTTTTTTTTTTTAATAATAGTACAGCTTTCATTTTCTAAAAAATATATAAATTAATTTATTCTCTCGCTCTGAACTGACACACAAAAAGCATACAAACGGACATCAAACACCCACGTTTGGATCTGAACTTTCAGTTTTCACGTTTCCATACAGACATAATATACACATTGTTGACTTTTCCCTTTTATCAATCCGAGCTGCTTTGTCAAGGTTGCCCGTTGATCATTTGAAAACACAGTTAAGAGCAGTTACTGACAATAGTGGCCGTTTTCTGTTCACTTTACTCTGTGTAGATGCTGATTTTTGCCTTGTTTCCACACAGATTTCAAACCAGCAGACTGAAAAAAATGCTGTAGATCTATTAAGGATGTGTTCACACCTGTGTGATTCAAACTGGAGAGAGCCTGAGATGGAAAAAGCACTGTGCTTGTCCATCCCTGCATGTAATGTGACACTTCTAGAGAAAGAAAAAGCCAATTTCTTGGTAACAGAAAGAGAATCCAGCTCAACAATGGCTGCTTTTCAGGGCGCAACACAAGGTCACCCGGTAGAGCTCGTACCATTTAATACTGAGGCTGAGTCTTAACCAGGGTTTAGTCCATCCCTGGCCACTTTTACTGCATGACATCCCCTGTTTCTCCCTGCATTTTCATGTTTCTCTCCGACTGCCACTATCACGATTAAGCAGAAAACATAAAGTCAAACAAACAAACAAACAAAAAAAATTAAAACAGAAAACACAGGCTTCTCCCTCAGCAAACAAACAGGACGACCACAGGATGAAGCTGTGGACTCGTAACAGGAAATTCAAGTTTCTTCAAACCTAGATCCTATTTTTGCAAGTTCTGGTGTCCAAATGACTGCTACTTACCAAAACTTTTGTGAAAGTTTCAGCAGATTCCCCACCAGGTGGAGCAACGACATGGCTGTAATGGCTGAAATGTTAACCTTTAGTGCCACAAAGACTGTCTTAACTACATCCACAACAACAGCTTTTTGCCACTCACAGTCTGCAGTTGTTATTCTAAATGTCCAAAAAATTACTAAGAAGTTCTGCAAAGATATCAAGGTTTTAATTAAAAAGTAAATTTGTTTTTGTTAAACCACAAACACAAAACTTGTGAGATTTCTGATCAACAAAATGGACTTTAGTCTTAAACAGAAAGGCCTCAGTTTGGATCTTTTTGTTAAAATAAAACTGCAGCAATTGCAGTCAAGTCACAGCTCCCCCTTGAGGCAACACACAGGAACAATCACAAAACTTTCAAGAAGTATCAGTCATTTGAACACCAAAACATACAAAAGTAGGACTCGGGTTTGAACATACTTGAATGTTCCTTCAAAACAATAAAACTAAGTTTTTGGGTAAATCTGGCTTTGCAGTAATCCCATAAGGACTCCCGTATGTGTGTGTAGAGCACTTCATTAGAAACACATTCAACGCGGTCTGCTCTCTCACTTCATGTGCGTAATCGTAATCTGCTGCACCGTCTCCAGAAAAACTGAGGAAGAAAAGTCGTTCAAATAAATTAAAATCACGATCAAAATGCGTTCAACAACTGTGACCTCCTTATGAAGTATCCAAATACTGGTGACTGAAATTCAAACTAACAGGAAGGAAACTAAAGGATCAACGTCTTCATCGGTATAACAAGTCAGATTTACACTTTATATTAAAGGTACAAACACACATGCTTAGGTAACGTTTGAATAACACACGAGCCGAGTTGATGCGTCATTAGAGGCTGTTTGTTGCTCTTTGTTAAGAAATGATCCAGTCGCTGTGGGTTTATGGGATTCATTAACACTGAATGGATCATCAGTTACTTCCTATATTAGTCTGCATGACACCAACTTAATTGGAAACCAGTTACGTATCATCCCAGTTATGTGAAAAACATGCATCTCCAAAACGTCTGCGTTTCACCAGCCTGGAAAAACACCCTTGTTTCTGCTGCGACTGAGTATTTTTAGCTAATCTGAGAGGGTTTTTAAAGAGGTTTGTTTATCTTAAGATCTTGTAAATTTTTCACCACTCACAAAGGTATCCGAAAAATTTAAAATCACCAAATTTGGAAATATGTTTTTCTTTAGACAGGCATAATAATAAAAGAGACCCATGCACTTACTTTACCAGCTGTAATCAAACTCAGTCAGATGCAAACATCTGCACGTCGCTGAGTGACTCACTGGTCTTTGTTTTTATCACATTAAAAGCAACGTGAGTTTTTTTTGGGACAAAAAATCTTATTTATACAGTTTTTTGGTGCTGAAAGAAGCTGTGGAAGAAGGCAGGAGACCAGTATAAATAAGTAAAACCAATATCAGAGGAGCCCACTGGCAAAACAGAGTCGAGGGACAAACATATTTAAGCATTTTTAGCACGTCAACCTTTCACATCGGAATGAAGTGAGAAAGAACAGGGCTTAGAGTCCACAGCTCATAGTTTTAAAGCTATTTAGCCATAAATATTGTATTAACTGAATATTCGGCCTCATAGTGGTGCTAGAGGAAAAATCAGAGGATTATGACGGAGGAGTCATCCTCTTGAGACTATTGATGTCTGCACAGAGTTTTATTTAAAATCTCCTGCGGGTTGTTGAAGTTGTTCTTTTAAAAGATATTCAAGTCTCAGGTCAAAGTGATGGACTGATTGTTAATGCTGCTAACGAGGCTAAAAGCTGAGCGATAATGTTTGCAACCCACCGACTTCACGTAAACACATTAATGTTTGCATCTGACTACCAGTTCAACGAAGCTCCAGACTGATGTTGCTCTATGTAACTGAACTGACGGCACATAAATACATGCATGAAGAACCTGCGAGTTAATAAGTAATTGATGATCCATTAAGCGTTAACTAGTCATCATTTCTTAATGGTGAGCAACAGGAATTCATAACAAATAAATTCATTCATTAAATCCTCACGAGTTGTTTTAATTAAGCATTTGTTTTGCGCCCTTATTAAAAGTGTATGTCAGCTCCCAAGAAAATACACACACGCGTTTCCATGATGAGTAACTAAATGGTACCTTTTTTTTTCTTAAAGAGAGAGAAATTATAGAATAGAAAGAATAATAAAACGCATATTAAATAAAAATCATAACACAACAGCTCCAGAGTGACAGTGACTCTCACACACTCACCCATGGAAATCAAACAATTTTGTAAAAATATAATATATAGAAATAAGAATACAAAATAAATAAAATACTGCACAACACAGGAAATACACAAGATTTGTTTCCGGCAGTTTGAGAGCCGGGGTTGGTTCCCATGAGAAAAAAAAAATAAACAAACAAAAAAATTGGGAATTAAGTTAAAGATGCCGAGAGACAGCAGGGGTGGTGAGGAGGGGTGAGGGTCATTTTAGGTTGTCTAAGTCTTCCAGTTAAGTTTGTGAAGGACAGGACAGGACAGGGGATGTCAGGTGATGGGCTGTGCTGTCAGAAGTGATTACCTCACCGCGGTGAGGATAATGAGGCTTTGAAGTGAGCCACTGCCTGTCTCCGACGTCTGGAAGTGGGACATCTAGGAGAGACTGATAAGACGGGACTCGTGGTTTGAGAGGCTGTGGGATGGGATGGGATGGGTGGGCTGACTGAGCAGG
>JAUZTA010000001.1:26862129-26872574 GCA_034780835.1 Ctenochaetus striatus
TGAATGCAGACCAGCGGGGGAAGGGGGGGGGGGCGAACCGCGCCAGAGTACGGTTCGAAACAAGTGGGCCTAGTGTGAATGCACCCTTAAGGACTAACAAAAGGTTTAAAAACAGCTTTCTGAGCCACAGAGTCTTTGTTTTTTTCATTTAAACCATAATGTTTAATAATTTTTCTCAATATGTAAAAAACATAACCAGTTGCAGTTTCAAAGGTCCTGCTTCAATTCATCTTTACTGCTACTTTTTTTAACTTAATCATAGGTTCTTAATCCAAACAGTGTTTATTACACATCATATATCCTCGTGCTGCCTTCAGGGTCAAATCTGTGACCTTTTGTCCCGTTTTTGTCTGAATGAAAGTGTCATTTTCCATCTTTTTTTTCAAGAAGCTGCAGCTTTGTGCCTTTTTCAGGACTGTAACTGAACAACTGGACCTCAATGCATCGCTGTCTTTTCCTGAGTGTCTCATGCAAGAACACAAATTATACATAACACGACTGCAGTGAAGTGAGAGATGCTGAGAAAATGTCAGTGTGGACTCGACATAAAGGTCAGTGCTGAGTGATAACACCGCCTGCAGGAGGAGCAGCGACACTCCACCCCACTGAAAATAATACATGAACATGAAAAATAAAACAAAGAATAGATGGCAAACTGTTTTTTAAGTGGAGTTACTTTTATTACAGCTGATGAGACTATACTGTATAAGATATAATACTACCCTTAATAATAAAATACTTTTTTTCATATAGCCTATTGTACATAAATTTATACTGATTTTATTTTTTTAAAGCATAAACCTATATGTCTATTTAAATATAGAGTTGTTGCTAATATTTTTAAGATAAAACATTTATGAATATATGAAAAAATAAAAAAGTGTTTATCACAGTGATTATTATACCAAAGGTAGATATTTTAATAACAAAACCAGTCCAGCAGACTCTTAATAGGTCTGATGGATTTAAATAAACAGCACAAGTGTTTTGAATTGATAAAGGAAAATACTCTTCTTGTTGAAATGTTCTGCTTTCACTCTTTAAACGGATGTTACATCACAAACTTCTGCACCTGCGCAGCATCCAGATGTTTCTGAGATTATTTCCATCATTTTTTTTTTATTCTGAAGCGACATGAACTCTTTTTTTTTTCTGAACCTCGTCATTATTTCAGGCCATTTTCAGCCTCCTGCTCCACTTTGAGCTCATTGGTTGATTCTCTCTGATTGATGCAAATGAAAACAGCTCAGCTGCGCCCCCCTGCGTCCGCTGTGAGCATCTGCTGCTGCTGCTGCTGCTGTGGAGGAAGAGGAGGAGAAGAACGACGGCGGCGGCGGAGCATCGACAGGTTCAGACGCGCTCAGACGGAGAAACGGATTCAGAGCGCGGCGCTTTGTTTACCTCCATTCACGCGCCTGCGGACGGTGATGATGATGATGGTGATGATGGTGAAGATGATGATGATGATGATGGTGGCACATCCTCTTCATTCGCAGGTTTAAAAACGCGCCGTGGTTGTTCGGTTCGCGTCGGATTTCGCAGTTCTGAGCTGAAACGCAGCGGCGGCGTCACGTTTTATTTTCATTTTTTATGTTAAAAAAGGAAAAAATGACGCTCCTCGTCAGAAAGCAGGTCGCTGAGATCTTCATGTTACCATGAGAGGAACCGGCATGGACCTGCTGTGGAGGATCCTCGCGGCTCTCAGCTTCGACTGCTTCAAAGACTCCTCGTCGTCAAGGTGAGCGCGGATCGATCGACCTGCGATTTCACAGATTATCATCAAAATTATTTCCCTAATAATCCATCAACGCGTCTGTAACAGTGACTTCATATTTAATCCCAGTCTGTGTTTGAATCCACCTGATATTTTCTGACATTCTGTCTGCACATTTTAAAATTCACCTCTGCTCTTAATCCTGAATTGTGTAATCCTCCTCGCGCTCAGAAACTGAGTTTTTTTTTTTCCATGTGAGGTGATTAAATGTCAGCTGTGAACAATCAGGCGGAAATCAGTTTTTTTTTAAATGCTGAGGGGAAACATCGTCCTTCACTCCGCAGTTGTTATGACAACAGGTTTTTCTGAGTCATTCTTTTTGCGCTGATTTGATCCAGTTTTGCTTCACTGAGGGCCGGTCAGGTTACACAACCGCTGAGTCCAAATCCTGCAAAGTCTGATGGGAATCCAGTCCAGGAGTTTTTAGATTAATTGGTTTTAAATTGGCTCAGAGGAAGAAACTGATTTCAGGCATCCAGTGCACCTGTGAGCCAGGCAGGTAGAGTCGACACACCTGAGAGCCACAGAGATCATCCGGCTTTGGTTCAGTGACAGATAAATGTCAGCAGACACTCCTTTACAGTTGAGATTATTGAGTAATCTGTGAGCGGAGTCCTGCCTGGACTCACTGCAGACCAGTTTTACCTGTTATTTATCACCTGAAACAACAAATCTGTGCAGCGACAACAAGTCTGAAGCTGCTGTTCACCTGAAAGCCCGAGCTGCTTCGTCTCAAGTTCAGCACGTTTCCAACATGTTTAGTTTAGAGACACAGAAGAACAATTTGCTTCTATTTTCATAAAATGATTAATCATTGAAGTCATTTTCAAATAAAAAAAAAGTTAAAAATTCTCTTTATTAATCGATTTACTATGATGATTTTCGATCCCCAGCCGGACTAAATGAGATCTGAGGACTTGGCTCGGCTTAAATAAGATTTTACCACAATTTCTTGGCATTTTGTTGACAAAATGATGAATCAGTTAATCACTAAAGTAACAGGATGATTAACAGTAATGAAAATAACCAGCTGCAGTCCTGCTTTGGCTTGTTTGCTGAAGGTTTCAAGTTAATCTTCATTTTTTAACTGATGTTTCTTACAAAAAACTTACTATATTTGTTCCAGCCTCCCAAATGTGATTCATATGCTTGTTTGTTTCTGTTTCATCTCATTGTAAAGTGAATATTTTTTGCTTTTGGACTGTTTTTTTTCCCTTCCTGCTCTGTGTGACAGTGTTGGTATAAAAATAAATGTAGAAGCTGAGCTGCTGATGATAAAAGTCATGTAGCAGGTATGAGACTCTCTGACCTCCATCACTTTGGGTCTAAAATGCATTTAATTGTCAAACTTGCAGGGTTTTAAATATAGTGAAAGAAAAAAGAATAAAAAAGAAATGCATTGCTGCATGAAACTCGGCTTGTTTTCCACCAAAATAACAAGCATATCACAGCCTGAAGTCCAAAGAGGTAAACGGTAGCTCGTTCTTTAACATAAAGAACAACTTGTTTTACATCTTTTAAAAGGGATTTCCACTTAACATATTGTAAAACCATGAAAACATTTAAATTATTAGTAAAAATTAGATGAAATCAAGCTCACATAATGCCCTTTTTTTTGTCTTTTGTGATGTTGATTCAGATGGACACTAGGACACTTGAATTAGATCTTAATTTATGTTAATTTACTTTTGGAATTTAAAAAGTTCTGAAGAAATATTTATAAAGATTAGAACAAAGTTAAAACAGTTTTGTTGAAAAAATTCAGCCAAATTGAATGTAGGTTGACACTGAAGTAAGAGTGGTATTAAATATTTGGAGCCTTTTCTGACTGTGACAAAATAATTAAAAATGAAAAAACAGGGAAGCAATTAACAGTTACTGATGAAAATCTCAAGGAGTTGATGTCAAGGCCACCAACACAATTAACACCAATTTTGTTACAAATTAACAAACCCAAGTCCCTCTTGCTCTAACCACTGGTTATAAAGACACAGGGAGCCCAAAACTGTAACATTTATATGCCATTTCTGCTTAATAAAAGACTAAGATTAAATCTGTTTTTTTAATTTTAAAGGGTGGTTATTGAATTTATTTTGAAGTACCTAATCTACATTTCTTTAGGTCTGCAAACTCCAGAGCTTTCCACAAACATGTTCAAACAGGGTCCTGCAATTTCAGACACGCAGAGTAGACCTGTACTGTGCTAAAAGAGGACTTATGAGTTGGTCAAGGGTTGCATGTTGTGTAAAGACCAACATAAAAAAAGGTCTACAGGTGCAGTAACTATATAATTAGCAATATAGATCATGAGACACTTGGGCTGATGGGAGTGGCTGAGCAGCCTGCTGTTGTGTTTTCTGCTATTTGACTGAAATAAATGCAGGTGATACTGCTGAGAAGACTTTGGCTGGTAATGCCTGGTCGAAGGCTCTATTCAGAGGGATATAAGTTTTCATTTAGCCTGCCTCTCCTGTTTCATGTTGGACATGGATTCAGGTTAGACCTTCAAAACCTCTGCAGAGAATGAATCCGCCCAGAATATGTTTGGTGCTTACTCAGCAACTTCTGATCCTGCAAAGAGGGACCAAAAGGCCAGGAAGGATACAGCTGTGGTAGTTTGGCCAGTTGTTGGGTGTGGACTTATGAGAGCCTTGGACAATGACTTATAAGCATCCTTGAAGTTTCTGAAAAAGCTTTTGTTGGTGCATAACAGGAAAAGCCATCAACCCAGCGGTCCTCAGCAGGGTGGGAAACAGCCGAACAGGGAACAGTGAAGGGAGCAAATAAAGTAGCTCCTAGACTGAACAGATTCCTGTCCTCTGTCAAGGAGGAACTCACGCTAGTAAAGTGTAACAGTCACTCTCATAGATTCAATACAAAAGTAGATACACAGTCTGTGTGCTAATACTAAATTAATTATGTTTTAACGGTCAAAATATTGTCATTGACGATTGATAAACTTGATAAAAGATAAACTTGAAATTAAATTTCTGACTCAGTTCAGATTTAATTCGATTTAAAAGTTTTCAACATAGATATAAGTTTAATTTAAAAGTATGAATATATAGGAGACCAGTAGCAGCTAAATAAGAACATTATCAGTTTTTGTTACTAATTTTTCAATACCATAATTAATTAGAGAAGCAGTACAGAATGGAAAGTGAATAACCACTGCAAGTGTTTGGCTGGTCAACAAGGACATATTTTTCACAGAAGTGTTGTTGACTAAGTTTAATGCATTACGAATCAAAATGTCAGTGAAAAACGCCTTCAGTGTCGGTAAATACTCAAATTTTATTTTCCCGCAAGAGCTATTTTGAAGACACATAATATGTTCAAAAGATTCAAAAGGCTTCATCACCAAGCTGCTAACTAATATCTGAATTAAACTAGGTATGAAATAAACAATCCATGAAGCAGTGTAAACAACCAGGTCATTTTTAATCTTGTTTTCTATCTGCTCCTTCCAACCATAAAAAATTCAGTACCCAACCATATGGATTTTTTTTTGTTGGGCTAAATTGACTGAGAAGTTGTTGGGCTTGCAATATTGGTCTTCCCTGGTGCAGTGTAACCATTTCTGGTGCCAAACTTAGCAACGTTATCCTCCAACAACTATGAGAGATTGGCTGTTAATGAAACTATCTCAAAGTCATAAAACAGTGAAAGGTGGTTGGAAAGCAGGAGGTAAAAATAAAAAAAAAATAAAGGACAGTCTTGAGGATTCGCTGGATAGGAAATTTACTGGGTCTGTGTGAGGCAGACCACTCTGTCAAGTCAAGGTTAGGCTGAGCAGTGATCAATACTTCAATCTCAATAAAACAGCTCAATAGCTGAGGATTGATGAGAAGGAGGAAACACAAGGTGAGGAGAAGAAGGATAGAAGGAGCAACACAAATGCCAACCTTGTCATAGCGCTAGCAGGGCAGTAATACATTTGTCTGGCCGGAGAGGATGGAGCTCCTCTGTCGTGGCAGGTAAAGTGCTGCACTATAGACAGACTAAGTCAATTGCTGTCATACATTACAGCCCCAAATCAATATCATATATGTTTGCAACCTTCAAACCAGAATAAATAAATGCAGGTATAGACACAAACCAGCCTGATAGATGTCTCGCCAAACGCTGAGAGATAAATGGACAGATGCAGCAACAGAGGCAGCAAGGCTGAGTGTCTAACAGAAACCTATCGAGTGATGAGTTTGTCATATAAAATGAGCAAATATAACATGAATTGAATCACACATTAGTCCAAAACTTGCTTCAAATTGAGACATTCTTCCTTATTATTTGCACTGTATAAAGGCATCTCTACAGTGTCACCATCTATTGTTGATCCACGGCCTTGTAATGGGGGTGTGTCAGTGTGAGAGCCAGCAAACACTTACTTGTAAACTGTGCCTCCGTTTCCATGGCCGAGCTGTTCTTGATAGTGGATATCTTGGGCATTTATCTGCAGGGCCGCAAACACAAACAGGTATACAATAATGGTGCTTAGATGTTATAACATGGGAAGACATGCAACCAGTGGATAATCTGTGTAACTACACAGGTGAGAGGGGAAAAAAAGGGGGGAAGGGGGGCTACTACATTGTCACTGGAGGCTATAAACAAGAAGAGCATTCAGGTCACTCCAAGTTCAGCAACATGAGGAGGGAAAACAAAAGGGACAGAAGGAGAAGATGGGATCAATACAACATTTACTGTCCAATTTATAAAAGGACATTGTGCTTGGGTGACTGGGGGAGTGACTGATGTGGAGTTAAATGACAATTTGTTTGCGGCTGTCATTCCACTCCGCTTTGATAAAAAAGTGTCAGAGGCAGGTACCATAATGCAGCTCGAGCCAACATGGCTGGTCCGACTTTTCCCCGCTTCCCTGTTTTGAAATAACCAATCATAATACTCTGTTAGATCAATTAACTTACTCTAAATGGAGTACTTAGATAATCTAATAGTTCTGATTTAATTAGAGCAAAGAAGACTGCATTACACCAACACTGCCGATGTCTGTTTATTTTTATATTATCCACAAATTGTCATCTCTGAGGAAAACATTGAGTTTTCAAGTTCACTAATGTATTTCGACAATAACTAGCTTTAATTTGTTATCTATCTCTCTTTCTATAAATATAATTCATACATTAGCAACCATTTACATCCCAATATCTGTCTCTTTTTCATTCACATAAACATTGTGAGAAACTATAATAAGAAACCTTGATTCAAAAACTGAAATGCTTTTTAATTTACAATTTATTTATTAATTAGCTCACTCTTAATTAATTTAACCAAAGTACCATTAATAAAAAAGAATGCACAAAATGATGGTGGCAGGTTGCAGGTCAATGGAGTCCTGATACTAGGTAAGTTTGTGGTGACATTGGCCTGTTTATACTGCGGCCAACACGATATGACATGTGGTGCTGCCATGACTTTTGAAAGTGGCAAGCAACACAATATATATGTAAGCATGCCTGTACACCAGACGCATCAACCCCCCCCCCCCAGTTCACCTCAATTGATTAGATAACATTGGGAGAGTAAGGAGGCAAAGAGAATGAGAGGAGATGGATGAAAGGATGGACGAGAATGGAGAGAACAGCTCTATTAGTTCACTGTGTTACAGAAACCTGAGAGGCCGCCGGCTTAATTGTCTTCCTGACACGATAGCCACTGAGTGTGTTTGTATATGTGTGTGTGCGTGTGTGTGTGAGTGTGAAAGAGAGAGAGAGAGAGCGACAGAGAATGTGTGTATTTATAAAAGAGAGATAGACACACTCTCTGTATAACATGTCCACACATGGCATCACAGAAAAATCAATAGAGAAACCAACCACCAGTGAGAATGTGCTCTAGTCAGTGGAAACTAGGTGTGAGAGCAGAGCAGTGAGATAACGGCGGTCAAATTCTACTTAAACCCAAAACAACAAGCTCACCTGCCCATTCGTCAGGATCCTCTTCAGCTCAGCAGATGATTTTTTTAAGCTGGAGCAGGAAACAGAGCACAGTTGCACTGACGTAAGTATCACATCGTTCTACTCATCAATCAAGCACCCGACTGAAGTTTCTCCCAGGTAGTGAAACATGTTCCTCACGCCCCAGCGAGCTCACCTGTTGTTGGCCATGGAGTCTGGGACAGCATGAGTGCAGTCATTGGCTGGGTTAGGTCTTGTATTAACCTGGAGGTTTGCAAACACAGAGATGTGAGAGGACACACAGGCATGCACACACAGACACACACTTAGCGGTCAAGGCCAAAACACAGGCAGGCAGGCAGGCAGACAGACAGACAGACAGACATATGGCCAGACCTCCTAATGAACAAGAACAAAACACAAGCTCTCAGTTCAGCCTGAAGGTTAATTGGCTTTCGTGGGAGAGAAGGGAGGCAGGCAAAGAAGAAAGAAAGAGGTGTCCACATAGTGTAGGAGAAAGGATGACAGACAGAGAAGGGAGAAGAGAGGAGAGCAAAAAAAATATTTGCATGAAAGTACAGCAACATGGCTTAACATCGGAGGAAAAGAGACATATAAAACTAATTTGGGCAAATGCTGGAGGAAAACAAAGTTAAGACAATAAAAATGTCATGCCTCACTGGGGAAATCGCTCTTAAAATCTATTCATCAGCATCTATGTTTACTCCAAAGACCTCTGTACTCAACCCAGATATCGTACACAAAATAAGAGACAACGCCTTGCGAAGAGGATACTAAAAATAACTCGTTTAATTGAGGTCAAAAGGCCGATGTGTTGGGTCCACTAAAGCACGGGGATTCTCTCTTTAATTAGTGCCCAGGAAGACCTAATTTAAACAGTGCACAAGACTCCCCTCAGCCAATTACTTTTACATTAAAACCGGAGAAAAGAGGGGAAAGATTACCAAAGGACTTTTGGAAAATATCATCTTCTCAAAAAAGACCCTTGACCTTAAAAAAAAATGAAAGAGAGAAAAACCTGACAGCTCAGTAGTTGTAGCCAAAGCTCCTCTGAGGATATTTTAAATAAAACACTTAGTATTTGGAGGTGGGGGGGTGATGTTATTATTGAAATCGAGATTGGTACAATATGGATCATCTGGAGAGATGGAGGAGGTGTCAAGTCATTTAACCCATTGTAATTAGCAATGAGTTTCAATAGCAACATATGCCTAACATAAAATGGGACGGTCTGTGAGAGGCCGTTTGTAAATGGCAGAGGGGGGGCTTGTAATGACAATTTCATGGTTGAACAATGGCATCTTCTTATTGACTTAGTTTTTGCTCTAACCAGTGCTGATGTTCTTCCCATCATATGGAACAAGAGGATCGTAATACTTTGGAGGGGGATCAACGTAACTCCTTGCTCCCAAACGACTACCACAGCATTAGAAACAATAATACAGAAAGATGGAGAAGGAGGGACGAGCCTCGCAACAGCCACAGCCAGCCATCCCCATACGTAAACATGGACGAGAGGAGCAAGAAATGAGTGAAAGAGAAGGAGAGCCTTGACTTCAATTGACATTTCAATAAGTGGAACACAGCGTTACCAATCCATTCGCCTCAACTTCCCTCCCTCCCCTCCTCTCGCTCTCTGTGTAAGGCAGCTGAAACAATTATTGAGATAGGTACCTTCAGGCCATGTATGTTCCGGATCCCTGGAGTCTTGCCGGCTGAAACAGTAATTGACTAGATTGTAGAACACATCACTGGGCCATTTACAAATGTGCTGAAAAGGAATCGGTTCTTTATAAAGAAAAAAAAAAAAAGATGAAATGAAATGAAATGAGGGTTACGCTGAAATTAGTTGTAGACAAGAGAGTGATTGAGATGTTGGGCTCTTGAGACAGCTGGTGGGAGGTGGGAAGGAAAACAGAATCACAGAGTTAGAGAGAAGAGAAAGCAGGAGAAAGAGAGAGCTAGATACAGAGTAAAAAAAGAGAGAGACCATTAAATGTTTCATCATTTTGCCCTTGGGGCCTGTTAGGGATTATGTATGACTTTGAGTTGTGAGAACAGTATATGAAGATAAAAAAAAAAATGTATGTATTAAAAAAACATTTATAGCCAAACCAATTCAGGAAGAAACAATACAATGCAAGAGATTTGGCCGAGCCTTAGCTCGAACACAAGCTTGCAGTTTCAGTGTCCTTGGAGCGAAAAAGAAATGCAGATTTATGAATGACTGTCAACACAATAACAGAATGAACCAATGAATTTTAATGTTGTCCAGAGGCTGCATCGCTACTTCTAGCAACCAAATGCTCCATTTTTCTTATTGTTTGAACACAGCACAGGTGATCTACCCGAATATCAGTTAAAATTTATTTATTTATATATATATATAATAAATTTTAACACTGCTTGCAATTAGTCCTCAACACATACGCATTTACAAAGATGTATTGAGCCTTTCAGCATTACCGATCCATGACAAATTGTGACATGTCAGTCCATACCTCGTGGAAAAATCTGTAGAGGGTCCGGCAGCAGTCCATTCATGCGTTGTTCACTCATCGTGTTGTAGTACTAAATGGGACAAGAAAAGTCATGAACAACTGTGAGCAGTTGTGTTTTGAAGAGATTATTACACACACTGAAAATTAAATGTATTCAAGGAGATGGAGTAAACTGTTTTTAAATAAAGAATAACTTGAAATTTTTGCTAGAATGTTACAAAAAACTCAATC
>JAUZTA010000001.1:26924733-26935155 GCA_034780835.1 Ctenochaetus striatus
TGAAAATCTATTTGACTGTTTCAGGCATAACTGTTCACAGACAAACTAATGTCTTTACGTATTTATTCATGTCATGTTCTGTCATGTTTGTCAACTTCCTTCCTCATCTTCTTACTGTTGTCACCCCATAATTTAGAGATGACAAAGTGAAACTCACCATCACCTTGAATAAACTAGAAGTTTATTTTGGCTTGAACATTGTTGGAAACATCTGGGGTAATTCAAGCACGCAACTCTGCAAAATCTAAAATTTATAACAAGGATAAAGTTAATTTGAGTCTTTTTAATGCTACATAATTTACATCATGCAAATAATCGACAGCAAAAAAAACCAAAAAACAAATGCATTAATAGATTAAAAAATAATAACCAGTGTCAACAGCATGCTTCATTTGTCATTGAGAGAATCAACTACATGTTTGGTACATCAAAACAATAAGTGATTTGGCACAATGGTGTTTACCTCCAGCTTTTCATATCAAACTTTGGTTAAACTTGAAATCCCCTGCAATCTGAAACTGCACCCAAACCTGCATTTACTCTGGGCAGGTGTTGCTTAAAGTTAAACCTCTGTGGGTGCATAATCATCACCTTCAGGCCTTGGTTATGCTTTCCACCAAGCATATCCATCCTCATTTACAGAAAAGCAAATCCGTTGTCTCAGCATTTTGCTTGCGGTGTCGTTCCACCACCTCCACCACGGCAGGAAAACATCAGCAAGCGTCACATATGATGGCAGACACTTGATTTAAGAGTCATAATGGCAATATGGTAATCTCAAACAAAGATTAAAAAAAAATATACCAAAAAAAAACTAAGCTAAGATTATGCACTTATGAAGACAGGATGCACAAACTCCTACTCCTGCTGCAGCTCTTCTCTGCTAAATGACAGGATGTGTAGGGCAGCTACGCAAGGCTGAGCATCAATACACTTACGTGAAGGTGCCAACCAGATCAAGTACTTCTTCCTATCGAAACTTCTTCAGTAAAACCATACCTGCAGTTGTTCCTTTTTGTACCCAGATCTAGAAATAAATGACTACTTGTAGGATTCTGCTAGCAGCTATTCACCAAAAACGGTCTTTGATTCAACAAAAAGTACCTTGCAAAGAGTTGCTGCACCTACAACCCACATAAACGTATAAAATGATGAAAACTGGGAATATGAGCAACATGGTAAAGCACCTCATAACACGTGGCATTCACAAGGCCAACACCTTTCTCAACACCAGTGTTGTCTTCTTCACAATGCAACTGTCATTTACTTAAGGCAGAATAAATCATAGGCTCAAGCAATCATCTTTGTTAAAACTCAGTTTGGATCACTGTAATGACAACAACTGTGGTAGGCTGTAGTAAACAAGTTTGTATATGAACACTTTGAAAAGTAATACTTTCATTTACATGATAGGTATCACATGAGGTACTGGCACTGGTATTATAATCTTTTAAAAGAATCTTATCTGTGGCTGTGATTACTATATGTACAGTATGTATATGTAGCTTTGGAGCAGGTGGAGTATGAATCAGCGTCGTCATTCTGTACATAACAATCGTCTTGACACAGTAGCGATTCATGTCTTTAAAGTTGTGTCATCCAGACACATGCAGACACACCTTGCTGGATGTTGAACTGCTGTCTAGCTGGAAAACAAACCAGTTTTATCACAGCTATTAGCGTGTTTCTTTTTTTTTCATGCAAACCACATTAACCACAGTCTCCCTCCTGATAAGCTTCACAATCCAGCACACTGCCACTTGCCAAGTAGTTTGTCTTTTCTTACTTCATTTAAACCCCTGGCTTTCTGGTTTACCTTTCTCTTGTACGTTGTGATCCCTTCCGATTGCAATGCTTTTATTCACCTTTATTACTTTCACTCTTTTTATTCTATCTTCTTCTGTCTTTGTGTGTCATCCTCCCTTATTACAGCCCGCTCTCCCACTATGATCACAAGCCCTCGCCTCAAGCACCAGACACAGCACTGGGAATCCCCAATTCCTCTTCATCCCTCCGTATTCCCTCCATATCCGTCTATTCCACTACTGTCATACTCTCAGGCCTCTGAGCACTACAGTCTGAACCTGACAAATGAAAACTTGCAATTGTGTGCTTGTGACAATCAACCCAAATAAGCTAGGAAAAGCCAAAAGATGATAACATAGTGTCTGCAGTGAGATCATAGAAGTAAAACTCATTTTTCTACATATTTGACAGATATTGCTGCAATTTTGGATTTGATTTAAACAAAAGTTTTGAAAAAAGCTTTCCAGATCTAGTCCAGACCAGGCTTTACTCCAAGTGTGATGCAGCACTGCTATGGTGTGAAATAGTGACCAAATGTTTCTACAACTAGAGGATAACCAGCAGGTTAAAATAACTCTATTGCTTTTGATTTCTAGTCCTTTCATTTGTATTTTTTTTGCTCTTTTGGATTACAAGGACACCTCTACTTGATTGTGAAGCACAAAGATTTTCCTGAGCTGACAACATCAATAAATCTTTTCAACACAACTCTTGTTAGGTAGTGAAATATTTGAAAACACTGTTGAGAACATGGATCATGTCCTGCAAATGGCAATGTTTGTATGTGAAAAGGTTACCAGGGACTCTTGTCCTCCTCTGCTTCCTCCCTTCCTTCCTATCTAGCAAATTCACATTTTATCACATCTTTTATTTCTGTGCCCTTCACTCCCTCCTTCCTGCCCTGACATGCAGCAGAGTGATTCAGAGACTGTCTTGTTGCCAGAAGGGATGTGTGGGGACGAGACAAAAGCACTCCCCTGCACTGGCCCAAACTCAGGGAAAGTGTGGGTAGGTAGGAGTGAGGAATCCACTCCCCCAGGCTCTGTGAAAAGACACAGCACACACATCCAAGCAACATACACCTTGGATAATTTCTTTACTATATCACTGGTATTTCCCCACTGAATGCTATTTTCTATGTGCGTGCAAGCTCTTATGCAACCCTCTTAACTAGTAAAACCACTGTTACACGTTGAACCTGTAACATAAATAAATTTGTTTTTCTGTCACGTTCTGTTTAGTTTCCATACACGGTGTTCTGTTGAAAAGTTGTTGCCTCTATTCAAAAGTGACGCTACTGTAACAGACAAGTTCATAGTGTTCTTGAAATAATTGCCATTTGGCACTCATGGCTAGACAATGCAATAAGTTGTTCAGAATCTGTCAACCTGTTATCTCCTCCTTACTTTAACGTCAGTCACATTTCAACCCAATGGTAAAAAATGTAGTACAGCCTGTGTAAATTGTAAAAGTCTCTCTTTATAGTCACATCTGCCACTTCAATATGATGTTTGTAATAACAATAAATACAGTGTTTAGAGACAGTCAATGCTAATATTGCTATTGCTTATTACATCAGACGACTGATAACCTACAGCTTATCGGTGGAGATATATCTTTGCATATCTTTTGCACACACAGCTAAAGTCTTAGAGTTCTCCACACATTAACTATGATTTATTGACTTATACATTTGAAGGAGCAGTCAAGTAGTGCTGTGGTGCATGTGGCTAATTAACTGTGCCTGACAAAGCACATGTGATCAGTCTCCAGTTGAGTTTGCTTGTCTATAAAAACTTAAGAACAAAGGCCTAGGTACCCTGTGTCAAAACTGGATGTAATTTTATTACAAAGGAAGTGTTCAACTTAGATCGAAACTTGCAATATGCCACTGTTGCACCATCAGTGCAACAGGAAGTTGTCCGAAATCTAAAGCACATCCATTTTAGCACTTTCAAAATAAATGCATATCAATTTTGTAAAAATAAAACCATATCTTGATCACCACTATGGTTATGGTTTGCGTAGATCAAGATACAAGAATGACTTGGCCAGAAAAGGGTTATGGTTTGGGTTCAAATAAGTCATTGGTTCAATTTAAGGAAACTTTGTGGTTTGGGTTAAAACAGATACTTCCTTTAGTATCACAGTTAAGGTTAGTGAACAGTAATTACCATTGCTGAAAGAAACAAACATGGGCTACTGGTTGGAAACAGGAACCAAATAACAGCCTCCTGTGTTAAATTTTGAGTTTCTGTTGACCCATCTGACCAACTCGACCTCCTCCCTCTTACTTGGCTTTGTGGCTATTTCTTACTTTCCTCCAAAACTGAAGAACTCTGTCACTTCAACGTCAGAGAACTTTGTCAGTGCTGCAGCAACAGTAATACCACGTAAAATATTTAACAACCCACAGGTAAAACTGAAACAGACCTGGCTTCTTTTTATAAATAAATTGAGAGTCCCCCTAAACAACATAACGAAAGTCAATTGTGAGTCATTCTTTAACGTTCAAGCTGCACAAGCTACCAAGCTTCACATCCACCCCTAAACCATCGGAAACTGGCAGACTTTAATGGCTTGACGTACTTTACACACCAATGTTTGTGACTAACCCAAGTTTACAGCTCAGAGAAGGTCAAGATTTTAAAAGGAGAAGCGGAGAAAAAGAGGGAGGGTAGGTCAGTACCGCAGTGCCACAATAACTTGTTGTTGTTGAGTGACTAAGACTTGAACTTGGCCTTAGCTTTCATTCTGCTTATTGCTTCTCAAAAAAGTAAAAAACAAAACCACAGTGACCTAAGGAGCGAGTAGTGCAGCAGCCCTGCCCAAACGATAGGCAAAGCTTGATAATACTGTAAAAGCCCTTTGTTTCCAGCTTCAAATGGAAATGTAAATCAAAGTGACTGTGACTAATGTTTTTGCATGGGACATAGTCTTTATCTCCAACGTAAATATATGGGGACATACGCACACACTCCCCAACGTAACCGACCACGCAAAACCCAAACCCAAAAATAACTGTGCCTCAACAAAACTCACCCAGTTGTGATACCATGGCTTCTGACCAAAGACTATCATGTTATTTTAAATGTCATCCAGCAGGTCATGGCCCTTTAAAAAAAGACAGCTAGCTCTCTCAGTGGTCCTAAGCATCTAATTTTTACCAGCTTGCAATCTAAACAATGTGGTTGGTTTAAAGGACTAAATTTCAGGAAGGAGTGGGTTTGGACAGCATCTATAAACATAAATTTAATCTGGCGCAACAGGACAAAACAATAGCCTTAAGATTTCAGAATCAGCTTTTGGCCCTCTGAGACATAATATCCGAATCATCTGTGATGACTAAACCACATGTTTTCTTTTCTCTCCATACCAACAATCCTACCTTAAATTACCCCAGCAGATACCTGATCTGCCGTTCCACAAGTGGATGCAACTTCTGGCTTAATCGATGCACAGGACCTGCTTTCTTCAGCACTCAGCATCACTGCAAACTGTCATCAAGAGGGCTAGAGAGAGATAGCTGACCTCCCTGTGGACAAGCCTGAACACGCAGGCAGCTGCTGTCAGCCAGCCAGAACGTAGGGGGAATTAATAGAAACAGCAGCTCTCCAGGGACACTGTTAGCCCACACTGACAGCCAGCTCTGATCTGGGGTCATCTTAATGCACTCTGCCTCTTCCCCTCTGCATTAGTGGTGGGAAATATGAAACCTGGATCATGGCAAACGTTATTCAACTTTCCGGGTAGGCTTAACTCTGAGCGCTGGCCCAGGCCTGTGCAAGCTGTGATATGCACACTTGTGGCAATCAAGAATGTGGGAGTGCCCTGCGTGAGGTTTAATTTTCATCTGACACATAGTATGCTATTAAATGTGAATTGCCCACACACGCAAGTGAGATTCTGTGGACACGAGCAAAAGTTTGAGGCCTTGATTTGTTAGTTGCATGATGCATGTTGTCCTATTTAATGAGTAACATCAGATTGAAACTAATAGGGTCTATTATAACAACCTTGCGGTAACCCCTGCATTCACAAAGGTTATCTGCAGTGCTGCGTTTTCATTGAAACTATCATATAAAGGTCAGGTACTGATACAATCTAATTGGTTTCTGGAGGCTGTAGACTGAAAGGCTGGTAAATTATTTCGCACTACAGTGTGAGGTCTTTCTATAATTTTGATTACTCATATTTAGGGTTGCAACTGATGAAAATGATTGGTGTGCAAATTATTCTTCTTATTACTTGATAAACAGTTTGGTCTAGATGCCAGAAAATAGCAAAAAATGCATTTTATAACATCCCACAGCCCAAGAAGATGGAATCAAATGCCTAATTTTAGTTGATAAACAGTCTAAAACCACATTACATTCAGTTTACTAACATGTGTGATGAGGAAAAACACTAAAACCACACACTTGAAAAGCTTGAACCAACAAGTGTTTGATGTTTTTGCTCAAACTATGAATCCGTTGTTAACAGAACTTAAGGTTTAATTTCAATTAATCAACTAATCAATTTATTAACTAGTAATTAAAGCGTCACCCTCACTGATATACCGGACATAGTGGTGTACACAGACCATATGTAGGATTTCAATTTACATATTGGACAGTTTAACTATAGACAAAATACTTGAATTTCATACCCTTTCACACACTTTCAGAAGCTTAGACAGGTAAGACATTTGGAGGACATGGTCTGTGTTTACAAACAGCACCTTTAAAGCTCTTACCTGCCACAACCTATCAACAAAGGGACCAAAGTGACTGCATGTAGAAGAAAACTACGACCAGTTATTTGATGCCAGTAATGATTATTCGTTGCAAATAACGCGTGTATAGACAAATGGTTGTGTGGTGTAGAGGCATTAAAAGGAGAGACACGGCTCGGCCGACTCGCCTACGCACAAACACTAACCCACCGCGCTAGAAAGCGTCCCAGATTAAGGCCAAGTTATATAACTTGGGCACCATTTGTGCTTTTGCATTGCATGTACGCTGCTGGCTAAGTCAATGCACACAATAAGCCCTCGTGGACAAAACGACTTCACTTGGACGTTAATTTGATCACAAGTAGCTGCTAAAAAAAAGTGTTAAAGTGACTCAGCTCAGTATAGTGAAGTGTACATGATGGCACGGCAGCTAACCGAGGAGATGTTTGAGCGATGTTTTGCTAGCTTTCCTTATGGATCAACGTTAGCATGTGGAGCGTGACCTCGGCCATCGTATTACTGTGTAATAAACGTAAAGCAGAGGCGAGTTTGAAATATTAGCGCGAGACAGGAAGTAGAAACGTCAACTTCACTGTCAAGTAACGTTAGGGATGCCATACATGTGCAAGGTGAGCGAGCCACAGTTAGCAAACATCTGAGTTTTCTGTAACAAAGCTGAAATTCAACTAAACGTTTTTTTTTTAATAAAAGCGACCAAGCTAACCTGCTCAGCTAGCTAGGATGCTGATTTACGGGTCAACATCAACACAGCGCTCTCAAACCCTCCTTACCTCGGTATGGTGATGCATTTTGTGTTGATATTCTGGGTGGTGATGGCTTTCTCCAGTTCGTCCAGCTGTCCCGTCTTTTTCAGCTTCTTCACCAGACTTTTCACCGCCTTCTCGCACCATTTCTCCTCCTGGCCGTTTTGCTCTCCCTTCTTCCAGCCCAAAAGTCTTTTGACAATGGGGGGAGTGAAAGGCAAAATTGACATCTTGAGTTCTGTTTAAGTCCTTCCAGTGTCGAGAAGTCCGTCGATTTGGACGAAACAGGGGAACGGCTGCTCCTCAGATGGTCCAAATAGTGGAGATGAACGAGTTAATTTAGCAAAAAAAAAAAAAAGAGGCAAACTAATGTTGTTTATTAAGCGCAACACAAATACATCTCGGAGTTAAACCCCCCCAGTTTTAGCGCACTCAGGCAGTCTGGCTCAAGCTCAGCAGTAAACTGTGCACCGGTAGTCTGTTGCGCCGTGGGTTTAGTAACACTCCGCCAGAAAACCTAGTCCCGTCAGCACTTGCTCAAATCACGGCTATTTTAAACACACTCAACCCGAGTCAGACACACACTAAGTTTTTAAACCGAACAAGGTTCAAACATCGAAGTGAAAGTACTTTGTCAGTGTTTTTCTCCGGATGCTCCAACCTTAGTCCAGCAAAGTTTTGTTGAGTTCAGAGTCATCCGCCGTGCTGCGTCCGCCGGCTGAAGTCTGCTAGAAGTCTGCATCAAATGCAAATGCAAGAGCTGCTGCTGAGAATCTCTATTCAGACTTCACACTGCACAGCAGACCTGTGAAAGCCCGGCCTGAGCAGCTGGCCAAATGTGCTGCTGCGCTGATGTTGCACAATCACTGCCTTTTGCCTGCTATTGCATTGCTGCTGGAAAAAAAAAAATGCATGTGGCTGTCACAATCACATGCAGAGACCCCTTGATTTGGTTATGTAACTCAGCAAAAAATATTTGTTGCACGTGAGTGCACTTAAAAAAGTTCCATTGAATTCAGTTCTTGTTCTCTCAAAGTAGATCTTTTTTGTGTGGACCACATATGATATAAGGGTGTTGTCTGGTGGTTACATACAGGCTCTGCTTGAACTGAGGAATGACTACATTTCCACGGACAAAGATGCCGAATTTACTCTGTTTGTTCTCTGGGAATCGTTTTTAAAAACTCCCAAAATGACATCATTCATCTGTTTCAGTTTATCTATTTAACATAATTATAGTCCGAAGAGGGCCATGATGTTCTTAACTTGACATTTCCCTCCACATGGTAATAAAGTTTAGATTTTTAACTTTTAAGAGGAAAATACACTCACTTTTTCTTTTCCATTTTATTTTTGGAAAAACGCGCATTCTTAATTATCCAACAGGCAGTCACGTAATTTCTATTGCAGAGGGAGGCATTACCATGTGTGTTTATTGCACACCAACTTACGGGGTTTGCCTTTCAGCATCCACGACACAAGACTTCACAGTATTTGCCACTGGGTTTGTTTGTCTCCACACGGGTAAATAACTGAGGAGCTGCTATATGATGGAAGGTGATAAAAGTCATGTACGCATGCACAAGCTGAGACACCAACCTGCCTGAGCTTGTTAGAGATACAAACATAGGCTGCCTGCTCAACAAGGTGGCATTTTGGTTTGCAGCATGGCTCAGCCTCTAAAACCACAACTTACGCATATACCCAAACATATGCGTTCACACGTGCAACCCCCCCCCCCAACTAGTCCATAGACACACACGCAGTGTCAAGAAGTCAAAGTGCCAGATGTACAATAGTGTGTAAGCACAGCTGAGCTCACCAGAGGGGGGGAGAGAGAGAGAGAGAGTACGATAGTTTTGGGTGTGAGGCTGCCTTTGTTCTTCAAGCTTCAAAAGAAAGACTTTATTGCATTCAAATGCAGTTTCCAAACTCGACTGCCTTATTTGCAAGTCGTAGACAAAGTTGTAAAAGTTCGTGAATGCTACGGACAAAGAACATTGTGCACTTACTGGCTCTCTCCATTTGCACATTCCAGTTTAACACTAGTTTTATACATGAAAGCTATTAGACAAAAATATCTTTTAATTTCTTTTTTTACTTTCTTTTACTAAACTGAATGAGGAATTATCTAAACTCAAAGATAAGTATTGTCAACTGTCAGTTTTTCCGTCCATATTGTATTTTTAAGAAGTGCAAACCTTAAATCAGTGCTCCCATTCAGAGTTCACACTCATACACGAATAGTAGCATCGACCTGTGGTTACCATTTTGGTATGTGTGTACAGGCACATTGACCTGCGTCCAGCAGCCCCCCCCCTCTCTCTGCACAGTGTGTAGTTGTGCTAAAAATACAGCTGGCTTTAGGCTCAGCAGGACAGACCCCTTCCTTTAATCTATTTTGGTTACACAGCGGTGTATATTTTTATATCTGCTAAAGGCATGTCAAGGTTCTGCCTTCATGCTTACAACAAAACGATGGCTAATAAGCAGATTTACACTACACAACAATGTATTTTAATGAAAATAACTTTATGTTAAAAGAAAATATGTGCTTTTTTTAAACAAGTAGTGACACAGATATTTACATCACTGTTCAAGTGAGAGAGTTTTATCTGCAGGTTTTTTTTTTTTTGTGCTATCAGCCATCAGCAGCTCCTTGTCTGTGGTTACAATCAAGTCTACAGCTGTAAAACACACCACTCTCTCTGTCTGTGGTGTGTTGGCAGGTTGGAGGAGAAGGCTGGAGGAGCGTGCTGCCATGTGTCACATGCTGAGGCCCTGCGGCCCTCTCGGCACCTGTTTACGCCTCCGGGGACACGACCGGCCAAGACAGCTGGTTTGTTTTGGAGAAGTGCGGGGCGAGACAGGGCGGATATGGGGGTGCAGGATGGGGGATGGGGTTACAGATGGGCCGCAGTAGATGGGGGGGGGGAGTAGGACAGAGTGGACTGGGGGACTGTGGAGAGAAATGGGGGGGTCTTCTGTGAGAAGAATTACTGAGCACAAAAGGCACGTCAGCAAGACTGAATGGGGCAGTGACCACATACAATCCGATGGATGATAATGACATTGTGCTGGCTTCGACCTCAGGGGACTCCAGAGTGTGTGTGTGTGTGTGATGTCAGCTGGTGT
>JAUZTA010000001.1:26951051-26962092 GCA_034780835.1 Ctenochaetus striatus
TTTCTGAAGCGGGTCACCACTCCAATCAGAGAGCTTGTAAGATCAGGACCTTGGAGAAGTTGAGCATTCAGTGATGTACCTTGGTAACTTGCTCCACAGTCGAAAACAACTCTCAATTTTGCCTTTGTGGGGTGGTAAACTCCATGGTGTGGAATATACCAAACCTTTCCATCAGCACGGTCCAACACGTCTTCAGGCACCTTCTCAGTATAGCCTTTGAATGAATGAATGAATGAATGAATGAATTTTATTTCGAACATATTCAAGAAAATGTCACCATTTATACATACAATAAAGTGATGACTATAGAGCAACATACAAAACAAACAAAAACGAAAACAAGAACACAATTTTAAAAAAAAGGAAAAAAAAAAGCTCCATATGTTCGAAAAGGGAGTAGGGAGAAGTGAACACTTGAGTTAACTGATTAATTTGTGGCTTGTCTTGTAAAAATGACTTTAAGGTTTTAAATAACTACAGCATTGATTTACTGGACAAATTGGCGCCTCATCAATATCATATTGAATATAGTTTGACAGTGTGACCTGACACTTTTCCCTGCTCGTTGTGAGCTTATTTTTACAGTTGAACAGCAGCAGTCACCAAGATTTTTTTTTTATTAAAAATCTATTTCCATTATTGATTTTCTGAGGAAAAAATACTGTGGTCTGTAATAGAAACTAACATCTGACATGTAAAAAGGCCAAAAGTTAAATGAACTTCTTAGACAGACTGGTATCAAAGATGGACTTGCACTCAGACCTGCAAGTGTGTTTGCTAAAGTTTCTCTTCCTTTCCAGTGGTGACAATATGTGGAGTGATTCCTTGTTCTGTATATTGTCTATATGAAACATCCGACGTCTCATTGAGTATCACTTAGCTCCACATCTGACTGACATTACAGCAGGCGCTAAGCATACTTGTTGATTTATGGCTAAACTAATGCAGACAGTGTTTTGTATCTATGAGTAATATGAACTTAGACTGCTGTGCTAATTAAATGTACTCGTAGACATTTGCCACATGCCACACTGATAGGTCACTGCCTACCAGGCAAAGATTTCACCGCACATTACTGGGTGACAGCCAGTCTTCCTATTACTCATTTCCACTTATTAATGAGGTAACAAGAGGCTCAACCACAACTGTTGTGATTGTTTTATTTCCGCTGACACAAGGGAGTCATGTTGTCTTAGTATTAGTCAGTGATTTTATGCCCTCAGAAATAAAACTATTTGACCTTTGTGAATTTGTTTGTGTGTGCAAACTGATGCATGCAAGGTTTATGTGTGTGAGCGGAGACATTAAAACTGGGACAGGTGAAGTCATGGAAGGAATGCAACGTGACAATGTTTCGCATGCAGGTATCATAAACATGCAAATAAAATAAATATGTGAGTGATAATGATGATCGTAAAACCTCAGCGAAGACTTTTCTCACTGAAGACATTCTGAATGCTTGAACATGATGGTTAGGTTTCGTTTATCTTCGGTTTAAGAGTCCCGGTTTTGTTCATGCTCGCTTACTGTCACACTGGCCTGCTGGGACTCTTGAATAAGGAGCCATTGTCTATGTCACTAGTGAAACTTGTGACAAACCAAAACTTGTGCTGTGAAAAAGGCCTTATTTGGAAAAAAAACATCTAAACTTTGACTTGATGTTTAACTAATTTCTCATTATTTCTCATTTCTTTGGCCAAAATGTCGACTCTGTGCACAGAGCATCAAGAAAATACCCTCATTTCTGAAAGAGTTTCTTTTTAAATTCAAGTTTACCTGCAGGTCAAGAAAATTAAGCCTGATGTGAAACATTTATTCTGCCCATCATACAGAGGAGGAGGACAGTGCTGGATTCAGGTTTTCTGAGGGGCAGGCGTGAACAGCTGCATGCAGTCATGATGCGTTTATGGTCAAACAATTCCAGACCTTGCTTGAGATTAAATTGTTTTATTTTTAAAACAGAATCAAATGCAAATATCTTATAGAGGAAAAAAAGTCTAATAAAGATGAAATAAATGACTGCCACTTTATTTTGCACTCGAGCACCACCATGCCCCCCTCATGTAGATTGTGTCACGTTTCCTCCAGTTAAAGGGCACCGTAGAAGCTCCTGCAAAACATGTTTAACTACACACCTGAGGTCACTTTATCATGCTTAGTACACCACAGAGTAAACTGCAGGACGTTTTATCAACAAAAGTCCATGTATCGTGCTGCATAGATATCTACTTTAAGCTAGCATGCAAACCAGCAAGTCCAGTCTTGAGCTGTTATCTCATTATAAAACACACTTCATTCACACTTGACTAAAAAAAAAGATAAAACTATTTAGGAATTTTTTTTATTATTCAGGTTTTCCCCTTTTCCAACAATCAATAACTCTGGTTTGGTGTGAAACAAACACTTTTTCACCAGGTTTTAATGTGGAAAAATCCCCCTAATGATGCCGTACTAATGTCTCCTTCCCCACCCTTAGCATGTCTCTTCTGTCCTCTGTTGTTGTGTCTTTCCAGACCCTGCAGTCAAAGTTGAGGTCAAAGCTGCAGTTAATCACTTTGGGGCTGTTGTCAGACTGGCCTCAGTTGGTCTTCGAGGCTGTTTTCGGCCCTACATTTGTTTACTGGGAAGCAGCTGTGCCCAGTTATATTGCCAGTGGTGTAAACAACAACACTACCTCGTTGCTCCAAGCTTCCAGTTCTGGTAGACTGATAAGCTAATGGGGCCATAAACTGCACAGCCGGTTGAGCCAACAATGGATACTACAAGCCACAGCCAAAGATTACAGTGAACTGCAGTTAGAGGTTAATCTGGTGATATCGGGCTCCGCCATCAGTTTTACACATTTCCTCTTTAGCTGAACTGAGTTTAATCTTAATTTGAACCCATGTGACTCCAATGTAACTTTATTTTATAGGTCTTCTCTAATTAAAATGACTGATGAGATAAGTGGGTGAACAGAAACTACATGTTCTGGGCGTCTTTAAACAGCCATGACCTCGGTGTCATTACATGTTTACTCGTCACTTACTAATGACTCTGCAAACACCCTCCATGTTTACAGGATAATAACTTCAAGCTCCGAGTTGTTCACTGGCAAACCTGTTTGTTGCAGAGATCTGTCTTAATTTCAGCATCTTCCTGGAGCCACACCTTTAATCCTGGATTATTTGTGATTAGCAAACATCAGAAATATGTGTGCATGCCCGGTGATCTTTTAACAGACTTCAAGGACACATAATAGGTTTGCAGTTTATCCGATTGTTTGTTCTCTGGTTTAGAGTTAATGAGAAACTACTTAGAGCTTATCTGTCATCATCATCTTTGGTTGTGTGGATGACATTAAAAACACTGATGTGCAATCAGCTACAAGACAGCGAGGAGATGTCTGAGCTGTCTGCGGTTTCACACAAGAGGGCTCGCTAACAGCCGTGGTATCGATCCACATGCACTCTGAGCGGCAAAGTGACAAAACACTGTCAGGATGATGATGGCGTGATGAGGGAGGAAGAGTGTGGATTTTGTGCTTTTCTCTGGTGATCGCTTGTCCTGCTTCAGATTTCTGCACCCATGGGATGATCCAGAGCTGGATTTTCACCCAAATAATAATGACAACACTCTGTATTTTTGATGGAGTGACTGATTTTGCAAAGTCTCCACTGAAGCATTTTAACTTCATGTTTCTGAAGCATTCAGTAAAATAAGTAAATAGAATATTAAGCTGTGAACATTTAAATACAGTTACACTTAAAGTGAACATAAACATTCAGATATAAAGTAAACAAATCTTTAAGCTTGTATTTACTTGTTGTTTTTTAGGATAATGTGCTCCCGGCTGTTTCTTTTGGCTGACTTTAAGTGGCTGCAGTGATGGACAGATGAACATGCCATGACATCACTGTTAGTTGTGGTTACAGGTGCAACAAAGCACATTTTTGACCACACCCAGCTGTGAAACAGGCTCCCAACTTTCGACCAGAGAGCAACATGACTCTTCCCTCTCAGCCTGATGTCACAGCGAGTAAAGTTCAAGTGTTTGTCAGCAGATAATCAAGTGTAATTAGACCTGAAATAGCTCCAGATATCATTAACAAGCCATAATTGGTGCAAAATGCAGTCTGAATTTGGTTGTCTTTTGCAGATTTCCATGAAATTTGAATTCATTTTTTGTCAACCAAGCGATGCTTTAAATGCATGTTGCTCATTTCCAAAGGGACAATTACACAAATTTGTTTTCCGCTTTCCTATAATTTTCAACCGCTCAGATTTAATTTGCAGGACTTTATGTGAAAGCCAGACCACAGGCTGCAAACCAATAAAATTTGATCAAATTCAATCAATTATACAAAAAAAATTTGCAGTTAGAGGGCTTAGAGGGTGTGAACAGGCTGGTCTTTCAAACGATCACTCATCTTGTTTTTAGATTAAAAAAAAAAACAGAAAATGTTTTCCATTAATTATCCATCACTGATGTTTTCATTAACATAATTATAATTTCACAATCTGGACAGGGATAATTATACAGTGAAGAGGTGGAGCTCCAGAGCCAGCGGCAGAATTAGCCCATTTTCCTTCAGTTCACAGTGAGGTCAGCACACACCGCAGCCCTGAAGACGAGGGCCAGAAAACCCTCCTCCGCTCGCTGCCTGGGATCCATTTCATCGTCTCCATGACTCTGAATCCTGACAAAGGAAAACAATTAAGACAGGAGACTGGACAGGGGTGTTTTCAGATGAGAAAACCATAAAAAAAAGAGAGATGGAAGAGAAACATGGTAAGTTTTTTGGACGAGTCCTGCCAGCAGCAACTCTCCCACCCCAATCCCTCCTCTGAATCCTTCCATTGTATCCTAACCGCAAATCCCACACTTTGCCTGGAAAAGCAGAGAGGAGACTTGACTGAAATATACATTGGAATTTTTTGGGGGTTGTATGGGAATGCCCGTAGCTTCTCTGAAAAAGGTTTTATTCAGTTGTTATGTTGTTGCACACAAATAAGAGTTTGTAGACTGAGATTCTCTGAGTGTTAACTGTTTTCTTGCGACTTTGATGCTATGACGTCTGTTGAAGCTCAGACTGCGAGCACACGGCGACACCGGAGAGATTTCTGAATGCTGTAAGACTTCATTTTTCCCGAGGAGTGCTGCGACTTTGAAATCGTCCCCTCTTTACTTTTACAGCTAAAGTTAATTACAGGCCTGCAGAGGTTCAGGGTCAAAACAAAAATGCTGGAGCCGAGCGAGGTGCTGCTGCCACCGCCGCCACCGCCGCTGCTGCTGCTTCTTAAACGCAGCGTCTCCAGAGAGGTTATAGCTTTTTTAACTGCTTACTTTGCTTTTTCATCTCACTGTTCTCGCTCTTCAACCTCTTGCCCAAATATGAGTTTCCATAAATAATTGTGTTGTTGAAAGACTCAAACAGGATGCCATTACGCTATAAACACAGAACTTTCTCCTACCAGAGTCGGTTTAAGTGCCCTGCTGTGGTTTGTTGTGTAATCTCGCAGTTATGCACTTTATTTTTTTCACCACTGGCACTGTGACGCCTTGTACTGTTTTCCATTGCCACCAGTCCCTTTTGATGCCAAGTAGATAGTTAAAAACTTGATAATGCTTCACACAGTTTGAACACATACATCTGTAATGAAACTTTTTGCACACATGCAAACACAAGCAACAAACGTTTGTCCTTCATAATTCCATTTTGACCTTTGTGAACATGAACAACAAAATTAACCTGAGCCTGAAGATCCATTTAGGAGCTTTTCTGAGTTCTCGATTATATCTCATGGTCTTCTTTAAAAAACACAGCAAGCCTAAGATGATATTACATGACCTACAGCTAAGTTTTACTCAACAAACAGAGGCTTTTTTGCATTTAAACACTCTATGTATGGCACATGATCAGGCAATGTTGTGCTTTACCACAAAGTAACCGTTTTTACTCTTTTATTGACTTTGTGATAGCAGTGCTGGCTTGTGCACATACTTTACACCAGATAACCTCTATTTTGCTTGTCTCATAAACGAACAGAACACTAATGTGAGATGTGAGCGCTCTGCTGCAGTGGATATGGTTTTATAAAAGGTGTAATACATAATGGAGAAGATAAATAAGTTTTTTTCCTTCAACTGTCTCAAAGTCTCGTCCTGACTATCACTTATCTCTCAAACTGGAAACTGTAGTGTAGCTACGATGGGCAGCTTTTCTATTTTCAAACTAATTTTGTCAAAGGTCACCAATACAAGTACATTAAAATGATAATGCAAATTGAATTATTGCATTTTCATTTTAATTTTGACCCATATTACATATGCACAAGTTAAAAATTAAAATCACATTATAGATTTGCATTTTCATTTTAAACTGAGCATTTTCATTTGGATAAAGTCCCCTCAAGGCTTCCATAGTTATGTTATTTAACAACAAGTGGGGTGGAAATAAGGTAAAACATTGAAAAATGTTTTTGATCTTGTGGTGAGTATTTGTTAATAATTAAAGTATAGTTGTCACCCATATAAATATCCTTAATGTTTGCTCACCACCTCATTTATCATGAACAGTGATTTTTCTCCATGAAGCTAGAGCTAGGGAACAGTTACCTTAGCTTAGCATAAAGACTGGAAGTGAGGCTAAACAGCTAGCACCTTACATCAGTGAAATGAAATGAAAAGTAATGACGTTAGCAGAGAAATTTGCCTTTTTTTTAAAATGCCCCCCTGGGAGAAACAGGTAACGTTTGTCTGACTAAAGAAAATATAATTAATGGATGTAATAATCAATGAGTCATGACCCTGAACGTCACAGACAGGTTAAAGGGTACCCGATAATTCACAGCTCTAAGCAGAAGCACTAAAGACAACTATGGGAATTTTCTTTTAATACAAATACTTTATTGACAATGTGTGTATGGCATACTTTTTGATGGAATTGCTAAATCATGAGAACATAAACCAGGTTTGCTTAGTTTTAGAGTTTACATTTGCAAAATGACACTGAGAAACTGCAATGCATATATAGAATCAAAAGTGCATATTCTTGTTCCTTTTTATTTTGTCCATATACACATTACACTATACATAAATAATTGCATTGTAAAAATGACTCAAGTATTTACATGTATAATATATTTTATATAATATATAAATTTTATATTAAATCTAGGTAGATTACAATAAGGATACTGGGTCGGGGGAAACCTCATGTGAGTCTGTGAGTGTTTGTGTGCTATCTGTGGTTGTTGAGTAGCACCTCCAGCCAGCACGGACAGGAAGTGATGAACTGTCTGGAGTAGCAGGGTCCCCATCCCTTGGCAAAACTGATGCGAACACTGTGGGGGTCCCAGGGCCCCTCCTGGCTCTCAGGCTTCACGCCGTGCTCCGCCATCCAGCTGGAGCGCTCATAGTCAAACATCTTGAGGGAGAAGCCCGGCATCACCCTCTTCACACTCAGCCCTCGAGCACTGGGTGGGTCCAGAGTGGGTGAGTGGACAAACACTGGGTGCTGGCTGCGATTGTACACCCACACTCCGTCCGGCTCCCGGCTTAGCACGATGCCATAGCCTATTTTACTGCGACTCTGTTGCACACTGCTGCTGCTGCTGCTGCTGCTGCTATTCCCCCCACTTCCATGGCTGTAATGTCCGAGAAGACCAGATGTGCCGTGGCTGCCCGGGTCTTCCCGGCGGCTGTGGTAGGCGTTGGCTTGGAGCTGGCCGAGGCAGAGGCCCGTGCCCTGAGGTAGGTCATAGAAGATGTTGAGCGAGGGCTCGTAAGCTGGATAGAGTCGACCCACGCGTGTGCGCTGCTCCCAGTATGCAACGCTGCACCAGTGGGAGCGATGTCCGCCGGAAGTCGAGGAGCCGAGGGAGGTACCAGTGTCTGAGGGGAAGAAAAGAGGTGGAAGAATTAATGTTTGCATTAGTAAGAGGGCTAATTTTTTAATGACAGTAATTCCTCTTGAAGGGTGGAGAATGTTATGTTAAGGAGGAGGAGGAGGGGAGGATACGAGAGGAAGTCTTTATGTAAGTATGAGGTACATGTTTGGATTCTCTGCTTCCACTCGAGATGCATGAAACACCAGAATATTATTACAATCTAATTGCAAGAAATTATGTAGCCAGAATCTTTTTTTTATCATTAAAAACACTTAAATATGAAAGAAGCTGATGTACTTTGATGTATTGGAGAGACATGTGTTATGATTTATGATGATTTATACATTATTATTTGGCTGTTTCTCAAACGTTTTTCATCACCAACAAAACAATACATGTTCGTTTCAACTATACATTAGTCATTTAATTAAATACATGTTAACACAAGCCTGTTTACTTTCATGCCAAGAATGCTTTTGGCTCACACAAACATTCATCTCTAGTTTTCACACTGCAATAAAACAACAGCAAGTTAAGGAAGAACAATCTTTGACATGTAGACCTACAGATGAGTGACATAACAAAAAAATAAAACCTACATAAACTGTTTCAGTAACATTTAAGGTCACAAAGAGCTCCCGGCGGAGCTTTTTGCCACAGATCCTCCATGTGTCTAAGCTCTATGTTCTTCCAAAACTTTCCCCACATTAAGTGTTTACACAATGCTAGTGAAGACAACTGCCTGACTCATCGCTTCAAAATCCCCCTGAGATGACCTACTGGGATTCGATCTGATGGCTGCAGGCGACTAACAGATGAAAAAATATGTGCATGCTGTTATTTTGCTCCAAGTTCTTCTTTTATTCAGACACAAGCTGCAAATTAGCTTTCATTACATGTTACAATGCCTGTCAAGCTACAAATGATTTTTCTCCAAGGAGGCATTTCGGATAAAACAACAGGAAAAAACACAGCAGTGGTCTTTTTTGTACAGATTACAGTTACCTTCAACACCTGCAACAATCTTCTGGATGCACTTGCGCCACCTAATGACGGCTCTACAAATATGATTCACAACATTTCCCTGCTCATTAAACCACTCAGTGACCCCTTATGCTCCGTATGAAAGCATCTGCATTCACTAAGTTTCTGCACTCATTTATTCATGCCTTTCCTCACTCATGCGAAGCTAAACTGAAGCTAAATCTGCCAACACTAAACAGCCCACTTCCTCCACTGACATCCCTCATCATCTCCCACCATAACACTCCTTCAGGTCCGGAGTTAAAGAGGAGGTAGAGAGCTGCAGAGAGGGGAGTTAGGGCAGGGAGGGGGGGCGAAAGCATTCAGCTCTCTGTCAACCTAGCGCAAGCCTGTGAACCCTTGACCCCCCAGCCCTCATGCTATCAGCTCACATTAACTCCCACACAGAGTGATGCCATTATTTTGCTCCAGAGACTCTATTGACACAGAGGATTTAAAGGCCCATGTGCCGGTGGCCCCATTCCTTTCATATTCCGGCCAGCACCCCCTCTTCATCTACCAGAGGCCGGGATGGCCGCGGCCCTTCTCCCATTAACAAGCTGCTTTCGGGTGAAACCGGGACCGAGATTAGGCTAGGTGTGTTATGTTTGCACAGCGGCCATTTTCATTCTGTGGGGGGGGCGGTAGAAGCGACTGTGGTAGTACGCAAAGTGTGTGAGCATTGTACAAGCACACACACACACACATACAGTAGATGATGAGATAGGGCCTCACACAAACACATGTACACACACAAATTGGGCCCTCTGATCCAAACAGTACAACTATAACACACAAACATACACACACACACACACACACACACACACACACACACACACACACACACACACAAAATTGCACTTCTCATCTGAGGCCCACGTGTGTCATTAGTGAATTCCAGGCTGGCAACTCCTGCGGTCTGGAGTTTTTACAGCTCTCCAATAAGAGAGCAGGCTGCTCAGCTAGCAGGATCTCTCTCTCTCTCTCTCTCTCACTATATCTCTTTCTCAATCTCTCTCTCTCGCACACACACATGCGCAAACACACACAAAAACACACTTTTACAAGCTATGCTCTTCCCTGTAATAAGGCAACACAAACATGTCTGGGGAAACACAGGGAGAGTTTATGAGCTCGCGATCAAATTAATTCCCAAGACATAAAACAAACTGGGACTTTTTAGGGTTTTTTAGACACAGTACACTTTAATTTCTATCATATAATGAATGACGCTGCTTAAGATAAAGTATTAAATCCTCGCTTTTAAGTTTGTACTGCTTTTAGGGTTGATAGCGTAGATAGCTCGCAACAAAAAGAGAGACCAGCATCTAAAAAAAAAAATTCCAATTTGTTTTTTTAAATCAAAGCTTTAATATTAAACATTTCAGTCTATTTAGTCTCTTGATTTCATTTTATTTTATTCTTCTATCATACTTTGCTCTTTTTTATGTTGTGTTTCATTTATATCTTGTTTGAATGTCTTATGAACAACTTTGAATGGCCTTGTTATTGAAATGTGTGATACAGATATAATTCTCTATTATTCTTGACTGTTTATATTTTTAAGTTGTTATTCAGTCCACACCAAAGTGTGCTCCTCGCTCATTTGTATACTTCTTTAATAATTATCATTTCATAATAATTCTCAGCATAATTTGATCTAATTAATCTCTGCTCACTTCTGCTTCTTTGTTTTCTCTCATGTGTATCAGTTCATACGTGTTTTCTGAAAACATTAAGGAATAAAAAAAAAGACAGAGTCAAGAAAGTTAAAAAAGTCACTGAAAGGTGAATGTGAATGACAGCACTTTTTCACGTTTAGCACTAGCCGTCTGGTGACTGACTGAAATGCAGTGAAGCAGAAACCACTCCATCATGATTTCCACCAGCGTTTGACAGCGCGAGTGGTACAGCACGTCATGTTTAATGTTTCTGGCACAGTCCTTAGTGTCATCGCGCTCGGCCTGGCCATCATCCAGCTAAAGGTATAATGAGCTCGTGTGAGAATGACGAGGGAGGGGGGAGGAGGTGGGAGGAGGAAGGAGCAGGGGGTGGATGGGGGCAAACGACTTCTTCAATGGAATTTTTAAAGACGGGTTCAAACTGGAGGTTATCAGTATGTTTATGCTGGAGCGGAGGAAGT
>JAUZTA010000001.1:27021437-27037517 GCA_034780835.1 Ctenochaetus striatus
TATAACATGTTTTGGTTTTAATATATCTTGACACTATATCTGGTCACATTAGCATTAACATGACAGGAAAATCCCTCCTTATTTATTATTGCCTTTATTTTTCATCCGTGTTCCCTCAAATATTTGAATATACACTTTCTTTAAATATTTCTTTTATCTCTTTCGTTGTTAAAGTGGAAAAAAAAAAAGTTTTGGTTCTTATCGATCAGAGGTGTGGATATGACAATTTATACACAAACTGTACTCGTCAAAACACTCACGCTCTGATAGATTTCCACAAGAAAATAACACAAGAAGTCATATTAACAATACAAAATACAAATAATAATAATAATAATATACCCAAAATAATTAACTAGAAAAAAAATACATCAAAATAATACATCCAAACCTGCATTTTTGTGCAAAGTTAGGGAGGAGGCAAAAATCTCAAAAAGAACACCAATGGCTCTTAATGCAGAAACTGGGTTTGTGCTGGTGTCATCAATACTCATCTGATTTTTCACTACGAGCCAGAATAAACCCAAACCGAGCCGGATTTTGTTGGAATGAGAGCTGTGGACAGAGTGAACCGTGAACCGTAAAATCTCTCTGCAAGTGAATGAGAGAATATTTACCGTGAATGACTGGCAGTTGTAGTTTGTTCTCCCTGACAACAGATGGCGACATTGATTTGTGGTTTGAACAATGTAGGATGAAAAGTCTTGAAAGGGAAAAGAAAGAAAATGGTGGCTGAAACACATAAATCCTCACTTTTTTGATTAGGGATAAACTGAAACAAATACATACATTCCAATACTCTTACTACCATACTTTTAAACACGCCAGGCAAATGTTTCATATTTTAAATGCATTATGACCCACAATCCCGGAGAGGGAAGTTATGTTACATCAGCAACGCCCTCATGAGAGCAAAGTCAGATAACAGGGTATTAAAGTTTAAGCACTGCACATTTTTGAGAGTTATGTTTATGATTAGTACAATAAATTTTGTGCGACTGACCGGACAGATGCATAAACAAGAGGGTCAAAGTTAAAGCCGCAAATTTTTAAAAGAGTTCTTTGTCCTCAGCTATATGCAAACTGCACGCAACAGTTTGCAGTTTGCAAGGGCAGCTGCAGTGTTTACTAAAAGGAAAAAGAGGTTTGGAAGGGGCTTCTATTAATTAAGCTTGAAACAACTGATCATCAATAAATACAGTTTATTAACATCATAAAAAATGTAATTCCCTCTACTATAAATTGATAGATTTTACATAGTGGGATGTAGATGTAAAGCTGGATCAGTAAATCCCTATTTTAATCTTAGCCAAGCCAGCACTGGAGAGATTAATACCTGGATTTTGTTGTATTTGCACAGAATAATCTCCACCCAAGGAGGCTAAATTTAATCCAATTGCATCTTTAAAAAATACTGATTTTCATAAACTGTGAAATATCATTATGCAAAGGAACAGCCTATTTGATTTTCAGCAGCAATCAGCATCGCTATTTTAGTATTATTCCTCTGAATAAAGAAAAGTAGTCACAACAAATTAGTTTTTGAGGTCAAGTATAAACATTAAGCTCCTTGTGTTTTGTTTTCACAGTCTGAGTGTAAACAAAAACTGAAATATTGCTCAGCATCAACTTAGAATTTAATAGTTTTTATATTCTGTGCAGTTTCATGATTGTCAGAGTGGCTATTGTTTTACTTTTCCTAATATGTCAAACTCCCTTCAGATTGAATAAACACAAATATAATCATACTTGAGACTTGAAACATAAAAACTTGTTGCTGTTGTCAATCACTGCATATCCCTTCATCAGTTCAAACCATCCATCTGTTTCATCACAGTGTTCAGTAGCAGGTTTGAGACTACAAATTACTTGGCTGGACGAGAGGAAGCTTCCTAAGCCCTTGTAAAACAGTATTCGCATTAAGTTCTCAAACAGATTCAGGTTTTTAAAAGTCCACAGGTCCCATTATTGCAGTATGATTTTATCAAATTCACTTTGCTATGCTGCAACAGGTCTGACGCTTAGCCCAGTCAAGACAACAAGCAAAACAAATTGTCCATGAAACAAAAATAATCCCTTGCATCAAGATCTCTTTTCTTTCCTGCATGCACTTTTGTCCATCTGATTACACAAAAGAACAACTGACAGTACTCAAACAGTCCAATAAAATAGACATTTGGTTTAGAGTTGGTCTCTCCTACCCTCAGACTCATCACACCTCACAGCTCAGATTAGAAAGAGGAAAACCTGCTTCACACTGCTGAACTTTTCCCTTTAAAAACAGCAGCAAAAATGGCCAATCAGTCTGCAGCATTTTCAAACTCCAACACCTCAGAATTATCTGATGGAAAATGTAGTGAGATGTTTTGCTCCAGATGAGGTTTTTACGAGGTTGAGCACTCAACCGCACAGAGGCAGGTCTCTGTATGTGCGGTACAAGAAGGATATTAGAGTCTTGGCTGAACCTGCAGCTGATCAAAGGCAGCGACAGAGTGAGAGGGCTCAAAGACACAGACGAAAGACAACACAGGGAACATTTGAGTCATCTAACGTTACGTTATCATCCTCGCTCCCTCCGGATCTACCTCTTGATCACAAGAAGACCTGAAACCATTTACAACCTCCATACCTGCGCCGCAACCGATGAGGCAGAACGAAAAAGGAAAGTAAAGCGACAGTGTCGTCAAACAGGTTGTAAAGTGCATTGAATCAAAGTGATAGAATGCATCTGTGGGAATGTGCATGGACCCCCCCCCCTTCCATCCTGGGTAGGGTGGATCCTCGGTCATGTCTGGTAATTTCAAGTGCCAACGTAAGTGCCAGGAGGATGTAAAGAGCTGGAAATAATCCCACAAAATACTTAGTTTTTTCTACTGTACATTTTGTCTACAAACCATAGAGTAACAGTTCAACCCCTCCCTCCCCCCCTCCAAAAAAAAACAACAAAAAAACAGACATTATAAGGGCCAACAGACCATGAACAGAGAATTCGGATCACACCTACCAAAAACACAAAGATCACATGTTCCGTCACGGGTCCGCAGCACTCTGTCGACACAGGCTCACACAGACATACACACTACATCTGTGAGTTACACACACACACACACACTACAAAGACGCTGAGTCGGTTAAGACAGCAGACTAGGCTACATGGCCTTGGCGGTGATTAGCAGTGAGCTTCTTATAGGCGCCTCAAATGGACACCAACTGCAGCACAGTCCTTGATTACAGTAATAGGAGGCTTCATGTGTGCTCTTATTTTTCACTGGACTACTCTAAAGTGGTGCTCTCGTTTTCCTTTTTTTCTTTTTAATGTCAGCTCGACGTCATCTCTTATCATATTTGGTCGACGCCTCCGTTAGCCAAAGATTGTTGTTGTGTACATGTGGAGAAACAAAATGTTCCTGCTCTGATTTCAAAGTCCTCGAAACGGAAAAGAGCACAAAGGCAGTTGGATGTTTTTTCTTTGTTCCGTCACAAACTGTAAGGTGATGGTGATCACAAAGGGAACCTGTGGTGAAGGCGTGGTGACGGTGTGTGAAAGGGAGGTGAGCAGCACCAGAGGAGAAGGCAGAGAAGAAAGAGCAGTTTAAGGTTTAGTACAGGTGTCTCCTCAGTGCTGGGACAGGGGGGGGGGAGTTGGAGAGGATTGGGGAGAGGAACAGTGAGAGAGAAAAACAGAGGTCAGAGATTTAAGCTTTTTCCTCTGTGCAGGTGCCCTCACTCAGGTGTGCGCTTTGGCACGGCGGTTTCTGTTTCTCCCACTGGCACATGGCGTTGGCGTAACCCACAATCACTTTGTCCATCCAGGTGAGGGGCTGGGGGAAGAGTACCGCGCCCTCGAAGAAACCCAGGTGGCCTCCGTGTAGCGTCAGGGAAAAGATCACATTCGGCATCTTTGCTAAAGGATGACATAACACACAGTAATCAGAGTCTGAGCGTGTGCTCATCAGTATCTGAAAACCAACACAGGACACATCTCCAAATATGGGCTTTACAGGCATTATTTTACTCATGTAATAGATAGCGAGGGTGTGTTTGCATGTTCAAACAGATAACAGCATGATTCAACTTCTCACACGTATGTTTTAGTGGCAGCTACCTTAACTGGAAGTTTGAGCCAATCATTAAGCTGCTAAAGGTGCAGTCTCTCTAATGGCCACCTTAAAAATGCAGTCTTATATCACTGAATTAAACACTTCTTCTGTCCTGAGTTAAATTCCAAAAAACTAGGCTTTGAATGGTTAATGTAGTTCTCCAAATGTGTAGCTCAGATTTTTAAAGGTTAGAAGACGTACATGCGTGACAGGTCTGCCTTGACTGACAGGTCTCTGTCACAACTGTCACAACGCGACAATGCGACCAAAATAATTTGGACACGCCTGTTTGTGCAAAGAAGGTTCATGTTTTTTCTCTTTAACTATTGTGTTATGGAAGATCTTTAACATTCTGCACAGAACTCTAACAATTGGAGGCCAACTTATCGCCCACCATCAGTGTTGGACCTCGCTGCTTTTCTTGAAGCTGAATGGGAGCAAATCTCTGCTGCCATGTTTCAAACTGTTCTGAGAAACAGCAACATAACACTAATGGTTTTGTAATGAGATGTTCAGTAGTCACACACCCACATGTCCACATACTTATGGCCATGTAATCATCAACGACTGATGCAACAGGACTGAGTGCTGCACCTACATGACAGGATTCAAACTGTCCTTTAAAGACCTAAAGGTGCACATAAACATGTTTCCTCAGTCAAAGGCTGTGAATGTATTCAGACTGAACTCACTGACACCCTGCGCTCTAAATACATCATCTCCACACTGCAGACAAACATCTAATCTCTTTTTGATTGGTGTACGGACCCATGATGGGTGATGCAGCTGTGGACAAACAGGCAGAGTGGTCTCTTGAAAAGGATTGGCCTGGATCTCTTTATTCCTCTGCTCTTATCTGGGTTAGTGGGTGAGACTGATGTGGTTCGCTAGTGATTAAGATCCCACAGGGCTTATATACCACTGTGCACTATTCATGACAGCTTTTGAGCTGCAGTGGAACAACTCGGCGCAGCGCTGAGTGACAGGTGGGAAGAGAATGGCCTTGAAAATGGCTGGTACTAAAAAAAGACATTCAAACACATGAGCGCAACGCTTACTGTGACAAGACGTTGACAAATTACTGTCGCAAACCTTTTTCTCAAAAACTGTGTCACAGCTTTCCAGTAAATTAATGCAATATGAAAACAACATTTTGTAATATTTCAAGTAACACTGCAAACTAAATGTAACCAAATGTAACTGTTTTACATCCATATAATTTTAATTTAATATTAGCTGTAAGATGTTCTTATCAAATGTTTTTTTATAATATATTTTTAATCTAATTAAAGCCCCAGAACAGTGAGTGTACTTCCGTTGAGTCCTCTCATAGTGGTCTTTTGTCTGACTCATCGTGTCACATTTTAGGCCAAAGGGGCAGCTGATCCACTTTTCGGTAAGTGTTTCTCTCTAGAGGCAAATGTAGAACAGAGTCCCACGTACTTCCAGTCAGGGCTCAACCACATACACACTCACACATGCTTACATATAGGATTTTCCATTTTCAAAATAAGTGGTCAGCAAGTTTAAATATAGCAAGGCTGATGATGTGGAGAAGGAAAGCTTCATAAACACTACGTCAAATTTAAGGAGTCAGACAGCAGATTGACTCTTATTTGTAAGATGATGTTTAAACACCTTGGATCCATTTCAGAATTAAAAACTTGACATTTGAATCATGGAGGAGTTAAACTCACTTTAAATACACAGAGGGACACTCAGGTATTTGTGTCTGTGAGTGTTACAGCAGCTGAAACACACCACAAGGCATTACTCACAGGCCAGACCTCAGAGCCACACCCTGCCCTGGTCAGGGAGCACACAAACTCTTCAGAGGGCGTTTTGAAATGGCAGACATGTTTTTTAAAAACAAAATCTGAGGTGTCGACTTCGGCGTTCAGTTAAACAGGACAAGCTTGTTGCATTTTTAGAGGATAATCTGTAAATATGTACCATGATCTGTCTGCAGGGAAATTTACTAGCAGAAAAACCCAAATAAAGATCAACATGGAGCATTATTTTTGGTTTAGATTTTGAGTTTATCTCTTAGCTATTACTGAATATTAACTATTTTCAGATATATTATAATATTATAATATTAAACCAAAGTCAGTTTTTTTCAGATTATGTATACAAAGTTGCCTTTTTCTTTTGTGAAAACATGTTTGAAACAAACTGAGCACTACACATTTCAATGTGTGTCCTTCAAGGTCATTAGTTCAACATAGGAATTTATGACATCTGCTGCAGCCACAGCAACATTAAGCTCACCAACTCACTGTTTGTTAAAAAATAAATGAGAGTAGAATCATATAAAAAACAACAAAAATGACCAATTAAACAGCCAAAAAAGAGATCAAAGAATTCAAAAAGTGTACTTTCCTGTTGCTAAAGTGAACACGGTGAAAATATCTTGAAGGATTTTTTTTTCCACTGAGGTTTAAACTGCGGCAGCTGTCATGACACACGCTGTTAGTTACCTGCTAATGTGCGAGGGATGGTGAGCAGTGAGTCATGAACCAGCGGATCATCTGCAGAGTTCACTAGCAGCAGTGGCACCTTTACCTACAAGATAAAAAAACAAATATTGAACAAATGCAAAAAGCAGAAACATAATATAATAGGATGTGAGGTGTGTGCAAAAGCAGATCTTACATTGTGAATATAATGTACACAACTCTCCTTCTCATAGTACTCTTTCAGAGAACTGTGGCCGTGGAATTTTCTGTTGAAACCCAGAAAAGAGAAAGTGTCATTAAATCATCCAACTTAACAAAAAGACATTTAATATTCCCACTATTTATGAATTGCTGAACGGTGCTGCAGGTAAAAATATAGAAAAAGACACCAAAAAAAACACAGATCTCCAGCTACTCTGTCAGAATGACACAGAGCTGATACCTCATGATGTTGTCATCGATCTGCATGAGGGATGTTGCCGTGTAAAGCCGACTTAGATCTGCATCTATCATCTTTATTGAGCCTCCTCCAAACAGACTGCTCCTATTATGGGTAAAAAATACACAGAAACACACACACATATTTTTTTAAAGCGTGTTGTTGAAATAAGTGACTGCTTAGTGTGCAGTAAAATACTCAGGCACAAGTTAAATGAAGTAAGAGGCTGTATAAAAATCAAAGGAAGAGGGGATCATCTATATTTTTAAAGCACTTGACTTGTGTTTTATATGATAACTTTTATGCACTTCCTTACAGTACTTTAAGGGTCACTTAAAGGCCCACTAAACCTAAACCATATTTCTCTTATACTAAAGCAGGATGAGAAAGTTATCTTATTTCTTTCCAAACCTCAACAGATCTTTAATGTATCTGTTTTCTGTCTCTGCGGTCCAATACAATCTCAAATTGACTGTGATCAATTAAGATGCACTGAAAAACTTTGGTTTTATCTAAATTTTGATGTGTAAGACTTTAATAATTGACAAACTGTGTTGTCTGTTATACTGAGGTGAAGTTGCAGTAACTATATTTGCAAACACCAGAAAAACTGACAAATAAACATGCGGATAAGAACCTTATATTAATGTGCAGGAACAACAATGATACCTGTGTGAGAGGATGATTTTCTTCATGTTGTCAGCCATGAGAAAGTTATAGAAGCGTCTGAACTGGTCCCACTGCAGGAATGTTTCCTGGGCCCTGAGAGATAGAGACAAACACACAGGAAGTTAGCTTTGTGCAGTCTGTCTGCATTCCAAACAACACACGGCCAAATGTCCTGTGTAATCCACTGGACAAAGAGTAACGCTGGTGGAGAGGGCAGCAATGGTGTCAGGCATCAGTATGCAGCTCACTCACAGAGACAGGCTATACCGACACAACAACTAAAGATACTTCACAAAAACTATTCATTAGAAAAAATGTTTTTCAGTTTCTTTTTTGGCATTTTAATAACATCTGAGGTCAAATACAACTAGAAAAACAAAACCAGTTTTGTCAATCACACATTTCTTTGTGAAAAACAGGGAAAGCCACAGCTCTAAAGGAACAGAAGGGCCAGTTAGGTTTGGACTCTGATTTGAATGAAGGATCCATGAAAAGAAAGAAAAAAAAAACTGCAAATCAAAATTACACAGTCTCTACAACACACCCCTCCCTGCTGCCTACATCCAAACTTTAACAGATCCTGCCTTTCATGTCTGCCAAGAGACGCTGGCTGCATTAAAAACACAGAAGGTGTGGCTCGGTCCAACATGAGCACAGGGTCCAGCGTTGGCTCCAGCACCCACAAAAACACCACCGCGATACATCTGTTTGTACTCTGTGTCACACTAATGTGACTCTATGTGCACAATGTGAGTTATTCAGGATATGTTGTCAGACGGCCAGTCGAGTTCAGTTCATCGCATTGCACAGGAAAAGGGACTTGGTATTTGCAAACACAACTTAGAGCACACAAAAAAACATCTATGCTACAAAGTTAAAGCACACTGTGGACAAAATGTCTGGTGCATAGCAGTAAACAAAACTCAGAGTTTGAGGACTCTTCAGGACAAACTTTAACAATCTGAGTATCTTTTTGGATGCATTTAAAAAATAGAGAGTTATTTATTCATTAGGACTAAAATAGTAAATAGCTTATCTCAACAGTTAAACAGCTGACAAAAGATGATTCCCTGTAGACCTGAGACTAAATATGTCGCTGTATTATGTAAGCAGTCATCATTTTGAGGCATTATGCTGAGCTTCATCCATATTCATAAATGTGTGTACATTTGGGGCCGGTGTTATAAAGGGGGCTGTGATGATACAGTGCATTTTAATTAAGAGATGAAAGGACAACGACCCACCTGAGAGCGCTGTAGCCCTGACAGACGCTGACACAACATAGCACTCGCTCCTGGTTCATCTTGTTTTCGCCCAGGAACTTACAGACGATGTTTCCGCCTAAACTGAAGCCCACCACGATCAGCTGGGTCTGAGGATACGCCCGCTTAATGTAGCCGACCATAGATCCAAACTCCCATGTGCACCCTGTGTGGAAAACAGCAGTCAGCTGTCAATATGTGACACTTCTGCTGGAGGGAGTGTTTGTCTGTGCTCAGCAGTTCCAGCTAAAGGTGCCTTTGGCTCAGGGTATTAAATTTGTGTCTCTGTCAGACCGTTTCCATAAGCTCAGGTGTAAAACCTTATCATCTCTAACTCTGGGAGCTTCTGTAGCTCATACAGCCCTTTAGCTTTTACCTTGAAATGATGATGTGCTTAGATTTGTCTAAATGAAAGAACATTATGATATAAAACACCACATTACATCACAATGGATTCAAAGTGCCACTAAAGGATGTCATTTTCTAAAAAAATGCAAATATTTCAGCTGTGCTCTCCGAAAACTAAGCCTTAATCACATCACACAGTTGAATAAAAGCAGCAAACTGAGCCAAATAATTAGAATTCAGTATTAATCATCACACCAGATTAAATCCTTCTTTTATCATTCAAAGAAATGGGTGATCATTCTCAGATGCTCCTGATATGAAGACTTGATTCTGAGGTGGCAGGTTCATCTCTCAGTGGTAAAATAAAGCTGAAGTTTGCACTTTTGTCTCACCGTAGGTAAACATGCGAGGAGAGGTGAGCTCGATGTTGGGAAGAGCTCCCAGGTGATTCAGCACAGCACAGCGGTAACCGTCCTTCTGGGCATAATCAACAAAGGTTCGGATGTAATGTTTCTCACTGTGGTTGCCAATGCCAGGGCATATCACCATGGTTATGTCATCTGGTGAAACAGGCAGATGAGTTGGAGAGACGTTAGCCAGTGAGAAACACTTAAGCAGAGACAAGAAAGAGAGTTTGTTCGTCTCTCAAAAGGTGCAAGGCAAAGCTCTGCAGCCGATCCAAAACGAAGGATTAGGTTGTTTGCCAAATATAACTAATTAAACAAAACGGAATGTAAATAGTAACGTTTCTTTTTTGGGATTCAAATATCATGTGAGTCTTAAGCTTTTTTAGAGGATCACGAGATCAAAGTTTAAGTGGCGGGGTCAGAGTTCAACTGTGGCATCCAAAGAAAGGAATCCGTCTTTAAAACGGTTCTCACACAACTGTATTGCAAACATGCTATTTTAAGATCAATGACTTCAGAATGAGTCATTTGTATTTTAAAAGCAGAACCAGAGGACTGTTTCCTTCACACATGGAGTCGGGTTTATATAAACAGACAAAGTTCAAGAGGCTTTTTTAAATTTCTTAAGTATAACTTCCTCTATGCATGACGATGAAACTGGAAGAGAAAAAAATACATTTTAAAAACCAAGAAAATGAGAGGAGTTCAGCGACAAAGCAAAGGGTCACTCAAACAGACTAGATAAAAGTAAAAATTGTAGAGCAACTATAAAAAGAAACAAATTTATATTTTACATTTAAAAAATATGAGATTTCTGCATTTTTCACCATCATCATCTAATAATTACCCTAAAAATAAGAGTAACCAACAAAAACAAAAGCAAATCTTGATCAAATGCATCACCTCCTGTTCGATGGTCCCCCATTGGCTCAAACAGGTCAAAGGTCGCAGTGGCACCGTCCTGCATGGGTAAGTACTTCCTAACTCCGCTGGGGTGAGGTGCGCTCACCCGACCAAGTTTACCATACAGTGCAGTCTGGAGGTGACCGCTCTTACCCCACAACAAGGGAGGAATGTATCTGGAAAAACACAACACAGGGCCCCGTTATTAATTTTTATCTAAAAAATAGAACTTTATTTTACTAATGCAGTTGAATAAGAGCACAAGTTAGTTTCCATAATAACATCAACAGAGTGTTATCCTGAACAGACACATTTGCATTGATGGTTTATGATAGAAACAGAACAGAACAGAACATTCTGGCATGTCGTTTGCATACAAAGTCGCATTTCTGTCGCAGACTTTGAAAGGTCGCTCCTCGATCCCAACTGAAATCAATGTTCAACATCAGTCTGCTGTAGGTTTTAATTAGTTACACTGAGCATTTGTGCTTCAATTCAAGTGAGCTACAGGAGTCGAGTCTGTGAATTACGTAATGTTACTTTGAAATTCAGTGCCTTTTGTTGTGTATTATCATGAATCACCATCTTATTCCCACACTGAGACCATTGGAGTAACTTTACAGAAAACCCTTTGATGAGTTGTTTTTTCAGCAGATTACGGTTTATTTTATCACAGAATTACGTAAAGAAATGTAATCATGAACTCATCATAACCGTGTGCTGCTATGCATTACAATCATTTAATCGATCTCTACTATAATTCAGTATGGAGAGTTTTTAATCTATATGAGGGAGAAATTGGGATCTCTTAAGTTCACTCAGTTAAAGACAAACCAAGCTGCATTTTTAAAACATGAGCTTATAACATTACAAGGCTGATTTGTTCATAGTGTTTTGGAAATAACACATTAGCAGTCACTTCACTGCCTGTTTCTCACTTTCAATCAGTTATGTAAGAATGTAGCTGGATTTTCTCCTGTTAGACTTGCTGACAATGAAGTGAAGAGTGGGCCATCTTGGGATGCGATGAGATAAACAATATCAGCATAACTTCAAAACTCAAGCACAGATGCGACGTGGACACTCGCCGTGTGTGCAGTACAAAGTCCAGAACACAGACAGAGCGAGTAGCTACAGGAAGCAAAAGGGTTTAATTACATCAACAGTTACACAAGCCCTTCAATCTTGTGTTGCCTTATCTCCTACTGCAGCTTCTACAGCTGTTGCACCTAAAAAGCACACGCTTATGCAAGAATACTGTCAATCAAAACGCAGATTACTTCCATTTGGTGATAATGTGATCACCCGTAGCTTTTACTGTAAGTTGAAGCTTAACAACACTTTACTAGAAGGCTCACTGCAGCCTTAATCTATGTCTACGGGAAGAGGATAACCTGGTTGTTGTTGTTGTTATGTAGACAGAGGATAAACACGCCGTCAGGTCAGTCGAGTTCATTAGTGGGAGGCAGCGACAACTTAAAAACACAAACAGCATTTACCTTGTTTAGTACTTTGCCCCTGTAACCCATAGTTTGAAAAATGCCTGTTTTAAGTCCAATGAGTACTTTTAACATTCCAAATTATAGGTATGTACATGTATATCTGTGGAGTTTTACTATTTGATAAAATAGAACAATTTCCTGCACTGCAACCGATAACAGGGCTTAATATTTGATCATTTAATAATAAAAAAAAATACAATAACAAGTGTACTTGTTGAACGCTCTTAGGAGAAGTCAGTTCGGATCTCTTTTCAAATATGGGATATTTGAATCTTGTTAAAAGTCACATTCACTCACAGTGTGTGCTGTTGTCTTTCATAGCTATTAGATAACTGGAAGGGGAAACAGATGCGTCAGTGTGGTTTGATGAAGCAAATATCTTAAGTCCAGATCAAAGTCCAGAACTCAAGTCAGGGTCTTTTTGATGCTAGCAAGCTGGGAAAACACCAAAGGGAGACTACCACCGGCAAAAATGAATAAAGACTAAATCACTTCTCCTGAAAATTCGCCAAAAGGGTAGGAAAAAATGAATAGAGGGCAACCAGGTTTAGGTATCTTATAGCTTTACAACATACTGGGGACTTCTTACTAATCAGTTAAAATAATGGCTCAAAGAAGATCGAGAATAAAAAAAACTAAAGTAACTTAGAACAAAATGTCTTCAGGAGAGTTCAGCTGTTTTTGCTGTACGATTTCAGAGCTTGTGGTCTCTCTTCATATAATCAGAAATGAGTCTGTATTCTGTCAGATGTCAGTTTCTGAGTATCAGTGTCTTGGTTCCCAGCATTAGACTCTGCTTTTAAAGATAGTTTAATCTCGGTCTGTTCCTACAAGGAAGCTCATTAACTCTGGTTCTCTTTTCTGCTTAATAGGCACTATTTCTCCAGACCGAGGCTGACCACTGTAGCCTCAAGATCTTCCACTACTTTATCCCCTTAATACATAGTTTTTGACTGTAATTTTATTTCTTTCTTTACTATCAAGTCCCTCTGACTCCATTTGCAGCTTTCCTACCTCCTTGTTTGGAAATGTTGGAAATTAGCTGATAGTAATCCAACCAAATTAATGATGTTTAATTTATTTTTTGTAAATAGCACAACCGCTAAGACAAGGCGGCCATTCGCCTAGAGATATATATAGCTTTCAACAAAACAGCATCGTGCTCAACTTGAATACATCCAGCTGTCTGTGTTCACATTTTTGTTTCCTTCCTTTTGACTTCTAACTGTACTTTGCTCTGCTGCTATTGTGCCACTGTGTTTATTTATGTTTCCATCTATGTTTGGGGAGTATTTGACTGTTTATTAATGACTGGAAAAAATAAATAAATGCAATTGTTCTGTATTGTCCTCTACATTTGCCAGGATCCTGGCGTGCACGTCCTCAAACACAGCCGAACAAAAAAGCTGTTGACTCCGTTAACCTCACAACATCCCTTCTCTGTTTTCCGCTGTGTAATTGATCTATGTTATGCAACACAACGGGTGTCATTATGAGCTACAAATGTGACTTCTCAACAGAACAGAGACACCACACAGTTGATGCCAACACCGGCATCCATAATGTCAACGAGTCCAAGACTTCAACTGACCACACAGCGGGGTATATGTTTCTGTGAGCAAAATATGGCCGTTCAGGGGGGAATGATAACAAACCAGACACAAACGTAAACATCTCAAGATTCACTGACTCTGCAGCTGAAAGGCAAAGGGCTCAAGAACAATCGGTTATATAAGCAGACACACGCGATGGCTTGAACACGGCCCCCTCACAGAGCTGAAAGTCACTCTGGAGTATTACAACATCGGCAGACCACATGGACCGTACTGTTCATTCAGGAACAATTAAGTTTACTTTAAAAGCAGGTACAGGTTTCCCACAACCTTCAGAACGTTATGGCCTTTCTGCTAAACTGGTTAAGTCTAAAGGACAGATCTGCATCCTACTGCCCTGCACCAAAAATCCACTGGCTTGCATCAGGTTTTATAAATCCAGAAACAAAACCAACAAAAATTTTAGCAGACATCAGAGCTGTTCTGAGGGAGAGATGTGCATCATCTTAAATGCAGTCTAAATTTGTAGGGCATGGGTGACAAACCCGGTTTACCTTTGGAAAAAACCCTGAAGATTCAGTCTGGTGTTTAATTCATGCTAGAGCTGCCATTAAGTCAAACAGCTCCGGTACAGACATGTGGCAAAGTCAGGAACACTGTTGACAGATGGGACCCCGCCAGATAAAACTGCAACCTTCAATGCAGCCCCAGATGGCCGACAAGCATTTCCATGGTAATGCCTTGATTTGACAGACACAAAACTGAGAACTCACTCTTTGGTCAGCTGAGGACAGGACTTGAGAAGGAAGCGGTTGAGGGGCGTGTCCTGATAGGTTATGTCCGGAGGCGCAGTGGGGCTCTTGAGGTTCAAGCAGCGGACGATGATGTAGAGCACCGTGGCCACCGCCGCCAGCTTCACGCCGTCGAACATTGCCGGCAGCTCCGGAGAGATGGTGTGCACGTCTTGGTCGTGGGTGTTCATGATTATTCTGAAAAACAAAACATTGGACCACATTTCTTCCATTATTTTTCATTGTGAATCATAAATTAGCTTAAATTTCAAATGCCATTGATTAATGTATTTACAAATATAGAGACAATTAAATGAAATAAATTATTTTCAAAACAAACTTGCATTCCCTTTGATTATTTAAATATATTCATATGGAATGCCAATGACATAAACAAAATAATAACATAACTTCCCTGAGTTCTCAGTGAACTGTGATTAAAACAGAGATGGGCTAAAGCATAGAAACGGAAAAGAGAAATATCTGATGATGTCTGACTGACCCAAATAGTCCTCGTGGTGCTGAAGGCGCTGTAGCAACAGATCTGTGAGAATATAAAGAGAGAGAGAGCAGCTCAGTCAGAAAAGACACAGTCAGTTATTTAATACGCTCACGTTAATTACATTACAGCTTTTAAAGTGCCATTAAGGGGCCTATTACAGCATAGATAAAGGTTCAGACATTTCTTCAAATTATTATTGAACACCTGATCAAAGTTTTATCACAAATGCGATGTAGCTACATGTAATGGTGGAGGTGCAACTGATTGGATAAGAGTTAAATTGTCATAACAAATGATCATAAATGAAGCACTCTAATGTTACAGAGATGCTCCAGCTTACATTCTTGTTTGGTACGGACCCCAAGAAAAAGAAAATCACATAATAATTTATATCGTTTTTCAGGGAAAAAAAAGAGAAATGCAAAATCTCTAAATTTGTATTCATATGGCAATACAGACATCTGTGAAAATAACTATATTCCTCACGTTGCATCATCAGATTCAATGCAAGGTACTAAATGTACTTGCAATTTACAAACATTCAAAACACTAAACAAGGAAGAACAGGAAATCTACAGACTACAGAAAGAACACAGTAACTCATTATGACAGAAAAGGGAAGTTGTGGTACAGGATTTCACAAAAAAGATGACTGTTTTCCGCTATTATGATCATATGGATACTCAAAACAACCACAGACGATGTGCTGTGACTGAGTTTTGTTACAACTTGTACAGATGAGGATACATCACATTAAAATCATGCTGAAAAATGTGACTTTAACTTACATTTTTAGTTCAAGTTAACCTCCTATGGTGGGTTGTTTCAAAAGTCTGAATATGTGAAGTCACAGTGATGTGGTCAGACCTAAAGACAAACAAACACAGAAATTAATTTTAAAATCTGACAAATATTATTTTCCGTTTTTCCATAAATGGTGTTGACGGCTCATTTAAATGCCTTGACTCAACATAAGCGTGGTTCCTTATCTGTTCAGTATCTCCTTATCACAACCTTGTCCCAGGCTGACTCTTGATAAGATGTGCCAGTAGAGCTGGGTTATATGGACTAAAAATACAAACATATCATGATATTTTTAACAAAATACCTAAATATTAATGTTAGGGGAGTATTTCAGGAATCAC
>JAUZTA010000001.1:27041539-27057815 GCA_034780835.1 Ctenochaetus striatus
GCAATGCACCACTCATAGTCCGTAATTGGCTGTGAAGTTTCCTCATGTGTATAATAGATTTGTACTAATTTTTTTAATGCTTACGTTTAAGTGCATTATTGTCTGTGTGGACTTTTTGTCGGTCACAGAAGGGTGGTGCAGATGGAGAGGAAAATAACGCCATATGTGCTTGTGTCGTGTGCCAACATGAACCAGCTGTCCACTTACCTACCTTCACCTCAACCTGGAAATGTGTTGCCAGCTAGGATCACTTAAAATTCGAATTCAGTTGTTTTTGTGATATATGTTTTGACTGTTTTTATTCAATGTGGCTGCCATTCTTCTGGCTTGTTGCTTTTCTCATCACCCACCTGTCAGTCAGGTGTGCTGTGTGTCCTGAGCCCCTCGTGAGCTGCTGCCGCTGCACTGTCATGTTGTGTAACTGCTCATTCCTGAAAGAGCTGCATGCATCTGTGCAACCTGGCTAATCCCGCAAGCTCTTAATCCTGCACGTAGACACATTCTGTTGTCAGTGTTGACTGCATAAAAGTTTAAATTAAAAATGTTTTCACCTTTAGAGCAATTAATACATCAGAGAAAGTATTAATTTTAGTATCCATGCAATAGAAAACACCATTGCTTAAACACAATTATTTTTACCAGTTTCATTAAACCACATCACAATTTGTCATTTTATTTCATATAACTTTATATAATTGTTTCTCTTGTTTAATTGCTTAGTTGAAATAGTTGAGCCCATGTTTGTTCGCACGCTGAAACATGTAACTGCATCAGCAAAGCCAGTCTGCCCAGTTCTCAAAGGCGGCTGTCAGATTTGTTCTGGTATGAAATAGTTTGAGTCTGCTGACAAAATCTGTTTGGTTATAATGTTCACATACTAAATATCACACCTCCATGCCTCATTATTGTGCTGTTACACTTTCTGTCTGCAGTATGCTCAAAGTTTCCACAGGTTTTTATGTTGCAGATGCCAAAGAAACTGACAGCAAAGTCCAGTAGTTCCACTTTTTGGGCTGCTTAGAGCTTCGATATTGATTCTAATGTGGCAGATGATTCAGTGGGCTGGTTACAAGAGATGTAGAAATACATAAAGATTATGAGGTTAAGGTTTAGTCATTTTTGGGTCTCTTGTGTGACTCATAAGTAGGTGCTCAGCTGCTCCCACTGGATGTCTCTGCCATTATTCCTCTGATCCAGTCAGGATCTGTGACTCAGCACTTTGGGCCTCATGGTTGAAGCTGCAGCTCCAATGTTTTTACAAACACTACAGCCAGACAATCCAGCAACAAAGAGGAAACACAGTGGATCCCTCTTTTTTCCCCCTCCTCCCAAATCACACAGATTGCTATACCTGGTAAAGCTCAGCATATTAACTAAGCACTAAAAAATGCCACAAATGTGTCCAAACTCATGTGTTTTTTTCCTGTTTTTTATAAAAGATAAACACTGAGATGTTTTTTATGCTGTTTTAACTTTAAAACTGGAGTGGGACTCAACCAGTCTTACACATTACATTCCTTTTCTTGTCATGGAGATGCTGTTCAGCCAGTGAAAACCCTGGTAATGTCATCAGGGTTTTTTTTTTCAGTTTGAGCTTGGAGGAAACTTTTCTACTGAAAGCTTTTGTTACAAACTGTTTGCCTGGAGTTTGAAAGACACGGCTATTGACCAGTGAGGGAGTGGCTCAATGAAAAACACTGTTCAATTGAATTTGGGGAATGTCGGATCCCATGTTTTGTCTCGACCTGCAATATACTTGTTTGTCCCCCAGTGTTATGGAAGCGCAAAACTGAACCTTTAAATGTTTCTCAGACATAATTTTGTCATGAATTGTCGTCACTTGCTCATTGTTTTGCCCCAGTTTACCTTGTTTTCTTCTATTTAACCAATTAAAATGATTTAATTCTCCATTTTGTGTTCAGCTGTGGCTTAAACTTTCAAGAAAAGTTGTTTAATTTTTTGAAGAAGCTATTTTGCTATGCAACATACATTTTTAATCGTCCTTGAAGTGATTTTTATGTTCATTTTTCAATTTGATTTACTCAGGTGACTACTGTGAGGTGAATCTTTGCCATAATGGAGGAACGTGTGTGACAGGAGTAGGAGACGATCCATTCATCTGCATCTGTGCGGACGGCTTCGGTGGAGACACCTGCAACCTGACGGAGATAGGTACAGCGAAGAGGAACCTTTTAGAAGGAAAAGCACGGTTCAGCAATCCACTTCAGCTCATCTCTACCTGTCTTCCTCTCCTCAGGACCCTGCAGTCCGAACCCCTGTAAGAACGATGGATCATGCGAGGTCATCGCTCCGACCAGACGAGGAGACGTTTTCAACGAGTACATCTGCAAGTGCCAGCCGGGCTTCGAGGGAGTGCACTGCCAGATCAGTAGGTTACTTCTGGATGTGATTAATGAGCTTGAGCTGCTTTTTTTTGACCTGTGCAACTATACAACCACACATTAACACTTACTATAAATATCTTTGAAATTTGCTTTCAGTTGATTTCAGCACCTTTATAAAATCTTTTCAGTTTCTCGAAAGATATCTGGCTTGGAAAGCTCTATTTAACCAGCAAAAATGAAAGATTTTTTTTTTTTTATGAAAGATTTTATGGCCTTGATAAGAATCAGATGATCTAGATACAGAGATGATGCAGAAAGATTCAATAATACAAGAAAAACGAAAGCAAATCACAGAAAATTTAGTCAAATTTTGTCTGAAAAACGTCTGCAGGAGGCTCCACTTTCAGCAGATTTCTCAGCATGTGTGAACACATGAGGCTTTTTTCCATCCTGTCATAGCATCAGCGGTGAAAGAGAGGTATAGTCAGCTCAGCAGTTTCATGAAAGGATCTCATTCAGCGGGTTCTGCGGTCATTCTGTGTGGCTAATTAGTGAAAGGCCACTCCAGGTCTCTTAACATGCAGACTCCCTCCACACAGATTCAACACTGCATCTGTTGGTGCTTAAGCTTGACCAAATCAGGTGAAGAATTGGATGAGAGCGAATTCCTTCATATCCTCTTAATGTAATGACCGTGCGGGCCTGGAATACTTGCAGAAGTTTGGATTTATTAGAGGAGGAAAAGGGAAGAAATAAAAGATCATTTTCTACAAGTGTTTAAAACAATTAAATCTTTTGGAGCAAAAGAAGTGTTGGCGAACTGTGACTGGCTTAATTTGGGAATTGAAACAAATATAATCTTTCATTTATACTAAAAAATACATCTTATATGATTGTAGTTTAAAGTAATTCAACTCTCAGGACTTAAACTCATTGAATAGGCATTTTTATGAATGAACAGCTTGCCCTAAAGCCTACAACCTGACCACCAGCTGTAGTGTCTGTGCAGTCTGGTCGTCTCTTCCCAAATGTTTTCTAGTTTTAATCTTGAGTCAGACATCACTGACCGAACTGGAGTCAAAGTATTAGTTTGAATAAAAGCGCAGGTATAACATGGTTGAAGCTGATATGATAGAAGCACAATAGAATTTTTGGGGTTAACAAGGCAAAGTTATTTGTAAGAACTGAGCAATAGTTGCATTTCATCTGCAAGTTATATAAGCACGTTTGAAAAACATTTATTATAAATATAATCTTTCTTTAATTTATGCTTATAGGTATCAATGTTTTGTGAAAACATGTGACAAAATCCCAGAGCAAATCACTGAGGCGATTTCACAGTACTTCTCTCAGTAGGATCACCTGTTTCTCAGCGTTATTAGAGGCTTTATGCCAGCGTTGTCACATACATAAAGGCGTTGGTATACAGGCAATCCTCTTAGTGTTAACAGGAACAAGAATTAAACAGACCCATGTGGTATTACGTCAACCAGTCATCTGCTTCGGTTCAGAGGTCTGAGGGAGCACCTGAATGTGCTACCTCAATACAAATTGTTTCTATATGCACGCATTATTTGTTCTGTAGAGATACCTTCAGTTTATTTATGAATAATCATACAGTTATGACTTTGTTTTATCCATTAATCCTCTTGTTACTTTCCATGCACGTTTATGTGCTAATGTAATCTCAGTGCAGTCAGATCGTGTCTAAATGCACACACACTCATACACACCAACATGTGCAGTATGGAAGTATATTATGGGTGAAACGCAAAGCTACTATTTGTATCTGTCATGAAGTATTAATTAATAATTACCTTAATTAATTATACAGAAGTTTTCGAAAAAGTTAATCTGCTTTGTTTGCATTTCATCTGTTTTAATGTTATTTATACTTCTCGTGCATATTTCTTTAGCAGTGTCTCTCCAACTGTGGAGCACAGATGGCTTAAAAAACATTTGTAGTGAAACTAAGCTGAGTAAATATAATAAGAGATAAACAAGATCTTAATTTCTCTAAAATTAGACTTGGATTTGAAATATTGAACCATCTCCTTTATTAGTTGCCCCCTCTATTATTTTTAAAGACTGATAAAAATTAGGGAGTTTGAGGGCCTGAAGAATATTTCAGCATCAGAAAAACTCTTGGGAACTACTGAGCTAAAGTTTGTTTGACTGTCAACAAGTGAAAGTAAGCCTGAGTTGTCCTGATGATAGTTAAGATCCTTTCAAACCAACAATTTTGTGTCAGAATTACTGTTTTTGACCAGAACAAAATGTAAATATGCAAAGACTGTTATTACCAAGGGATCTTAACACAAGTCCTCCAAAAGCACAACACTGCAAGTTTTTTTCTCTCTTGTCAGCTACGTTATCTTTTATTGAAACGAAGGTCTCGATGTCGATCGAACACCTGAAAGGTTTAAATTATCACAGCTCTTACCTTTTGGTTTAGCATCACTCTATGAAACCTTTAAGGTAAATTTTAAGATGAATGAAAATAGTAAAATGTGGTGCTTTATATTTATTCTCCTGCTCAAGGGAAACCATCTAAACATGCTATACATGCATGCCACCTAGTGGACATTAGTGAACATTACATGAACACTGTTGAAGGACTTTGGGAGGAGACTACAGACTTGCTTCATTTCTTTGGTAACTGGTGGAAACCGAAGCTTTAATCTGTGGAATGGGGTCTTTATTTAGAGGGAGATAAAACTGAAAAACCTTAATAGTTATTGAAAAAAATAAAATTATGACTGTGACTTTCACCCCCAACCTGCTGTGGCAAGGGTGTTGAAGAGTGGCATTTCTTTCATCAGTTTAAATTTAAGAAAGATCATATAAAAATATTAGTAACCAGCTGTATGTTTGAGACACAGTGAAGCTACAACAGTCCTCCATCCACCTAAACCCTCCTCTTTCCTCCCTATAAGCTATTTTTTGGTAGATGCTCCACTTGATTTGTGTCACTTGCAGCTTCTTTTACTCAATTCCTGACTTGAGTTATTTTAATGAGTTGAAAATAACTTGATAAATTGTTCTTGTTTTTTCAGATGTGAATGACTGTGCCAACCAGCCCTGTAGCAATGGGGGAATATGTCGAGATCTCGATGCAGACTACACCTGCCAGTGTCCTTCGCCATACGTTGGAAAGCAGTGCCAACTACGTACGTTTGCAAACTATTGTCATCTTATTTCACATGTTTCTCACATCTGTGTAGAGTCACACCTCTTGCTTTTCTTCAACATATTTTTCAAAAAGTTTGCACAAAAAAATGAGAATTGTGTAATATTCTAAAGTATTTTACTGGTTGCTTAGTAAAGTATTATATATATTTCACTCATACTTAAAAATACAGGAGTAAATTTAATTATTTGTTTTAACACTTGATAATATTTCAATAACTGTGTCCCAGGTTGCACTTCTCTTCTTGGCATGGAGGGAGGAGCCATCGTGGAGTCCCAGATTTCAGCTTCCTCTGTGCACTACGGCATTCTGGGTCTTCAGCGTTGGGGCCCCGAGTTGGCTCGACTCAACAACCAAGGCATCGTCAACGCCTGGACGTCAGCCGCCCACGACAGGAACCCCTGGATCGAGGTGAGACACGTAAAACACTCTGAACACATCAGGCTGTGCAGAGAGAGCTGCGACACTAACTTACACTTGACTTGGTTTGTTTACAACAGATTAACATGCAGAAGAAGATGCGCCTGACGGGCATTATAACTCAGGGTGCCAGTCGCATGGGTGCGGCCGAGTACATCAAGGCCTTCAAGGTGGCGAGCAGCTTTGATGGAAGCACTTATACTACCTACAAAGTGAACGGACAACGAAGGGACAAGGTCAGAGGACTGAAGCATTTACATAAACTTAAACAGTAAATTTCTCACAGAGCATCTCCTTTTTCAGCTCTCTCGTATTCATTTCTAACATCCGTGCTGCAGGTTTTCGTGGGGAACACAGATAACGACAGCACAAAGACCAACCTTTTCGACCCTCCCATCGTGGCTCAGTACATCCGGATCATCCCTGTGGTTTGCCGCAGGGCCTGCACGCTGCGCATGGAGCTGGTGGGCTGTGAACTGAACGGTAAAAAACACAGGAAACATTCAATTTTAGTGCACAAAACAAGTTCAGAAGCTTGGAGGATAAACATAGTGGCTGGAAAAAACAATTCTGGTATCTCGTTATGGCCTCTGTGAACTCTGTGTGTGTCATAGCGGTGAGGACAGTCTGTCTCGATTAACTCTCCCTGTCTCTTGTTTTGGTGTGTGTGTGTGTTTCTTCCTGCTGTGGTTACTCTGACATGCATGACAGTAACTGGAGTTTATATCAGTTACATAACATTGCCTTCATTTAGCCATGTTGGTTAGATAAAAAGGTGTAATTTAAACCGTATTCTGTGGGTCAAGCTCACATTGCAGCAACAAAAAACAGGAGTTCAAACATGTGCAACACCAGAAAACACACAGTTCTGCTTTCAAATGTCCATCCTTGACTTTTGTCTCTCTTGAACTTTTAGGATGTTTAGAGTTTACACATGTGAACGTACAGACACTGCACATGTAGCTCTTTGCACTTTGATGCATGAATTCCCCTTCCTTGTCTCTTTCTATTGTTTCCTCTTGGTCATTGATGGTGTGGAAATTATTTCAATCAGCCACTTTCTTCTGATTTCTATATATCTTCTTCAAATTGGTGAAGGGTGACCTTAATTTGTCTTTTCTTTGGGTGTTTTTTTCCCCTCTTTTCTCTTTCTGTCGCTTTGGTTTTCCCCCTCCCTTCCTCCCTCCATCCGTCCGTCCGTCTGCTTTGGATTCACAGTGTATTCAAACACGGCAGGTTGCTCTGAGCCGATGGGGATGAAGTCTCGCCTCATCTCAGACGGGCAGCTCTCGGCCTCCAGCTCGTTTCGCACGTGGGGCATCGATACCTTCACGTGGCACCCGCAGTTCGCCCGACTGGACAAGCAGGGAAAGACAAACGCCTGGTCTCCGGCGCACAACAACCGCTCAGAGTGGATCCAGGTGCGGAAGAAAAACCTCCAGCAGTCGAATTCTCATTGTTAAAATGTCCTTTGAGGTATGACTGATTTCTTTTGCTCTGTTGTCAGGTTGATCTGGAGAAGACGAAGCGCCTCACGGGCATCATCACACAGGGAGCAAAGGACTTCGGGGTGGTGCAGTTCGTGTCAGTGTTTAAAGTCGCTTACAGTAACGATGGAGAGTCGTGGAGTATGGTGAAGGAGGAGAACACCAGCAATGATAAGGTCAGACACAAGAATCCCTTAAATTTTGTCTTCCTAATACAGTTTTAAACATTTACTGTGTATGTTTTTCTCAGTAAATGAGCGTCATGTCAGTACAGTTTACATAAGTTAATACTTCTTTTCTGACGTGATTTTGCACAAACATATATTTTTTTCAGTAAAACAAAGCCTACAGTTTGTAAAAAGAAGTCCAAAAAGTCATACTTTATATCTGCTCTCCTTTATGTTTCTATTTCTCTTCATGATGGGATGTATAAGAGCTATTCCACCTTTCACTGTTTTTATTATTGGTTTTTTCATTTATAAGACAGGAAAGTTGGCCTCTACCGTCTCACTCTGCCATATTTTAAGAATATTAATGTCGAAGGAAGGAAAAAACGAAATTAAACCAAACTAATTTTGGCTGTTGCTGGAGGAGTGGATTGCCTGTTTTCCTCATCATGGCCTCTTTCTTTGAGATGATCCAATAAAACTGTAAAACCAGCTTTGATGTTTTTTTACTGAGCACAGAGGGAAAAGGCTCACAAGATAATGACGAGGCCCGAGGCTGCTGTCTGAGGGTTCGGGTGGAGCTGACGTGGGTCATTAGCTTGTCTGAAGATGGAAGAGCTTAGTTTGATTAACAACCTCTGATGGCATTTGATCAGTGGAGCTTTTTGTTTTGGTGAATTCACCAAACAGTTTCACAAAGTTGAATAAAGTTATATCATCCTCTTTGGTCTTTTATTGTTTTCTTAGATCAACTGAATGAAACAGAACATGTTTTATACACAAGAACTTTTGCTCAATAAGTAATAATTTCATATCAACCAAAACCTTTTTTATTTATTTGCAGCTTTTCCAAGGGAACATAGACAACAACACCCATAAGAAGAACCTGTTTGAGCCTCCGTTCTACGCCCGATACGTCCGAGTCGTCCCCTGGGAATGGCACGAGCGCATCACTCTACGTATGGAGCTGCTCGGCTGCGATGATTAAAAAAAAACTAAAAAAAGGCATCGCTCACCATCTAACAGTGCTCCATCCGTCCTCATCCCGTCACTCCATCTGATCCCTTTAAACCACAGCAGAAGCATGGATCTTCTGCAGGATCACCTGTTCTGTCCTCCATTTGTTCCTCCGGACAAAGATCCTGTTGGCTGCTGGGACTGTAACACTTTTAGCACTTTTTGACTAGAAGCCTTTTTATGCTGTTTTGATAGTTATTTAACAACGTTAACAAACTAATTATCCATGTTTTGAATTTTAATGTCATTGGATATGAACAAAATTTGCACAGACTGGCTCTTAGTTAATATTTGTGGCTCCTTGAGAATAAAAATTGATTTCAAGTTCTCTGAAGTCTGAGGGCTTTATAATAATTATCTTTACCTTTTCCAATTGTACTTCAAGCAAAATTGCCAGTTTAAACTGAACGTCCATTGCAGTCACACACCAGTTATTAACCCTGCTATAGCCCCCACAGTCTGCAGAGGACAGATGACGAACACACTCTCCTGCAGACTCACCATAACTTATTATGTACATCATCTAGCTGCTGCTTAGTTACTCGAGCACAAACTAGCATGATGACACAGGGCCTGTGCAATAAAGAGAATATTTGACATTTCCAACTATTCTCAAACAGATAATAACTATTAGTTTTGAACTGCAGCACACAGCTCTGTCAATTTAATGATGGCATATCAAACTATAAGGCTTTTTACAAGTTCTTAATGTTAAATTTGTTTTTTTTTTTACACATTTTAGCAGGTTTAACAATTCAGTCTGCATATGTCATTGTAATTTAACCCTTTTTACATCAAATGTGAAATATTTGTAGAAAATAAACATTGTTTTACATCTTTTTTTAAAATTCTTTGTTGGTCTTGAACTGAGATCATTTATTAAATGTTTAAAGAAATCTGTGTGTGTGGTTTTTTCAATCAAGAGACACAAAACATTGGTCAGCTTACGTATGAGCTGTTCTAATTGAATTTCACTACTAACATAACAGTTTTATTTCCAACTTTTGGCCATACAGTCCATTTTGATCAAACAATGTCCATGTCAGAGTGGGTGTTGGTGGCTGATCTATGTACAAACAGTCTGGTCACATACAGGAACAAAGGGAGCAGCATGAAGGGGAAGAACACGCTTATCAAAAAGTATCACTATTGGCTTTTTAGAGGGCATCTCTGCATTGTTAAGATGCTAACACCCTTCACTATATCACTGTTGGATGCTAATATGACAGGAAGCTACAGTAGGACTTCATATCAGACATGAAGCTCTCTGATAAAACAGAATAAAACTCAAACGTTTCAAAGAAGAACCTGCTGTGAATCTGATTTCCTGGATAAAACACAAACTGTCCCAGTTGCAAAAAGTTGTTATGAGTCTTCACCATGCTGGACTACCAGGCTTCAGCCTGCTGTTAACAAGAGTAATTACACCCTGTTAGCCACTCATCTCCCCGCTAAGCTCACAGGCTTGGTATGTTTGGCCCCTGGCAACAGCTTTCATCTCTATAAAATGAATGTGGTGGAGGAAGGAGAATCTTTAGCACATCTGTCCTCCCCGTTTATACCGACTGTATGTGGAAGTATATGTTTTCCACTGCATAGCAGAGCTTCCCATAAAAATCACAGTGATTTAAGGAAAACACAGCTGGAGTGGATGTGAGGACCCTCTGCAACAAACATCTGCTCTCAGAGAGTTTATGTTGGATGGAAAACAGTTTTCTCCAAGTTATTCATCCTTTAACAGCTGAGCGGCAGGAGTCTGTTGTGTTTGGACCTACTGTAATACAAAAAAATAGACCTGATGATTCTGCAATGTACGTTTGTAGGAGCAGAACCAAACTTCAGCTGTGTTTTAGTGTCAAATAAGTAGGACACTTTTCATGATATGATAAATATGCTTCAGTTTGTATTATTGAAACAGCTTAAATCTGTGCGTTATTGGATGAAACAAAATAAAAGGTTTTGTAGAATAAAAAACGCAATAACAAGTTTGAGAGTCATTTAATAAGTCTCTGGAATAATTTGCCTTTTGCTTTTTGACTTTTTTGGAGTTTTGCAGATAAGTTTTGATGTGTAAAAAGTGTAAAAAAAATGATTTTAAAGAAAAATTAAATAGTACAAATCTTCAGTAGACTGTAAAAGGGGAAACTTAAAGCATTTATTGTTCATTCTCACCTTGTTGACATGGACCTACTTGATGAATGAATTTGAGAACTTCCATATTTGGCATCACCTTCCTCCCTCCACTCTGTCTGGCTGCAGAAACACTCAGGTGAGTCTCTCGTTCATCAGTCTGAACTGTTGTTCCAGCTGCAGCGCAGATCAACATGGCAGTGATTCTCCGTGATTAACTTCATGTTACAGCTGCACCTGCATCATCATCGACAAAGATCGGAGGAGACTAAACTGCTGGTTTTCTCCGTTTTGACTTTTTGTGTGCAGAAAACTAATGAGCGCATCACAACTTTTTACGTCTTCGTAGAGTCAACGATTTGTTTCCAACCGGCTTCTGATTTCACTGCATCTTTATTTTTACTTCTCAGCATCAGAGCCTTTTAATTCGACGGGATTTAAACCACGAAAGGTGTAAAGGTAAGCGAATAAGGTAAATAATTAATAAGGAAGAATCACCTTATTAGTCAAATAAACCTATGAAATCACCTTCACAATTTTACCTTTTCAGACCTTTGATGACTTTTTGCTGCTGTTGTTGTTGTCACCTGGTGTCCAGGTGTGTTATGGTTCTAAATGGAGGCAGCAGTTGTTACAGGTGTTAAAATGATCAAATGTTGATAGAGGCTGCAAGAGTGAAGAAATGTTTTCAATCGCGTGTCTGCAATTAAGGAAAACTGCTTATAACTATAATCTGCACTACCAACACTTGTACAGTGTAAATAAGTAATTTGAAATCACATTTCCGGTGCAACAGTGTAAAAAACAGTAATTTTGCTGAATTTTAAGGGCCGCTTGAGACAGTTTATTCACAAGGTGTAATGCTGCCCTCTACTGGCACTGTCAGGTTCCCACAAAGAAAACTTAACTAACTACTTTTTAAACGCTGCCATACAGAAGTAATTATTCCACTGTGCCTTTAACAAGCTAATCAGATTTCTCTTCACAGGCTCGAGGGTTGCAGAGAGGTTCAGCATCAGGATTTGTCTTTACAGCCAGAATGATTTGTTTCCTCCAAATGCTGCTGCTGTTGGGGCCTCAGCTGGTTCACTCAGGCTTGACCCCAACGGCCCCCAAAAGCTCAAACAACTTCTTCTACCATGACTTCCTCAATAGAAACAACAACAAAGAAAGTAAATAAAATTTATGTTTGTGTAAAATCTAAAGTGTATTTTATTTATCTGGCTTCAGTTCATGTTTTAACACAAATGCATTGCACTACAATATGTTTTATCAGTCCATATTTACAAGGTCTGTTCTTAAATGACTATATTTGCATATTTTCTGTCTGTATTTCCTACAGTTTACTTCAGTGGTGTGAAGCTCTTTGTGGACTCTGCTCAGCCGTCAGTGTTTGCAGACTGGGGGGGCAATGTCACCATGCCCTGCAGGTTTTGGTATGAGCCTGAGCTGAGCTCACCAAGGGAGGTCCGGGTCAAGTGGTCCTGGCTTCCTGCTACTGGGGGACATGAGACGGACGTGCTGGTGGCCGTTGGCTCCCACAGTCGAAGTTTTGGGGAGTTCAGGTTGTTGAAAGTAAAAATAAGGAAATCACAGTTCTGCCCTTGTCTGCCTGCTGTGTGTATTAACTCAGAGTGTGTCTGTTGCTGGTTGTGTGTTGGTCAGCGGTCGTGTGCAGCTCAGACAGGACTCCCCTGGTGATGCTGCACTTCTAATGACTGAACTCCAGCTGAATGATACAGGCAGATACCGCTGCGAGGTGGTGGATGGACTGGAGGACAAGAGCTCCTCGGTTTATCTGGAGTTAAGAGGTGACATTTATCTTCAGGGGTAATGCGAGTCTAAATATGACCAGAGCCCATTTTCAATTCAAATCATAGATATGTTTTAGAAAATGTTTAAACTTAATGCAATGATGAAAAGTTCGCTGATTGTAAAGCAATCTATCTTTAGTAAATGATGCTTTAAATCTACTTTAAAATTACATTTTGCCTTTTTAGCTCTTTTTTTTGGTAAACTATGAAACACTTGTGTGAATTTATGAATGTGTACTGTACACATGTACATATATACTCTTAGTAATAGTACATTTTGCAGCTGTCTAACTGGTTCCTCCACCCAGGTGTGGTGTTTCCCTACCAGCACCCTCGTGGCCGTTACCACATGAGCTTCCTGGGAGCCCAGCAGGCCTGTGAGGAGCAGGACTCCACTCTGGCCACCTTCTCTCAGCTCTTCCAGTCCTGGAAGGAGGGTCTGAACTGGTGCAATGCAGGCTGGCTGGCTGACAGGACGGTCCAGTACCCCATCACGCGGCCCAGAGTGCCCTGCGGTGGGCACGGCCTCCCTCCGGGTGTCCGAAGCTACGGCAGACTGCACCGGCACATTCATCGCTACGATGTCTTCTGCTTCTCCTCCTCACTCCGAGGTGAGGCGTTGTGAGGAAAGCAAAGTCACAGATTTGAAATGTGGTTGACAGAAAGCACAGCAGAGTTTGACTTGTCATAGCAGGAAAAGCATGCGTGCTTTATATTCATGCTTTTTAAAATTCAGTGCCTTTCGATACTGATTTGAATATCTCTACAGAATATCAATTTTGCTGCATATTTACATTTTATTTACTCATGAACTGGTCAAGTTTGCCTCAGTTCACAACCAGTACAACCTAATTGAGCCAGCAGGTCAATAAATCTGATTAGAAAACAAATAACAGAATAATACAATAAAGAATTAATAGCAAAAACTCATGTTTACCAATTGAATATTTTCTCTTCTTTTAATGTGCATAAGTCTTGAAATAACATCAAATTTTTAAATTTGTCTGTCAGACGGGTGTTTGTTGTTTCATGTGAGAGGTGTGAAGCATGAAAAAGACCCTGATCTAACTTGTGGGAAATTGGTCTAAATGCTGAAATTATTATGTTTCCTCTAAAGGGAGAGTTTATTATCTTCAGCCCTCTCACAAGATGAACCTGACTGAGGCTCAGCAGGCCTGTCAGCAGCACGGAGCAGAGATGGCCAAAGTCGGACAGCTCTACGCCGCCTGGAAGTTCACAGGGCTGGACTGCTGTGACGCCGGCTGGCTTGCAGATGGGAGTGTTCGGTATCCCATCACCAGACCTCGCAAAAACTGTGGCCCTTCTGAGCCGGGGGTTCACAGCTTTGGCTTCCCACCTCCGCAGAGCGAGCATGGTGTCTACTGCTACAAGTCAGATGATGAATGAATGTAGATCCCTTTCTTTGTTGGAGCCATAAATGTAAAGTTAACACTGATTTCTTGCAATTATGTATGAGAGAGATCTTCCTACTTTAATTAGCATAATTTCTTTCTTGAGGTAAAATTTTACATCCTCATTCCTCTAAAAAATAGTCAATTACAACGAGAAAAAAATGTCCTTTTTGCTGCTACTGGATTGAATGATAGTAAAGATACAGACAGAAAGCTCAAATCAAATCAGGGATGTTAAGGTTATGTGGGACGTGTCTTGCCTGCTTGGCCCCTAAGATGCCTGACAATGCTTTAAATTACAGACAAGAGATGTTAGTATTTTATTTACATTTCACTGTACTTTTCTATCAAAACATCTACCTGTGAATTTCTTTTAAAGTATGAGAGAAAAGCATTTATGATATAAGCTATTAAAATTAGCATTTGCAAACTAATTGCTTGAGCTTGAATTCAGTTAATGATGGCTCTGATGTGATTCCAAGCTCAGAAAAAGTTTGTAGGTGGACTTAATAGATTATTTTATTATTTACAGTTCAACTGTACACATACCTCCAGGGTAAACCATGTTAAGGCAGGGGTTGGATGATTAAATGACTAAAAATATCGTATTTTATGTTACTGATGTCTTTTCTAACCATTAAAGTTTCTCTAATCATACGCTGTTTGCCCACATACACAAAAAAAACAACACAGTTGTTACACAAGAAGGTTCTGACCCAAAATAGATAAACTGTATTTAAAACTGAAAATACAAATCATGGTCAGTTGATGAAGGAGCTTTATTTGTGCAGAAAAACAACTCAAAAGATATTTCAGGCATGACAAACAGCAGCTTGGTTTGTCTATATTAGAATCACTGGCAAAAGTAACGTCCAGCTGTGAGACCATCTGTCTGTAGCCTGTGCAGATTTTACTGCAAAAATATTCAGTTTTTCCTTATTAACCATAACAGTACATCAATACATACATAAAGCATCTGTTTATTATAAGCAAGAATTTGCTTTTATACACAGCCTTTCTATTTTAAACAATATTGTTTGGAAAAGCTCTAAAACATGATGGGCATTTTCACATTTCATGTTATAGTAAATAACACGCAGCATAGTAGGTAAAAAAGAGTAAAAGCTTACTCCAAAGGTCCAGAACAAATTGCTGTGTTTTCACTTAGTTCAACCTTCTCATTCCATTGTTTACATGTGTCTCAAATTATAATTAAAGAAACTTCTGACATACAAGTAATTCGAACAAGCCAGGAGCCCTTACACAAGAAAACTGGCGAGCAGATATATATCAAAAAGTGGCAGCGTCGCTTTCGACAAATAACAGCTGATAAATTGCAGGTAAATTTGTGAGTCCTTCTAGGTTTTTGAATGCTTATGTATGGCTCACAAACACGAAAAGGTCAATGAGCAAGTAGAAACAATGCTTTCCCCTTTTAACAATGCTTTTTGTAAACAAGTCAGTTTATCACTTTCACTGAAGAGGGAGTGGCTGGAAAAAAGACACGGGTTTGCAGAGCAAAGACATCTGAGAAACTGCTCCACACAAATCCTTCAATTAAGTATGTATTAAACTGTAAACAGGATTTTATGAGTATGTGTGTGTAAACCCTCTTCTACTCACATTCAGCTTCAAAGAGGAGTCTCTCAATTTTCATCCGAACTTCTGCTTTTTTTTGCGGGGACAACTTTTTAAACAATTTTACTAGGTTCATGAAATAGTATTCATCGCAATCTTGGGGTTTTTCAATGTTTGTCTGCACAGTTTGATGACATTTCAAAGTGTCTGGTGTGCTCCTCTTGATCTCACTCTTGTCCACTGTTTTTAAGTCCTTTGACTTGTGTATGATGGGTGTCACTGAGTGCGCGCTGCTCTCTCCTTCGCTGCTTTGGTCGTCTGAATCGCTGATGACAGTTACCTCATCGTTGTCCTCGCTGCTCTCCTGTGAGGACAAAAAAAATTTTAAGAACAAAACTAAAATCTGTTAGGTTCAAAGACAGGCCAGGCCTAATTACTTTACAAATCAGAGTGGGTATTTCTTTAGAGATCCTTAAGAAACAATTGAGCTCCTCTTTTTTAATAGTTGCAAGTTATGACTAACAACAAACACAAAATGTCTTTGTCAATTGGAGATGATCAAAAATGATATTCTGCAGTTTGGAGAAGAATAGAGTAACATCCTCCAAATGTGCCAACAGATTTTAAAAAAATTTCAAGCTACTGACACAAGATTATAACCACAATATGTGTTTTCTGCACAAGTGAAAGCTGTTTGGACTGTCAGCAGGTGCAGC
>JAUZTA010000001.1:27085756-27109203 GCA_034780835.1 Ctenochaetus striatus
CCTTTTTTTTTGTATTTTACTCTTTGATTTATCACAGCTGATGTTTTGTCCTCGGATGTAAATCTTGCTTTTTGTTACTAGGTTTGATGACTGTAGTGTAAACTGAAATTTTATTATTTTACTAAGGATGTCAGCAAATAAAAAATGTACCTCATGTCATTGGATAATAACTGTGGTTTAGAGTGCATATATTAGCTGCACTCCTTAGCACTGGCATAGGTGAGGCAAAAAAAACTTTTTCATTGTGTCTTTTGACTTTACATCTCATGAAACGCACTTAATCGTTAATATTCTTCAGCCAAAGTCTGTTTACAGGCAGATTTTTAAAAAGACAGTAACTGTAGATATTCTTAAAGCAGTGTTTTTTCATTGGTTTTACTGATAAACACCAACACTTTTAACACTGGCATTTCATTTTAGCATGTCTCTTAATTATTTATGACGAGCAGGCAACTGACAATCAAAGTGTGACTGATTTTGAGTGACAGTTAAAGCTACATCGATTGGACCGACGTTACTGGGTTTCAGCCTTACACACTATACTCAGCTTTTTCATATCACTTACTGACAGGACAAAGTAATGCAGACCAGTGTGGTTCCTATTCAGTATTTCAAAATTGCAGTGTTTTTTTTTTTTTTGTCAGGGAGGGAGGTGTGAGTCAAAGTTTGCCAGTAATGTTAATAGTGTTTTCTTTGTCAAGTGTTAAGAGGCTGTGGATAAGTTTATGCTAAATCTTTCCACGCCTCTGATATTAATCATCAAGTCAGGAACTGGATCACTGTTTTTGTTTAAAATAAAGTATTTAATCTTTTATGTCTCTCAGTTTTTCATTTTTCTGCACAACTGGATGTCACGAGACAGAAACTTTTATTCTGCAGAATTTGTCCACTTAATTAACAGCCCAAGAGGAAACTTTTACTCAAATCTGGATTGTAAATAAGTGAATTAGTCACTGCTGCAGAAGTTCGGTTCATCTTTGTCCATGTAAGTTCTGTCCTTTAGTGAATTAAAAAAAAAGAAATGGTAAGAGCATGAATGACCTGCTGACTGCATAATATGGTGTGCCAGATGTGTTGCTTTCAGTTTTCAACACTAGGTGGTGCACTTCTACTATAGATGAGAAGTTCCTCATTTTGATAAGATAACATGTATTTATAGTTTGCATTACACTTCCCCATTTACCGTGTAGAAATCCATTAACTCATGGTGCACACATGGACTGAACAGCAGCATAAAACACACAATTTTGACCAAAAGAAATTATTCTATACAAGATTTTAAAACTTGTATTTTTTTTGCATTACTGGATGCACAAACTGGTACAGAAAGAAGATTTTATTGTGAAAAAAATCTGCAAGTTTTGTAACATGGGTTCCTCAATGTTTTTAGGTACAGACCCGAGGGAGAAATGCATACAGTGTAATATGTACCGACTATTTGTATGTTTTTTGCATGGGACACTCATGACATCTTAAACAAACATACCATGCAGCAGAAAAAAAAACAAACTCCTCCTTTAACTGGGAAAGCCAATAAAAACAGATCTGTTAGCCATTTTCTTAACATTTAAAAGTCTAAAAAGTTTGTTTACTGGGGTGAAAATGGGTAAAAAAAACTGAAGACAATGTTTAATCATCTTATTATTGTGTATACTGCATGTATTCGACGCATATTTTAGACAATAAAACATCAACTACTTCAGGTTTGCCACATCTCAAGTGTAGATGTATCTAAGATTTCATTGTCAAGTGAAGTGGGAGTGTCTCAGTTTCCAGGTAACAGCTGTGATAACACAAAGCCGCTGAACCAATGCCGGCAACTCCTCTGTTTGTATTTCAGCAGAGAAATTGGTTTACAGCATCCACCTGACCGCTCGTCGTACTTTGAAGTACAATAAACTGCAGTAATGATCACTCTCAGTTACAAGTGTTAGAACAAGTGACCTTTGTTTAAAATAAGAATGAGCATATTTTTTCAAAGTCAAGAGTCTGAAGACTTCCCTTTCCGAAGTGTTTCAATGATCAGAGCATTAAATCATGAATCTAATGGGGAATTCCATCTCTTGCTTTGTACGCACCGTGTAAGCAGTAACTCGCTGGTCACATGATCTGTGGTGTCATGGTGTCTATGACCCAGTCACGTACACATATTCCGGCAACGCACTTTGTGAGTATATCCTTCCTTTTCTGTCTTTGTTTCCTGAAATAACCTTTCAGTTGCACACAGTTCAAAAGGTGAAGTTTCGTTCTGTCTGTCACATGCAGCTCTCTGCTCTTACAGTATATCTGACCACAGGATGCAAAAGCAGTAAAATACTGCATACACACTGAAAGACATGCATTGTACCAGATGTTTATACTCTCTCAAACTATGAGAAGTGACTGGGAAGCATCTGTGTTACATTTAAAACAAGAGAAAAACATTAGAGGAAATGCTGAAACACCCCAGCTGACATGCACATGTACACCTCGAGTGCAGATAAGTAAAACCAAAAAAAGATAAAAGGTTTTCTAATAAAAGAGCAACTCAAACAGATCAGGAAACAAAACCCCTGCTACACCTTTCTGTCTCCCTTTCCCTTCTCACCCCCTGGTTAGAATAATTCATGAGAAATCCTGCCAGAGCCACAGTGCAGCCGGCAGTCCAGCAGGCTGTGTGTGTGTGTGTGTGTGTGTGTGTGTGTGTGTGTGCCAGTCTGTGCCACATTCAGGCGCTGTAGGAGGGAACGCTCTTGCAGTTTTTTTTGCTCTCCTCTGAGATAAGAGATGGCCGTTAAATGGATTGTCTCTGATTGTGAAACACAATGAGAGCAATGAAAATCCATGCAGCCATAAACTAAGAGGATGAGTGCATTTGATGATTGCTCGGATTGCTGTAATTATTTTATTGCTGTTTCTTTCTGGTAACAGCTCAACATTTTCTTTTCCGTAAACAACAATCAAACAAAAAAAACAGGTATTTTAAAATAAAACGTTGAAATTAAAGGATGGAAAGGTAAAGTTAGAGTTGGTTGGAGTTTTTAAATTTCATGTTCAGTACCACAAAAGAAATCAACATTTTGGGTTTTATGATCTTTTTTTCCCTCATTGAATGCAGCCATCAAATAAAATTAAATCCCTCATTGGACCCAAATTCTTGGTCATGGAATTGTAGATCAAAATGTAAAAAATATGAACAAATATACACATTTTCTCTACAACTCTGCCAAAAAACTGCTGATAAGGATCACATGGGACATCAAGGGGAGATTGTTTAGTCAATTAAATATAAAAAAAATTGAATGTAGTCATTTTAAACAGAACTTTTTGCAACAGATGTGACTTTGCACAGCAGGAAAAACACAACCAGATAAAACAACATTGACAGCGGCTGCATTCCATTCAGGCACACCTTTTCCACAGAAATGACAGTCAACATGTTGGCTTGCTGGCATTTTTCATGGTGACACCAAAACATAAAGGAGCCATTACTTGTGTTGGTTACGCCTGTGCTTCACCTGTCTGCTGTTTCAAAAAGGCTGATTTATGATGTATTCACTCAACACAAACCTGACTTTCAATCATTAACCTTTTTAAAGTCATAGTTTGATATATTGTGAGATACTCTTCTCCTAATGAAAGTTAAATAGGAGCTTAATGTTAAGGTTTTCTCTTTGGTTTTATCTGCACAAAATTCAAAGTGTCAAACAACAATTTGTGGTTTTGCAGTGGGACACTTGCAGGACCAAACATCAGTTTTTACAGTTTTCCAAAAGACCTGCAGTCTAACCTGTTAAATCCACTGGCTGTAAAGGTGCAGACAGGTGATCCCCTTGATCCAAACCCAGGATTTAGTTTCCCTTAGACAGAACCAGACATCATGTACCTGTTAACACCAAACTACAGACTCTTGATCAAAATCAACTCACTTCCAGGAAGAAAGCAAAAAACAATCCCCACATTCCCTCATGAAGGCTCAGTATTTCTCAAAAAAATGCTTGTCAGTGTAGTTTTAACCAACTTTTACTCAAACAGGAGTAAATTGTGCATCATATCAGGGATGAATTTGAACACAAGTGTCTTTCTAGTGAGGATTTAGAGCATCAGTAACACTAAGCTGTGCATGTAGGATCAGCTTAAACCAAACTACAGCACCCATGTTCATTAAAACTATCTTTTTCACAGGGGACATTTCAACATGACACATCAGGAAGAGCACAGGTGTAAATAATTAAATCGATAACGCCTGAATTCCATGCGGCTGCTTCAGTTTCAAGGTCATTTACAAGGTATTGTAAATGTTGGCACACTGTCACACTCGAAAACAATGAAGCCGTGGTAATTTTCAGTAAATTAGTAACATCTGTGTCTTTCCTTGTGTGATAAATCAAAATCTGTGCTGTAAACGAGGCCAATTGAGGTCGATGACTCAGAGCATTAAGGTCAGACAGTTTTTGTAAGGCTGATGATGCTATGAGGAGATATTTCTGTTAGCTCTGTAATACAAGCCAGGAATATTTTGCTATTGCTGTTTACAGACAAGGAAATATTTTTGCAATATTTCTGCATCTTTGTACTTTCTTGCTCTATTTGAAAACAGAAGAAACACCGATGAATAAAGCCGAACACAGTAACACAAAAAATTTATTGACACTGTACAGTTCATTACTCACATTTTGTGCCTTTCACATTTAGACACCATCGTACATTTACATCTACTGTAGGAACATCTGGTTGCTGTGACTATCAACTTTCCCGACAACTGAGACACCACAACTCACACAATATAGATATGCTGTACCTCTCTAGCAGGAATTATGGAAACACACAGTGAATTAGATTATTTTCACTAAGATTGAGTATTTGTTTTTCATAATTTCCTACTGTTGTGGATGGATGTCCTTGAGCTGGGTCACTACAGCAGGGTGAAACCCCACCAGTGGAGCAGAAGCATTTCCGCACACTGAGTGTCAAAGCATCCTAGTTTGTGCGGAAAGGATTCTGTTAGACTGATGGGGGGCAGGCAAGCAGTCAGACTGTGGACCTTTCTAGCAGATGCCTGCCTTTTTTACTTGGCGAGGCTCTTCACATACTGCAGCTCCTCCACCGGTTTCCACTTCTGATTGATGGTGATGAGCTGCACAGAAAATGGCAGAAATAAGAAAATTGTGCTTCTTCTAATACATTTGCAAGTGTTGCAGCAGCTTATAGTGACAGGAAACATGAGCGTAGTTGCGTGGAGTCGTATATCAACATTATCATCATTACTCTGGTCTCACAAGAGCAGGCTGGTACTAATTTGATAACGTTTCGTCCTCTGTGACTCAGCAGATCGCAGCTGCTGGCTAAAGATTCTGCTTGTATTTAAGTGCCAATAAAAATGTAAAAAAAGGCTTGTTAACTAAAATCCTAAATCTATGAAACTTTAAGTGACGCAAGGAATGTTACCTTTTGGGGTTTTGATGGGTCCACAAGCTCCCATGGTTCTGGATTTTTGGTCTTATTCAAACTAAAAACAGTCAATAAAAACACTGATAAGCATTACTTCACATGCGATAGGCAGACAGGAGTAAGAAAAAAGTATGAAAGCAAGAAAGTGCAATTTAAAGCACTTTAATAGCAGTAAATATAACTTGATTAAAATAAGAATTACAAACAAAAACACTCACATTACATCATTTTTAGTAAACAGAAAGTAAATAGCTGCGGAGGTGGCTCCTGTTGCAGCAAAAGCCATGAAGCCTATCAGAGGGATAAGCTGAAACACACACCAAAAATAAGTTTTCAAATGTGCATCATTACAATAAAAATGCCATTAATATCCTTCAAATCTGATATCCACAATGCAAAATCACTTTTAACATAGTAATACTGCTCACCTCCTTCTTCTTCCTCAACATTTGAAAAAATCCAACCATTTTTTCGAAATTTTCAATGACCTGAAGAAAAAATGATCATATTCCCACTTCACAATGAGGCTGAGGGTCTATTCAGTGAATCAAAATCAGAAAGTTATAGCAGCAGCCTGTGTGTGTCAGCTCTCACCTGTTGTTGCCGTGAAGTCCTTGAAGTCTCTCAGCGCAGCATCCTGTGAGTCCGGCTGACGCAGGCTGGATGAGAGGTAGTACGAGGTGAAAGGCACGTAGACAGACACAGCTTCCTGCACTCAAAAGCACCAGTGGATTCCAATTTGTCAACAGGTTCACATTGCTGATGATCAATACATTTTCTGAATGCGCAGCACCCTCTTGTGGCAACATTCGAAAATTGAATGTCAAAGGCTTGTGGAGGGTTTCGAGTGTCGGTGTTAAACATTTGGTCATTTTAAATGCTTGTTAGTGTCAATAAAGCAAAAGAAATGATCAGAAACCAAAAGTCAAGTTTTACTCGTTTTATTTCAAAACACTTTTCTTTGTAATAATACAATTTATCAATGCAGAGGACAAGGTCAAATGTGGCGTGTCATCTGAGCAGTGTTTGATAACTGTGGATTTGCTGGGCAGTCAGAGAGGGGCTCATTTTGCTGAGGGACCGCAGGAAGTATGTGTGTTTGATGGAAGAAGCCTCCATGTTCTCCTCTTGCAGCGCCAACAAAGCAGCCTGGAAAATAAAACAAAAAAAACAAAATTTTTCAGGTATTTCTTCTCTCTATCCATCAGGTATGAAAAAAATATTTTAGTGTGCGCATCACATCACCTCTTTACACAGATTTTCCAGGTCAGCTCCAGAGTAAAGCTCCGTCTTTGCAGCCAGCTCCTCCAGACAAATGTCAGCATCCAAAGGCATCGATTTCGTACAAACCTTTAGGATGCAGAGACGAGCCTGGACACATTTATGAGGGAATGTTAATTAGACATAAACTGAAACAAAAAAGCGTGGTTGTCACATTTTAAATCTTTTTCTGAAAACCTTTTTTTACAAGAATGTTGTTGTACTGTAACATTTCACACTTTTCATGCCCTTGAAACTAATAACTTACCTGCTGGTCAGGTGGTGGGACGTAGACGATGTGGTCCAGCCTGCCGGGTCTGAGGAGGGCGCTGTCCAAGCAGTCAGGTCTGTTTGTGGCAGCTATAACCATCACATCTTTGTTACACACTTCCTGACAGTCCAACTGAAAAAATGTGCACAAATGTGTTGACTACATCACCTCATACGGATCAGATGTTGTTCTCAGCATTAAAAAGAAGAGTAAAGAACATCTCCATGATATCTGACCTGTTCCTGTGTGTGAGCTTCCTCCACTCCTTCTGCCTGGAGGATCTTCTCTGTTCCTCTCCTCTCCAGCGTCTTCAGGCCAACTCCGTCCATCTCGTTCAGGAGCACAGACAGAAGGCGTGTCTGTGCGCTGTTAACTGTCTGACCGTTTGACCGCGAGCCAATCAGAGAGTCAATCTCATCGAGGAAGAGAATACAGGGAGCACAGGCCCGGGCCTCGCGAAACAGCTGTGTGTGTGGACATACAGGTGCAGGTGAAACAGACAGGAGGACACAAACAATGCTGCCATTCACAGGTGTTATAACAAACTGTGAGGATAAAATACCTGCGATAAAGCCTTCTCTGAGTCTCCGACATAGGGAGAGTAGAGGTCAGCACCACTGACAGACAGGAAGGCACACTGAGACGAGGTGGCTGCAGCCTTGACGAGCGTCGTCTTTGCGCATCCTGGAGGTCCGTAGAGCAGCACGCCGCGGGGCCGGCACAGACCCAGACGAACAAACGCCTCGGGGTATCTCATAGGCCACTCGATACTCTGTGATGTTCACACACAAAAGAAGACAGATGGAGGAAAAATGAAGTCCAGGTCTAATCACAGGTCCTTTTTTACCACGAGTGAGCAAGCTTAAATCACAACTCTTTGTGTTTTTTGTTGTGTGATTGAAGCATAGACACTTTTTTTTACCTGTCTCAGTTTGAGTTTGACCTCCTCCAGACCTCCTATCTGCTCCCAAGACACCAGAGAGAGCTCCGTCCTGCCCAGGCTGCTACGTAAGCAGGAGGGACGCACTGACTTCAAGGCCTCCTGGAAGTGCTTCATGCCCACCGCCTGCTCTCCTGAACCCTGCACACAACAATAACAAAACATTACAAAGGAAAGAAAAAGAAATTTTTTATCAAAAATACTCTTCTTTAGCTGTAAAGCCAAGCATGTAAGTGAGTTTCCCTACATGTACAATTAAGTGTGAAAAATGATCAGAGGAATATGATCATAATTTATCCAAGACAAAGACTGTGAACTGCAATGAATCTGGATATACTGAGAGGAGGCACTGCATGTGAATCTGAAGGAATCTAAAATGTTTCAAGAGAAGTAATACAATATTAGTGGTTTTTTTTATATGATACGCTGTTTGACTGCTGTATTTACCTTTGAGTTCTCCCGTATAGCGTGCATGGCAGCCTCCCTGCACAAGGCGCTGAGGTCGGCCCCTACGTAGCCTGTCGTTCTCTGTGCAAGCTCTGTCATGTCCACACTGGGACAAACAGGCATCCTCGCACACAGAACAGCCAGGATGGCCTTTCTCTGTTGTAGGGTGGGAGCTCCAATGATAACCTGAAGAGCAGATATAAAATTCAGAGCTCCAAAGACATTAATTATTATGTATTGAGTTATATATTCCATCATCTGCACCGCACCTCTCTGTCAAACCGTCCAGGTCTGCGCAGTGCTGGGTCTAAGCTGTCCGGCCGATTGGTGGCTCCGACGATGAGGAAGTGATCAGAGCGATTCATCCCGTCCATCAGTGTGAGAAGCTGAGCGACCAGGCGGTTCTCTGGTGCTGACGAGCCGGTTCTCCTCGGACACAAAGAGTCCAACTCATCCAAGAACAGCACACATGGACCCTCTTCAGCTGCTGATCGAGCCCGCTCAAACACAGCGCGCAACTTCTCCTCGCTCTCACCTGGCCGAGATCCCACCACCTGAAAAAAAATCATCCACAATTACTAATAATGCACAAAACTCTGCAGGAAGTGAATTACAAAATAAAAATGTAAGATAATTAATTAAACTTACTTACTTATTTAACACACTAGTTAAACTCACTAAAGTATTTTAATTAATCAATGTCAATCCATCAATCAAAATGCACAGAAATGCAGTAAAATGTACAGAGTCCCATTATGATGTATAAGAATGCTGCTTTGCCATTTAGAGAAATAAGCATTTTCATATGAGCAACACTCTTTATTTGAATTATAAAAATGTAGAGGAGAATTGTTTACAATGGAAAATAAAAATGAAATGATCACATCCTTTTTTCGTTTTTATCATGATACAGTTAAGATTAGCTGCTATGTGACTGTGTGATTTAACAGAGTTGTGGTAACTTGTAAATCACACAGCAGTGCTTACTTATTAGACTCTTAACCACGTTTTAATATACATGGTTTATGCAGAATATGAGCGCAGACACTGTGGAAATGTTTCAGGATGTTATGAACATTATATCGTACCTCTGGCCCTCTGACCACCACCAGGCTGGCTCCCACCTCCCCCACCACCTTGCGGACCAGAAGGGTCTTGCCCACACCTGGAGGCCCGACCAGGAGCACACCTCTGGGGCAGGACACTCCAAGAGAGCTCAGGGTTCCTGGATAAAGGAGGGGCAGCTGCAGCATCTCTTTCAGAGAGGCACTGATCTGATACACAAAAATAAAGATGTCACATTGTAGGAAAAACACACTGTAGATGAGAATAAATGATGTCATTACAGTAAATGTACACTGACCTCCTCAAGACCCCCAAGTGGGACCTCATCCTGGTCCTGTAGCTGACTCCTGTAATGCCGGACTGTTTGGATGCCAGCTACCTCCACAGCAGTCTTTGAGGTGATACATCCAGTATTATCAGAATCCAGATTGATGCTTTCAATAACAACAAATTTAATCTCTGTATCAAAACCCTCAAGGTTTATAACATAACTCTTGTGGACATAAACACCTTTCAACATGTCCTTCACAAGCTCATGAACAAGGCGAGGAGGTGTGTGTTTCTTAAAATCAACACTCTGGACCACCACAGTTATCCTAACACTCTTCAGTTTGGGGCAGGGTACAGGTGTGAGCTGACCCGGGTCCACGCTGAGATGTGCGGGGTGCTGAGAGATCAGACTGGGAGAGCAACATTTCAGGTCCATCTGCAGGAAGCCCTCTACCAGGTCAGGCCGGGGCCAGGCGGTGCACAGGCAGCTTCCCCCGGGGAGAGACACCAGCAGCGGGGAGCCCAGACTCAGACCCAGCGCTGACATCAAGCCTGGACCCAGCCTGCATCTCTGGGAGCCCCGGTCCGATGGATCCACCGACAGCAGCCTTAGAGACATCTTAGTCCGTCAGCAGCAAACAGCTTCATTAGCTGTAAAACTAAGAAAAACAAGCAGATAACATTACTTCTTGATTAGACGTGAAGTTAGGATCAAAAGGAAAGAAGCTAGTGCCATTAACTAGCTTATAAGTAACTTTAAGCTAGGCTACATGCTACTTGCCGTTAGCAACAACTTCCTCTTTAGATGTGATGAATGCGTTTCAATAAAAAATAGTCCGTTTTAGTAAGTTACCTGCCAGATGACGAGTAAAACTGGTAAATGATGGCTAAAATACTGTCAGCATTAGCGACAGAACGGAGCGACTAATGTTTACAAAATCCATGTGGTGTTGAAAAAAAGATGGTCAACCAAAACGTTTTCCTGCGTGAGACGAAGAGACCTGGTTTCCGCCTCACATAAAAGTTTTGCTATAGTTTAAAAAAAATAAACAAAAGGAATAAATAACTTCTGGCATTCAGAGGTTTTAATCAGATCCTTATTTCAATTACAATTTTTACATGATAGTCAACTTTTTGTCACTGTCATGAAGGTTTATTTGCTATTTTGTCTCAACCTCCTACTTGACGAAAATAGTCGTCAAAGCCGTTGAATCATTATATTACCATTATTTTTTTAAAACAATATATTAACATAATTTGTTTGGTTTCATATAATTCTATATTTTACTATTTCTGTTTTAACTGTCTAATTGTCCAATCAGATCGACATTTTAGTGACAGTTATTGTTGAAAATGTTCCCTATGATCACTTCAGTGAATACATAAAAATAGCAATTAATAAAATAAAACATATAAATTTACATTCCTAAGCAGAGTAATGATATCACGATTAAACATGATCATTTATGAACTAATGATTTTAGAAAGAAAAGTGCAACGAGACAGCAAGGAAATAGTCATGGTTGTCCAACAATTTATAAGCTTAACGCATTTCTGCGCTCTAGTGTCACCTTGTGTACAAAAAGAAAAATACAGTAAGTCTGAAATCATTGACAAACTCATAGCAATTCGATATTCTCGAACAATATGAGTGCCACTTTGACATATATTTTTTTTACAGCCACAGAAGAAAACAAACTATCTCGACACCGTCTATCCATGCATACCTTTTCTAGGTAAATTTTGGAGTTTTTCTGTAAAAACATATCAATCCAGCTATTAATTCGCAGGTAGTGAGCCTGCAGAGTTTTATGCAGCGACATCAAGGAGTTTATCTGCTTCAAAGGAGGTTATGAGCCCGGTCACATGGCCTGCTATTTATACATAAATAGTGCCGCAGTGATAGCGAAACCGCGGAAGGTCGTCCTTCTGTTCCTGCCGGCAGACGAGGGAATTTTGGGTAGGACGTCTCACAGGTGACCCTGCTGCTGAGAGGAAGTTGAACCTCCTCTTTCTGGAAGTCTGAAAGGCAAGTCTGAGCATTATTATAAAATAGACAAATCCTTAAAATTTAAGAGTAAGTTAGTGAAAGGTGGAGGATGAAAGGACAGTGACTGTTTAATTCAGTGAATGAATGTAAGAATGAATGAATGGGAAAAAAATGAAAATACACAATTCTAAGCAACTGGTCTGACTCATCAAGCAGAGTACTTATTTCCACACTCAAATTTGTTCTTTTTGCAGTGAAAAAATAGGGACTAGTATTTGTAAAATAAACATTTTTCAGTTTTCTTGTATAAGAAGCTCTGTGTGTGTGTGACTGTGTCTCTAACTGAATCCTGAACTGTCCCCTCCGACACCAAACATTTTATCTGAGCACTGATTTCTCTGCCCGCTTCTCTCTGGCCCTGCTGACAACAACCAGGCCAGACTTGGCACAGTTTCCCCTCTTATGCCGTCATAACTCCAGATCTCGCGAACATGCCCGGAGTGTGTGACCAACCCTGGGCCCCGTGTGTGTCCTGCAGAGCTTAAATGTCACACTGCTGTCTGTAGGCCTCGCAGCATAGAGATCTTGAGTGTGTGTGTGTGTGACTTGGGGGCTCAGGACCTTCTCCGGGGGGGAATTATAATGTGCTTTTTTATTTGACAGCGGATGCAGAAGTAGTGTTATCTTACCACCTACCTCTACTTGTTTTTTGTTCACATTTAAGAGCTTGAGGGAGTCTCAGTGGCCATGTCGACCCTCCTGCGCTGCTTCTCCAGCTCTTCTGTCGTTTGGTTTCAGCGAGGGGTTCGTCATAAGCTACCTGGAAGGAGGGATTTCAGGACTTTCCCTGCATTATGGGACCAAAAGGCCTCCAGAGGTAGGACATGTGCATCTCTATTAAAATCTCCTCGCTTAATCTTAAAATATTTCTCCCAGAGGACAACCAGAGTCTGCTTGCCGTCTTTGGTTTGGATTTGCTCTGTGTCTTGAGTTGAGGAATGAGAGCGTAACAGTTCACTCAAGGACAGGCTCCTCCTGGCCAGAAGAGTGGAAAACTCCACTGATCATAAACTGTTTGCTGCAGGTTTCTAGAGATGTTCCCAAAATAGGTAAAGCTGTAGTGGCCGAGGCGCTGGCTATGCTCACTGAGCTGTAGGAGCTGCTAACATGTGAGCGACTACGAGAGGTCAGTTAAAGGTGACATGTAAAAGTTTAACTGCTGTTCAGATAGCGTTCACGCACATTTTTTTTATCGAGTTGCTGCAGTTGGCAGAGGAAAGTCGCGGAGGATTTGTCAAAGTTTTGTGAGTCGCTGAGGGTTTTTATGTTCGAATTTTGAGCGTGTGCGTGTGTGTGTGAGGGAGTGCAGGCCTCTACGTGTCTGCTGGCTCAGAGCCAATCACCTGCTAATAATGTCTCCATGGCGGCGAGGTCACCATGCCGTGTATGGAGAGAAATATGTAACCTGACACTGGTTCCAGCCACACAATCTTGGCCGTACACGCATGCTCTATTGTGTTGTTGCACAAAAAGATGAAAAACAAAAGTTCCCTTTTTTGTTAAGTAATGATTTTCATATGAAAAGTTCCGATCTTCATTTTAAAAGGCTTTTCATTGCTTTTTATGCACTGCAGACTCAATTTTAAGCTGGTTTGTGTGTTCAGGTGTGCTCTACAAGGACCTGGTGGTTGGCGTTCCAAAGGAGACGGTGCAGAATGAGCGTCGGGTGGCGCTGTCTCCTGCGGGGGTGGGGGCGCTGGTCAAACAGGGCTTCCAGGTGCAGGTGGAGAGTGGAGCTGGAGACGCATCCCAGTTCTCTGATCAGCAATACAAAGATGCTGGAGCCACCATCACTGACGTCAATGGAGCCTTCGGTTCAGATTTGGTCCTTAAGGTTTGTACACGTCTGCTGTTTGGCCCCCTGATAAGACGTCTCTGCATTGACTTCATTTGAGTCTAAATATGACAGTATGTCTACTCCTTTAAATATCCTTTTTCTGCTGCAGGTCCGAGCCCCCAGTTTGAGCGAGACAGACCTCCTGAAGCCAAAGTCCACCTTGGTGAGCTTCATCTATCCGGCACAGAACCCAGAGCTGATGAAGAAGCTGTCAGAGAGGCAGAGCAATGTGTTGGCCATGGACCAGGTGCCCAGAGTCACCATCGCACAGGGCTACGATGCGCTCAGCTCCATGGCTAACATCGCAGGGTAAAGAAAACTACAATAACATGCAAATCTGTTTGTTTTCAACCACTCAGGAATGACATTAAATGTGACATTATGGTTTGTTTTGTAGATACAAAGCAGTGGTTCTGGCTGCCAACCACTTTGGTAGGTTCTTTACTGGTCAGATCACAGCTGCAGGAAAAGTACCTCCAGCTAAGGTAACTGTCTATGTGTTACTGTCTGCAAGTCAGTGTGAAAGATTTATTCCCACAGTCTTTCCTTTTCTCTCTTATTCAGTGTACCTTGAAAAAATGTAAACAGTGATGCATGTGGATGCTTCTGTTGTAAACAGGTCCTGGTTATTGGAGGCGGTGTGGCTGGTTTGGCAGCAGCGGGGGCAGCCAAGTCCATGGGGGCCATAGTGAGAGGATTTGACACCAGGTAAAAGATTGGAAGAAAACACAATACGTCTCACACTGCAGACTGAGTGATGATGGTTTCGATGATCATGATTCTAACAATAATCTGACTGTCAGGCCAGCAGCTTTGGAGCAGTTTAAGTCTTTTGGGGCAGAGCCTTTGGAAGTAGACTTCAAAGAGTCTGGCGAGGGGGTTGGAGGCTATGCCAAAGAGATGTCGAAGGAGTTCATTGAAGCTGAGATGGCCCTTTTTGCCAAGCAGTGTAAAGAGGTCGACATTCTCATCAGTACTGCCCTGATTCCAGGTCAGTCACACTGATACCTTCTTCTACTTTCTTTCTTGGTGTTTAAAGCTGGATAAATAAATGCTTATATCATGACGTCAAACCAAATGACAAGCAGGAAAATGATCATGTGTGCTGAGAATCACCACCCAACTTTGCAAGTGAACTTTTTTACCCTCTGTTGGCTCAATAATTTTAATTTGCAGCCTGTAAATTTGCTTTCTAGTCACAGATCAGCTGTTCTCATCAATCCAGCAGCATCAAGCTGCTTAATTCAGCAAAAAAACACAGTTAAAACACTTGTTAGCTACCACAGCTAACACATTAAGTTTCAGATTAGCTATCTGTTGTTTCTAGCTAAAAGCCTAGCAGCTAAACATCCAGATTTTAATGGGGATTAAAGTGAAACTGAATTAAGGGTAAATATTAAAAATTGTGATGTCAGGTGGCCGAACACATGATTTTGAGTAAATGTTAGTGTTGCTGTGTGTCTGATTGTGTGACTGGGCAGTTAATGGCTAATTTGATGCTTGCCCCCTGCCCCCTTGTGGCTGAAATTAATTAATGCAGTTTTAATGTGGATTTACAGCCCCTTTGACTTTCCTGCATCTTAAGTTATATAGCATTAAAAAACATTTTAAATCTCACCTTTTGTTTTTTGTTCCATTTTTAGGGAAGCGAGCCCCCATTCTGATCAAGAAGGAGTTTGTAGAGTCGATGAAGGACGGCTCTGTGGTGGTGGATCTGGCTGCAGAGGCAGGGGGCAACATCGAGACCACCAAACCAGGGGAGCTGTACGTGCACAAGGTGAGGTTTCTGCCTAACCAACAGACTTTAACTATAATTCACCACTATTTCAAACGTACTCATGATTTACTTTTTCCAATATCCAGGGAGTAACACACATTGGCTACACAGACCTGCCGAGCCGCATGGCCACACAGGCCAGCACTCTGTATTCAAACAACGTGCTGAAGCTGCTGAAGGCCATCAGCCCAGACAAGGAATACTTCCACTATCAGCCCACAAATGATTTTGATTATGGAACAATCGACCATGTCATCCGTGGGACCCTTGTTATGAAGGTGGGTTTTTTCCTTTTAACTGTCTGCTGGCAGCCTCCATCACTGCTGGCCTCCTTCTCTCCTTCTCAGGGTGAGCTGTCTGATCCTGTCATGCTAGGATACTGCGCCAAATGAGTACTAAAACCCCTATTCCAGCTGGGAATAGCTCATGTCGGATTGCAGCAAAAATGTTATGAACGTTTCAAAATACGCTTTTTCCAGGAATTTTGGCTTTGACGCTTTGTTTATGGCAGAGAAAGCATGGAAAGTCAATAGGACATATCAGTTTACCCCTCGTTAAACTAAGCATTATTCAGACCCCTTAAAAGAAGATTTATCTTTCAAAACCACTGCTAACTGGTTCGTGATTGCTGTTTGTTCAGTATAATCTCCTGTGCGGTCCGAGAGTTTGTGTTTCGAGCGCTCCCGCTGTCCAGACGAGATCTCCCACAATGCAAGACTCCAAAGTCTTGATGTGTGTTTCTCACGCAAAACTCTGTGGACATCCTCTTTGTTCTCACACTGGTGCTTTGTGTTTTCTGATGTGTCCAGGAAGGCGAGAACATGTTCCCGTCCCCCCTCCCCAAAACAGCCCCCCCAGCCCCAGTCAAACAGAAAACAGTCGCAGAGTTGGAGGCTGAGAAAGCGGCTGACATCTCTCCCTTCAAACGCACCATGACTTCTGCTGGCGTCTACACTGCAGGTCAGACACGAACAGATCCATCTAAAGTCTTCAGACTGCTAGACATTTGGCAAAATGTCTGGTGTTATGAGGTTATTTTACAGGAACTATGCAGGACCCTTCCCTTATTGAAGAAACAAAATAATTTGTAATAAATTACACAATTAACTCAACAGAAATTAAGAACATAATTCTTCGGTTTTGTTTGGCCTGTGTTGCTTAAACATAGAAAGCTGTCATTGTTTCATATTCTGATGTTGGATTGTGGTTGTTTGGTTGTGTAACGTGTATCGGTTCCAAACAGAACTGAAGCAAATAATAGACTGACAAAGAAAATAGTCGACAGCCAACTTTAAGGCCTTGTCTTCAATCAAAGTAAACTGAGAATCTCTCGTTTTGGACTTTAGGCTGCTGGAAAAAGCAAAGTGAAGACATGAGATTTTTCTCTCCTTTCTGATGTTTTATTGATCGTACACTGATAAATAATTATAAAAAAAACATTTTTTGATTAAATTCGAATGTTGTTATTTGCAGCCCACGTTTCAGTCTAAATTTTATGTGGAAAATTTTTGCCCTCTTTTAAAAAAGTCTCTGTTGCTACTGAGATCACTAGATATTAATGAAACTTTTGAATATTAACAGCAATGTAATTAAAGATGCTGCATGTACATTTTAGTAATAATTACAGTGCAATTTCCCACTTTTACTCTCATGATTTTGCTCGAGTGTGACATAAAAGATATGGTCAATATTGACTGATGGGTCACAGTATAAAGTGCAGTGATTGCTGCTACATTTCCTCTTGTTTTTTCATAAAACAATTCAAACAGGACATCAGCCCTGTACAAACAGTACACAGCATTAATTTGAGCTCAGTGCAGGACTTATATTGAAACTGCTGCTGTTGTTACAAATAACACCTTTTTGCACAGTTGGGAAAATGAGAGCAGCAGAGAGGATTAAAAACAGGTTCAGATACTAAAAGTTTTAGAGAATATATGAATCATCACACTTGCATAACCTGCTATAAAAATATGAATTTTGTTTTTCCTATTTAATTATCCCGTTGCGGTAAGAAAGGACTGTGAAAAACAACTAAAACTGCACATCTTTTCCACAGTTTGGAAAGACGCAGGCATAAAAACATAACAACACTGCTGTGCTCTGTAGGTGTGTCCACCTGTCTGGCTCTGGGCATCGTCTCCCCCAACGCAGCCTTCACTCAGATGGTCACCACCTTCGGCTTGGCTGGGATTGTGGGATACCACACTGTGTGGGGCGTGACCCCCGCCCTGCACTCGCCTCTTATGTCTGTCACCAACGCCATCTCAGGTCAGGAGCTTATTGAGGATGATTGTATCCAGATTTAAATTCCTATTTTTGTTTGTTTTTTGTGACTTTATAACTAAATCTTTTTTTTATATATAAGTTCTGTCTGTTCTCCCTGTCAGGTCTGACAGCTGTTGGAGGTCTGGTGCTGATGGGTGGAGGTCTCACACCCTCCACCCTTCCTGAGAGTCTCGCTCTTGCTGCTGCCTTTGTTTCCTCCATCAACATTGCCGGTCTGACGTTCAAAACTCTAGCTTAGAGAACAAATGTTATTGTCTGCCCAATCAGTTTAAAAAAATGCCTAATATCTTGTTTTCTGTGTGTGTGTGCAGGTGGTTTTCTGATCACCCAGAGGATGTTGGACATGTTCAAGCGTCCCACTGACCCTCCTGAATACAACTACCTGTATGCGCTGCCTGGGGCTGCATTTGTTGGAGGGTATGGAGCCTCATTAGCTGCTGGATACAGTATTGAGCAGGTGACAAGACACAGATTCTGTCGTTCCACTCACATCTGTTTTTATAAAGGTATATTTAAAGGGAGAATTCACCTCATTTATTGTGGATATTCAGTCAGTGTTGATGGTGAAAGTTGTCAACTGAGGTGATAAATTAGTCAGTGCATGCTATATTGACTGAGCCAAGATGTCTTGGTCTTGACGCTCTGCCTGCAGTGCCTTCATTTACCAAAATGCATTGTGTACAAGCCTTGATTATCAACTGTAGCTCCCCTCATCCATAAAGTCAGGCACAAAGCAAAAAGGGTTTATTTTTCAGTATACACTTAATGCATTATTCTTTTTAAAATGAAAAGATAAAAACAAACATCAAAATGCAACTCAGTTAAGATAATGCACACATACTGCAAACAGCGCTTTATGTCTGGATGAAGGAAAAACAAAGAACTGCAAATGGACAAAGATACAGTAAATGTGAATAAAAATCATATCATGTCAGAGTGTAAATCACACGACAAAACAAGGTCAATGGATTCATTTAGCCTCATGTCTTCGTGTCTGTGTGTGTGAGGTCAGAGCGGAGAACTTTGTCCACATCACAGACAATATTATTCCGTGCCAGGCAATGAGGGAAAAACCCTCCAGTGTGCCGGATCCAACCTTGGCAGGACTCCACACCTATCTCACCACAGACTAATTGCACTGCCTGTAGAGGACTTTCCCTGGTGTAGAGTTGTTGTTTTTACTTTTCACCACCATGCAAAGACCGACTTCTTTGACTGTGACTGGGTTCAAGCACTGCACAAATAAGTCTGATTAGTGTTTCTTTTCGCTCAGATGATGTACCTGGGATCAGGTTTGTGCTGCGTTGGGGCCCTTGCAGGTCTTTCTGCTCAGGGCACCAGTCGCTTGGGAAATGCCCTGGGCATGATGGGAGTTGCAGGAGGCATCGCTGCTACGCTCGGTGCCCTCAAACCCTCACCGGAGCTGCTGTCTCAGATGTCTCTGGCCATGGCCACTGGAGGAACCCTGGGTAGGTAGCTCCCTGCTTTCAGAGGATCTGCTAAGCATTGACATAAAAATGATGAATCGCTGCAAAAAACTCTTGGTTGAGAAGTTAAACAGCATTCTAATTACCTCCTTTGACATCATTTATTATAATTGTGGCACTGATCTTGTTTTTGTCCACCATGTAAGCCACTACAAAGCATTTCACGCTGTATGCATTGCAAAGAAACTCACTATCAACAAGACATTTCCAAGTTTCAGTCTCAACGTTTAAAAAAAAAAGAACCAAATTAATAAATCTTTCGCAAGGCTTCTTTTGAAGTCAAACAGTTTGTTTTAAAAAAACGCCAGACCACCGTGAAAGGGTCACTTGTTTATAACTTTGCATGTGACTCCTTCGCTCTTTGAAGAGTGTGAATTTTCTGCTAATTCATAACAGAGCATCGATCATCCTGTCCAGATACAGAGATGAGCGGACTGCGTCATCATGTGTTAATGCGGCACATGTTAATAGTAATTTCAGAAAGCAGGGTGATAAATGACATTAATATCAACAAACACACACAAACACTGGCAGCAGAGTATAAATAATATAAATTAGTGACCTATGTCATAGAGAAAACACACTTATAGCCTTCAGTTGTGCCTCATTAAATTGGTTTCAAAGATTAAGTTCCTTTTATTAAGAGTAAAGTTACTAAAAACAGTGTTGCTTTATATTTTAGCTTTTACTATTCCATTACAGCCGTTGTTTATGAGTAGTTTATCTGCTGCTTTTCTCAGCCAAACACAGAGGGGAAAAAAAACAGACAGTTTTCAAGTAAAACTCATCAAGTTACTTCACTGTTTTGGGCTAATCTTCATTTTTTGGCCGCAGGTCTCACCATTGCCAAGCGGATTGAAATCTCAGACTTGCCGCAGCTCGTGGCGGCCTTCCACAGCCTCGTGGGGCTGGCAGCCGTCCTCACCTGTGTCGCCGAGTTCATGATTGAGTACCCCCACCTGGACACCCACCCGGCTGCTGGCGTGCTCAAGACTGTGGCGTATCTTGGCACCTACATCGGAGGGGTCACTTTCAGTGGCTCACTGGTGGCCTACGGCAAGCTTCAAGGTGATGAAATTGACTTCGACAATATTTTTAGCATCCAAAGTGTAAAAGCACACAGACTCGATGTTGTTCTGTGACAAGTTTTAAAGTCTGTAGACTCAGTTTGTCTGACAAATCTGATCTTGTTCTTAATTTGACACAGACATGCTGGTATCTTTACAAACACTCTGAGCTCTGTGTCCTGTGATGCTGATTGCTTCTTTCATCTAGTTAAGCCAAAGATCCTCTGGTAAATCCGGACCTGGACTGTATGTTCGTGTGCGTGCGTGCGTTAGCAGTCAGTAATTCGTATTGTAGTGTGAATGATCAAGAGGAACACATGAGAAGCTTTCTGGTAATTTTGTTTTGAGTAGAGAAGAGCAGTGGCTTCATGGCTGTGGTTGGTGGAGGGCTGCTGCCTGATTTGTGGATCAGAGAGACTCTTAAACAGCTGATTAGAGGCCTCCGCAGACACTCAACACTGCTTAAGAGAAAAGTGTGTTCTCATCTTTTATCTGTCTTTTAAATTGTTTCCATTTAGTCTCGCAAAAGAGCGCAAGTCATTTCTGGCTCCTCTAAGAAATGTATGTTTAAAAATGTTTTTGGTTGTAGGCGTCCTGAACTCCGCCCCTTTGCTGTTGCCGGGACGTCACATGTTGAACGGTGGTCTGATGGCAGCGTCAATGGGCGGCATGGTGCCCTTTATGCTCAGCTCAAGCTACGGTACCGGCATGGGGTGTCTAATTGGAGTGTCTGGGCTTTCCACGATTATGGTGAGTGTCAAAGAATCACTGAGCTGAGAACAGAGGAAGCAGAAAGTGAAATTTGATGTTATAACGGTAAAATACTTCATCACAGGAGATTATTAACACTTTTAAACTGTCACAGATGAAGCTGAACTCCAGTGTTTCATTGGCTTAAATGGTGCAAATGCGAAACTAACTCATGCTTTTATATTAGTGCAACTTCTCCTACTTCCCTTTAGGGTGTCACCCTGACGGCAGCCATCGGGGGCGCTGACATGCCCGTGGTCATCACCGTGTTGAACAGCTACTCTGGATGGGCGCTCTGTGCTGAAGGCTTCCTACTAGACAACAATCTCATGACCATTGTCGGAGCTCTGATCGGCTCTTCTGGTGCCATCCTCTCCTACATCATGTGTGTGGTGAGTGGACACACACATGTGCAGCCACATGTGTGAACTTACACAGCGTACTTTCCAGAGCCTGAGTCGTTGTCCTTCTCTCTTCCAAGGCTATGAACCGCTCCCTGCCCAATGTGATCCTGGGTGGGTACGGCACCACCTCCACAGCTGGCGGTAAGCCCATGGAGATTGTTGGCACTCACACTGAGGTGAACGTGGAGCAGACCATTGACATTATCAAAGAAGCCAACAGCATCATCATCACACCAGGTACACACTGCTCACAAATTTTCTCTGTTGCATGTACAGTGTTTCAAGCTTGAAGTTTTTAGCTCCAGCTGACACTGATTTACGTGTGAGTCACTTGAAGCAATTTATCAGATTTCATAGTTCCCCCTGAAGTCTTTAAGACTAAACTGCAAATTTACTTCAAAGACCTCTAAACAGACTTTTATGTGTAAAATTGATTGATTAATCCTTTCAAATCTCAGCCAAATCCAGTTAGACATCAATGCACCAGATGAACACCAGAGATGCACTGCGGGCAATTTTTTTAAGATGAATCAACTGAATTTTTGATTTAGAGCGTGTGGTCAAAAAGACTGCTCAATAGTCAACATGAATTAGAAATGAGCATTGGCAAAATGTAAATTTTAGTTAAAACATTCAAATTTAACATTTCAACATATTTTAGCATTGTAGCAAGTCTGCTTATGCAGCTACAGAAGAATTGCACCAGATATTGGTGCCAGTTTTAAGCCATGCATATACAAACGGTACAGTAGTAAAAGTGGAGTTTATTGAAAAAGACTGAAGCCTTTACAAGCCAGAGGTGTGGGGAGAGGTTTGGGTTGACATCAGAAACAAATGTGAAGAACACCTTTTATATTAAATTCTCTCATCACTGACACCATGGATTTTCTTCTGCACTCCAGCTGCAGCTTTTCAGATGGTCTGTGATCAAAAACATCAACTGTCTCTTATTAGATTAACTTCACCTGACAAAAAGATTGAGTCTGACTGCAAAAATGTGGATCAAAAATGTTTTTTGCAGCAGCTCAGGGAAAACTAGAAGTTTTTTTTTCTTAAAGGTCAAGATCTTGGACTGATATGTATTTTTGAAATGAATTACTTTGGATATTAAAGCATGGTAACCACAAGATGGAGCAGTTTGTCCAGAAGTAACCCCACAGCCACTTGATGAAACCCATACAGAGCATATAGAGCGAGCGTGTCAGCATATGTTTACCAGCAAAGAGTCGAGAATGATGGGTTTGATTTGTGAGTGTGAGACGGTGACCGCATATCGATGCATTAAATAGAGAAAAAAAATTAAAGCTTGTCTCATATCTGAGTAGTAGTCAAGCAGCCTGAGAGAGGGGAACCACTCTTGGATACTTGGATTGCTGTTGTTTTCCAGTGGCTCCAAAGCAACGCAGGGACAGCTGTGTGGTCCAACATGCTGCTTTGATTAGTGAAACAGTGAAAAGTCATAAGCACTATTGAGTCCAGACTCAAGGCTTCTCCATGCGCTGTCAACAACAAAGCACGGCAGTGAGGAAACAGAAGGCTCCAGTTGTCTGGGGAATTACAAGACAGGGGTTACGGGCGACTGGCTTCAAAAAACTCAATTAGGAGTAATGCTGAACTCTACAAGGTACCTGACCACAAGGGTTAAATAGGGGTTATGCCGTCCCAGGGAAAGGAGTTCTTTGCACGCAGGGGACCTAATGCACACCACACATGCAAGAGTTTTCCTAAGAAAAATGTCTCTCAGACCAGTGAACCACTGATTTAGTACAGAGATGATGATTTGCGGTAGATGAGGACATAGAGCGTGGAGTTAAAGAAAAATGAAGAGCACTCATAGAGGAATAACTGGTTTTATTGTTGTTGAACCCCTGCTGGATTGCTGTTATTTCGTTTAACAATGAAAAAAACCTGCAGCGAATGCGTATTCATTCCAACGGGGCAATAAACAAAACACAAAATCCAGAAGAGGAAATGCTATGGGATAATAAACTCAAGCCACCGAGGATGAATTACACTAGATACTTGTAAGATAAAGCAGCCTGTATCCTAGGAATAAATGCCAATTTTTTTGAGGTTGATGAGTATTTATTCTTGGTATGTTTT
>JAUZTA010000001.1:27154721-27176047 GCA_034780835.1 Ctenochaetus striatus
AACCACTCAGGTTTGGTCACATGTATTCATTTTTCATAGTATTTTGAAAACAAACGCACACTACTCTATAGCTTGTTGCTTCTGTGTAAATATGTGGTCAGCATACTTCAACATATCACAGACAGTTTACATGTAGACAACACTGTGAATGATAGAAATTTACCGTATTGTGTTGTATGTTATACATTAGGCCCACGAGTTTACTCCAGGGGGAAAGTGTTCGCCTGCATTAGAGTCTACAATCACAAGGAAGCATTGGCAGGCGGCCAATCTGAGCTCTGGCCACGGTTGAACCTGAGCCATGTTCCTCATCTAAATCAGTAATAGATTGTCATATGTGTATTAACATTTGTTTTATCATACTTAGCACGAATGTTGTGCTCATAAATATTAAATATTGTGGTAACAGAATTTGAGTTCATAAAAACGTCTGCACGCAAAGTGTCATCCGGTGCACTGCTGGCCTGGGTATCCTAAACACTGGCCCCACCCCAACGCTTTGGTCCTGGCTTCACCTCCAGTCTTGCTCCAGCTTGAGTTATTCTCCAGACTTTTCTCAGTTTTTTAGCTGTGTCACGGGTTCAGTAGGACCCAACTCATATGGGATTAGAAGGGAAGAGAAACACTGAATGCTAAACTGCTATTTGTTCCGCTCATTTCCCTGTCATCACCTGTGGTGGTTTATGCATGCGCTGCCAGCAGAAGGGACACAAATGTGGTTTTCATATGGGTTTGATCATTGGGTTTACAGTGATCTGTGATTATTGGACCTATTTCTGTGAGTTAATATTTCTTTTGTTTCCCAGCAGTGGCCAGAGTGCAAACAACTATGTGGGTCACCTCTGGGGTATCTCCTTATCTTGTACTAGCAGCGATTTCATCGAGTGTGGGAAATGGCAGATCACAGTGGATGATCTGTCTCTGGGGATGTTGTGCAACAGGGCCAGACAAAACATTCAAGCACTGATGCACCAACTAACACATGTGTGCACCAACAGGCAGTCAGGCAGACATATGTATGGACACTTGCTCTCTCAAACATAAACAAGGCCAGAGCAAATGAATAGTCGTCAGTCCACACTTAGACGTTATCCTTCCACTTAAATGCCCTCTGCTTTTCCTAGAACTGTAATTTGTCGCAATTTAAGATTGAAGGCACTCAGAGACAGATAAGGTACATCAAAGTAATCTCTCAGCAAAGACCCTGGTTCCATGCAATGGAAAGATACTATTTGTGACTGACTGTTTAACTCTCAAATGCCTCTCTGGTTCTAGACCATCAGTCTCTCCTCACAATATGGGAAACTTACTAGAAGAGGAATAAACAAGTTGATCCTAATGGGTGAACATGAAGGCTTTTATTTGATCTGGGGGATGCTCAAAGACCCGTAGCTTCAGACATAAGAGGCTGCTGCAGTGATGACAACTCATGCATGCAAGCACATTTATTCACCATAATATCTGTGTTTTTGCAATGTTACTTCATGCAACTGTGGGCTTTTGCTGTGCTTCAGAAAGCAAACTCTTGCTAACAAAATTTTCTGGCTTAAGGCTATTTCTCTGAGCTTTATGAGCTTTAATTTTTTTCTCTCAGCTTGCAGGGCTGAAGGGAATGTTTGAACACATAGGTTTGTGTACAGTATCATACAGAAACCCAAAGGTTGCACCATCTCTTCAAAAACCAATGCAAGTTTGAGTCTAATGTAAATATGAAGTTTGGCAATACCTGCTATAGCTGAACTACGTTTTAATGACGTATGAGGTGGTGGATCACATTTTAGCAATCACTCACTGATCCTAATCAAAATGTGTATTGATACTAGCACACTGGGTGACAGAGGTTATATCATTATTTCTTTTAGTATAAAAACTCAATTTTTATCCCGAGGTCTTGATGTGCTGAAAACATACAGCTTCTTGAACCTTTCTGCAGACAGCATAGTAAAAAAAAATCTTGTTTCGTTTCAGTGTCAGCCCCAGAGAAAGGGCATGTTGCACCATTTATTATTTTGAAGGGGGAAAAATTGTTTGTTTGTATTGATTCAAACCAGTAATAATCATTTTGGGTTGCAGTCAGCCCAGACAGCAAAACACAGCGCAACATAGCACAAAATCAAACTACAAGGTGAAACGTACCTGAGGAAAAGAGACCCTGTATAGGACATTACCCCGCCCATAGTAGGCATGCTGTGAGCTTCCTGAAACAGGTGTGTTATCTGATCTATATTTACAATATGTTGGAATAAAGACACATGCAAGCCTTCCAACAGGAGCAGAGTTTTTTGCAAGCAAAGGTTTTATTACTCCAATTCTGACAAGCACTTTCACAGCTGTGGCTCCTCTTAACTTGGCTGTCAGCTTGAGGCATAAATCACTCTGCTTACTCTGACAAGTCAGCATCGTAACCACAGCAGGTTAGTTTATCGCTGTGGACTCACTCCAGCTCCAGCATCCTGTCTGCCAAAGGATTTGACACTGTCTCGTGTTAATGCAAGCGTTTAAAGGGTCACCCATCTTCTGTCAGACTGGTATTGATGTGATCCTGTTGCTTTTACATGAACACAAAGTTGGACGCCACCAATAGCCTCAACCTTGGCATTTGAAATATGCAAGGGCGTCTATATTTACCCAATCTCCTAGTTTGATTTTCTAAACCAAACTGTCAGGGATGAGCACTCCAGGAAAGAGAGAGGATAGAAGCAACAGGGGAAGGGTGGAAAGAAGAGGGCAGATGGATACATGATGGGTAATTCACAGTCTTATCTTATCCTAGGACTTGAGCTGGACTTACTTTAGTTTATATTTTCCATCAGCAATACAAATTAATAAAAACAGAACAGCTTAGAGCTGTTCGCCCACCATCCCCTTGTAAGGGGTAAGTCACATCAGTGGGTGTGGGTGGGACATACTTGTGCTCTGTAATGCAAAAAATAAAAAGACTAGTTGTCTGTGCTTCATGACATGTTTGCACTCATAAAACAACAATGAATTCTTAACCTTTCATGTACTTTAACAAGACCATTAACTCTAATTGTGTAGGGACAATTGCTCTTCAATTCAGAAAGCTCTGAATTTTGGTTGCTTGAAACCACAGATATGTCTGACTTCACATTTATTATATTTTTAAATGAATGTTGGATTTAAAGTAATCCTTAAGGCGTAGTGTGAAATAATAAGAAACATGCTTTTATTTGCAGTAACTGAAGTCTTGTTGTCTCAGTGTGTCTATGTAGCCAGGAAATAGTCCAGCTCATAAATATCCTGTTAAACTTAAGTTGTTTCACACTTCCATGAGGAAATTTGATGTAACATGTCAATTAGTGAGCTATATAGATGATGAGAGAGGGATTCTGTTACATTTAGACAAAGCTTCCAGTCTTTATGCTAAGCTAGGCAAGGATGCCATCCCATTGTTCCAAGGCCCATTATTCACACTTCCAGCTTTATTCTTTTTCCTACCCTTATTCACCCTAGGCCTGACCTAAACATTTTTCATATTAATGTATCATAATACAAACTCTTCTGAAATTGCAGGATGAGTCCTGAGCCAACCACCATGACATGACCAAGACGAATTCCTCCCAGATCAATCCTGTCCACCATGATTTTGTCCAAAATTGCCTAGTTAGCCCATCTACAAACACTGAATTGTACAGATGTCTGGTGCCCAAATTAGAAAGAAAGTTTTCACTGGATAATACCTAATTTATTTTCTAACATTCATACATTTAATTTAATACAAGCTTTCTTAATACCACAACGCCCTTAAACTCCAACCCTGATACCCCACTCAAAGCTCATACCGCGCCCATACCACGGTATGCTAGCGTGTGATGCAGAGGGTGTGTGAGTGGACTTGGCTGCCGGGGCTGTTTCAGCTCTTGAAAGTTGGATTTCATCTGTAATAGCAGCCCTACTTGATAGAAGTTGTTACATAAAATTGAGACACGCTTCTACATACCTTGTAAAAATGAAAACAGCAACAAAAAAAATGAAAAGAGAAAAACAAACTGGCTTGTCACGCATCTTGCACAAGTTGAGAAGTGAGAGCAGCTATGATGACCTCAGGGTAGGTTGTACAAGGTTGGCAACAGTGCAGGTGTTTAAGAGTATTTGCATGCAGCGGCACGCGTGATTAGCTGATGTGAATATTAGACCATATATATCTATAAATACAGCGCTGTACAAGTATTAATCTATGTGGCTGTGCGTGCGTTTGTGTTCTTGCATGAGTAATGATATAGTTGGCAGCAGCACAATGATGGTTAGCACTCTTTATGAGCGCTTTGGTGGTGCGTGCTGTTTTTGTAGAGTATACAAGCAGGCAGCCTGCTGAGAGGGGCACGCAGACTTTTACTTTGAGATGCCATGTTTGAAATATATGTAAGACTCTTGTCTTATGTTTAAGGAACTGTCAGAATGGGATTATGCTAACTGTACTAAGGTAATTAGGCTCGGCATAAAACAGTTTTTGGCAACCAAAAATTAAACGGCTTGTAGAACCCAGTGTTTACGTTGATGCCACGGACATAATATAGTGCACTATTTTTATCAAATGCATAATCAGAGATTATTTGAAAGGACAAGGGCTGCTTTGAGGTGTTTATAAGCCTTAATACCACGCTTTTGAATCTGTAAATAAGGTTACTGGGCTTGAATGGCAAGGTAAAACATGATGAACTTGTGTTTATCATGCAATCCCACTAATTTAGTAGGATAAATAAAAAGTCCATGGCACTATGTTGATGCCTAAGAAAGAGTTGAACTAAGCTTTGGCTGAAAGGAACCCTACTTTGCCCTTCAAATACTTCAGGAGCATCTTCCCACCACAGCTGAGAAATGCTCTTTTTTTAAGATTGTCAATGTGTTGAAAGATCAAGTCAGTCTGTGGTGATAATGGTGCATTTCAGGTATGTTAAGAAGCCTCATGCCATATAATTTTGGGCAATTCTGTGGGTGTTGTGATGACAAATCAGGGTGTATTACCCATGTGTCTTTTGTCTCAGACCCACAGCTTTTCTGGCGTTGTTGATTCCAGCAGGAAACTGCTGCTCATTCGTTAAATCTTTGTGTTGATGCAAACCCACTGCAATTAATGAAATGCTGAAAGACACTAGACACGCACCGCTGCTGCTAAAATGATGTATCTCACGCACGCAACAAATGGGTGTGCACACACTATCATGTGACGTAAGTATGTGCACATATACAAACATGCACAGGTCACATGTCCAATGTTAAAATATTTTGGTTTCAATGTGAAACCAGTAGACGACCACAGCATAGCTTCATGTATAGATGCAATAACTCTCTCAGTGCGCACATGAAAGATAATTTAGCTGAGGAAAGTTCTCTGTGTGACACATTTGTACACACACACCAGCACAAGTAATATTACTCTGGATATTTTTAATGCTTTCAAAGTAATAACTTAGTCTGTGAAAACATTCTTCCCTCTAGTATCAGTGCTAGTGATTCATGTCTGGATATTGTAAATATTATGGCCAACTGACTGCGTAGGATGATGAACTCGATTTTTTCACCCACACTCATCAATTTTTTGAAATAAACTTATGACACATAACTTGATGACACACAAGCTGATTGCGTACGTTTTCGGGAACAGGATCGTAATTTCTTCTGTAATGAAATCTTTCACAGAGTTCATTGTGGAGTGACCCCCCGAGTGACGCAGAGGACTAGAAAAGGATGTGATGCTGCCAGTGGTCTCTCTGTGTGGCAGCCAAGACTGCTGAGAGAACAGTCACGAAATCAATTCGACATGAACCTGATTCACCGAGCTGACTGAAACCTGACACGCACAGCTAGAGTTCATGGGATGTTCACAGTGGTGGAAATTAACAAGGAACATTTACTCAAGCACGGTACATGAGTGCAATTTTTGAAACATTATACTTAATCTCTACATTTCAGAGGGAAATAACCCCAATAATTTAATTCACAAATAAGTTAAACTTGTTTCCATAGCAGAGCTGTATTGTGACTAGTTTTGCATATTCAGATACTCATGTGTTACTTAAGTAAAAGAAGCCAAATCACGATGTAAAAATACTAATTTATAAGAAAACATCCTGTATTTTTAAAAAAAAAAATTAAAAATGGGATCTAAAACTTAAGAAAAAGTTTTGTCATGGCTGTTTTGCAACAGTGAGTTTACCCGAAACCTGGAAATCAGCGAGAGATTCACCGAAATAGTTAGATAGACCTGCTTGGGTAAAAAGTACAGAGTAATCACCTGAAGTGTAGTGGAGTAAAAGTGTAGAGTAGCACCAAAAGAGTAGACCGTAATAAAGTCCAGGTATTTTAAATTGGTTAATAAATAATAAAATACTTAACTAAACTGTTTAAAAATCAATCTAGTTACAGCCCTGTCAAGTTACAAGATTGAGGGAGCTGAAACTGGCAGTCTTTTGCAGTGTTATGTTCTTCATGTGTCTGAGGCGGTCCAACAGCGCCATCTATAGGCGGAAGCAGGTTCTCACGTCTTGCCATCCTGACACCACCTCACCATCGCTGCAAAACAGCACAGGCCAGGCTACAGACTGTCTCTGAATAAGAGCAAGGAAAATCAGCAAAATGTCTGACATGGAGGACGATTTCATGTGCGACGATGAAGAAGATTACGACCTGGTATTTACAACTCAGATTACTTAGCTCGCGCAGCAATTTTTTGAACGTTTGTCTGCTAGGCGCTAACAGTGAAGTATCTGGCTAGCTAAAGTTAGCTGTTTAGTTAGCTTGTTGGCTAATATCAAGCTGACAGAGGATGACTAACGTTAGCTTCCTAGCTGGCTCAAGATAGTTGATTTTAGCTGCTATGCATTTCGTTTATTATTAATAAACACTGGCCTTGCTAAATAGCAAACATATGGTTCAGTTGTTGCCATATTTAATTGCTGGAATGAGAATCAAACCGGCCGGCTAGTTAGCAAGCTATGGCGTAGGCTAACGTAATGTTAGCTTAAAGCTCATGTTTGCAGAATCTACTACAGGGGCAATCTGCTATCCTAACTTGCGTGTCAGCTTAGTTAGAAATCTGTTGCGTGTCTGTGTTTGAAATGGCTTTTGTAACTTGAACTTTGACATGCTGATATTTTCAAACATAGGAATACTCAGAGGACAGTAATTCAGAGCCAAATGTAGACTTGGAGAACCAGTACTACAACTCCAAAGCCTTGAAAGAAGATGACCCCAAAGCAGCACTCAGCAGTTTCCAGAAGGTGGAGTGGTATTCCATAAAATATATTATATTCTTTCTAACTCTCTGTCTAACTTAGTTTTTTTCCAAAGCACATTTTTCACTGCAATCTCTTGGTTTTATTGTGTGCTCAGGTATTGGAACTAGAAGGAGAGAAGGGAGAATGGGGATTCAAAGCACTTAAACAGATGATCAAAATCAACTTCAAGCTGGTATGTGCTTTAACATTTGCATATTTATTTATGTAATATATGTACCCTTATCCCACCTTACATGACTAATTAAGCAGTGGCCTTCTGTGTGTCTCAACCCCTTAAGACCAACTTTCCAGAGATGATGAACAGGTACAAGCAGCTCCTCACATATATTAGAAGTGCTGTCACCAGGAATTACTCAGAGAAGTCCATCAATTCCATTCTGGATTACATCTCTACCTCCAAACAGGTATGGACTTATAATGCTGGCAGTTATATATGCAATTTCCTTTAAAGCTTGCAGTAGCCGCAGATGTTTCTGACTTTCTGAAATGTGTTTCCTGTGTCACTAGATGGACTTGCTGCAAGAGTTCTATGAAACCACATTGGAGGCTTTGAAAGATGCAAAAAATGACAGACTGTGGTTTAAAACTAACACAAAGGTATATCAAGGTTTTTTTTCTATCTCAGGCAGTCTTCTGTCATCATTTTGTGGTACAACAGGTGCTCAGAATTGCATGTTTTGTTCATCTCCTGTAGTTAGGGAAGCTGTACTTGGAGAGAGAAGAGTATGGAAAACTGCAAAAGATCCTTAGGCAACTTCACCAGTCATGTCAGGTAACTTGTTCAGCTTTCAATCTTTGTTGACTGTATATGCAAATGGGTCTCTTTGGATTGGTTAAAAAAGTTTTTTTTTTTATGCAGATCTCTAAAGCTAAATTACAATCACTCAAGTGGTTAATTGTTTGTTAATTATCAGTAGAAGTCCAAGTGGTCATTTTTGCAAACATGCACCTGCAGCGGAAATGAAACTGTATATTTATAAGTAAATCTGGCAACAATGATTTAGTAGTAAGTACTCATTTTTTTTTATAACTACAGACGGATGATGGGGAGGATGACTTGAAGAAAGGCACACAGCTGTTGGAGATCTATGCTTTGGAGATCCAGATGTACACAGCACAAAAAAACAACAAGAAATTGAAAGCCCTGTATGAGCAGTCCCTTCATATTAAGTCTGCCATTCCTCATCCACTTATAATGGGAGTTATCAGAGGTATGATGGCGTACATCTCATCATTCAACATTTGTTGAACTCTGTGTTAACTGTAACTATGATGCTATGTATTGTTATAGCTGCTCGCTGAATAACCTGCACTTTTTTGCTTCTTTTCAGAGTGTGGTGGAAAGATGCATTTAAGAGAGGGTGAATTTGAGAAAGCTCACACAGACTTCTTTGAGGCCTTTAAGAACTACGATGAGTCTGGAAGCCCAAGAAGGACAACGTGCCTGAAGTACCTGGTCCTAGCCAATATGCTGATGAAGTCAGGAATAAATCCTTTTGACTCTCAAGAGGTACGAAGGCACTTGTTATTGTTTGAAATGTTTGCTCTTTATAACTATGAAAGAATATGAAACACAGGAGAAGACACAGACTGGTGGTTGCTACATAAGTCTCTGCGGTTTGCAGTTGAATTTTTTGATAAATCTGAGCTAGAATGGCTGTAATCAAATTGATTTGATGAAAGTATTTGAGGTTTTTTTATGCTTTATAAGTTGACATTTACTTAACTTTTCATATTTTTTTCCAAAGGCCAAACCATACAAAAATGACCCAGAGATTCTAGCAATGACAAACTTAGTAAGGTAAGCATGTATTCATGTATATATGGAAGGTCTAAAAGGCCATTGTCATGTTTCTTTTATTTTTACCTGTTAGGTAGGTCAGGTTGTAAGTTGAAAAGGCCATTAATTTGAAAATTATTAATTAAAAAGAAGTGTTATGGTTCTTTTAATGTTTGTTTTAATACATATTTTATATATAATTAAATTTAGTTTGGCCTACTGCCATTTTGCATTGTAAATTGCGTATTCATGCTGTATGGCCTGTGATCAGTGTTTCAGATGTACTTCTCAATTTCTATGTTCCCACACGAGTTCTCACAGTTTGGTGTGTCCATAGTGCCCATGGTTTAGAATATATGTTTTGTATCATTTCTACTTGGTGCAAAGAAATACATCAAAAACAAAAATGATCTTAATATGTTTTATATTAGTTGCTAAAACAATACCCTGCCAATATTAGTGTACATTTCACAGTAAATGTGTAAAGTGCAGACTATTGTCCTCCCCAGACTTTTAGTTGTCTTTTGCTTCCTCATTTTCTCTCTTTTGTCGTCTTGTTTACATAAATAACAGGCACTGTCTCAAACTGCTCAGGTTTCATACAAGTATTTAAAAATTACAACGCATAAACAAGAAACTATGAACACAGGCCCAACGCTGTAATGAGAATAGTGTTTACAAAAAGTCAAATATTTTGGAATGTGTTTGACAGCTATCAGGATGAGAGTTTTTGTGTGGGTCAGGGAAGCACAATGTATACCATATGACAACATTGAATGTTTTCCCTTCCAGCGCCTACCAGAACAATGACATCACTGAATTTGAGAAAATCTTGAAAACAAATCACAGTAACATAATGGACGACCCCTTCATTAGAGAGCACATAGAGGGTGAGTGGTGAACGTGACTTCAGGCCACACGCAAGATTAATGTGTTGGGAAAAAATTCTCTTTTCTGAATTGTAGTTTATCATGTGATGTTGTGTTGCAGAACTCCTGAGGAACATTAGAACTCAAGTACTTATCAAACTCATCAAACCTTACACAAGAATACACATCCCTTTCATTTCAAAGGTAAGGCAATGCAATCAATTTATTGATCTATCTGTTACCTGATCATGCTCTTATGGAATAATATTAGACATTTAAGTCACATCTCAAGAATTCATGTGCTAGTTATGACATAATTTCACATACATTTCTAACATGTTACAGCAAATATTTCAAAGGTCAATTTTACTCAACATCATGATGTTCTACCAAAACACTTTACTGGACTTTATTCAGTGGTGACACTAATTTTTAGGGTTCAACTTAAAACTGTAGTGCTTGTATAGATTCTCTGTGCTTCTATCTGTAAGGTGTATGTGTGAAGCTTCCACATTTGAGAATTTGTAGCTTCTCTACAGTATCATATGTGAAGTGTTGTAGGCCACTGTGAGCTCAATGATTTTTCTGATATTGAGCGTCAGGTGACTGCCATTGCACCATGTGATGAAACAGTTAGTCCTCTGCACTCCTCTGTAAATTATAATTCTCTGGAATCACACACATCAAAAGAGTGAAAACATAAATTTGTCCAGAAAAATACATGGAGTACCTGTTATGAAATTCTTGAAGACTGGAAAGATTAAATTCCTTTAAAGTCTTAACAAGATATCAGTCTGGACAGACAAACATTAACTGCAACTTGACTTGTTCACATAGGCAACTGTCTTGTTAAATATTGACAATTGTATTTTTTTTTTTTCATCAAATTTTGTGAGGGTGTATCCGACTCAAAAGGAAAAATTAAGTAAGAAGAGCTAAAAAAAGCAGTGTTGATAGTGAGAATTGATAATGCTTCTCACATCTCATGGTCATTTCCTGGTACTTGTGACAGTCATCGCTAAAGCATAAGTTATCAGTTGATGCGTTTTAACTGCATTAATATACTTATTAATTTACATACTTTATGTACCTACTTGTTAGTTTACATACTTTCATGGTAGACTTTTCACAGGTCTTTTGCAGAATATCTGTTAATGTTAATATTGCAGTGTTTTGAATCCTGTGTATCACTGCACAGAATTAGTTGAATCGTATAACCTGATCTACTTCTGACAGATGTGATGGTGAGTCTCATCTATTTTCCTTTTGTTTCAGGAGCTGAACATCGATGTATGTGATGTGGAGAGTTTGCTTGTGCAGTGCATCTTGGATAAGTAAGTTTTTCCCTCTTTTGTCTGCTGAGAAATTAAAGGAAAAAAATAGTTCTCTTCCTGTAAATAATTCCTCATAGTTTGCATTACTTGGCCCTTATGAAAGTCAGGTGTTGGGTGATTAATTGACAGTCTGAGTCACATTTTTTACCTAATTGTCATACTTGCTTCAGATCCAAGGTTCTCCTCGTTCTCTGACGTAAATGATTCAGTAGGAAGTGAAAACATCAGACTGCTTGTTCTCGAAACTGTTGAGTAAAATGTTTAAACAAACAACTTTCCAGTCTTCAAAGAAGAAAGTGGTCACCAAGATTATCTTGAGAATTTTCACCACTGGCAAAAAATGTTGTTGTCATTCAGTGTCTTAATTAGCAGCCAGATGAGATACAGGGCTGCAGTGAGACTCTACAAACTGTTAAATCTGCATTTCCAAGTATAAATATAAGTGCTTGACTAAATCATATGAAGAAATCAAAGTTGCTTTTATGCACTAGCATGTGATGTCCATGATTTATGTCATTTTTAATCTGCAGTGCATGTGGCTTTTCTGATTATTCTCTCTCTTTTTTTTTTTTAGCACAATCCACGGCCGAATTGACCAAGTCAACCAGCTACTAGAACTGGACTACCAGAAGAGAGGAGGGGCTCGCTACACAGCTTTAGACAAATGGACAAATCAGCTGAACACACTCAACCAAGCCATTGTTAGCAAACTCACATGATGGCATGTAAAAGCAAGAGACAAGAAAATGGCATGTTTTAATACATCCATAAAGTATGCTACTGTGCTTCTTCAAGTAAATCCTCTGAGACAAGATACACTGCACAGATTCTGACAATGCCAACAGTTTCAAGAAGACTCCAGAAAACCCACAAGAAAAGTCTTCAGAGTGTGTTGTTTTGTGGTGATAAGAGGAAATCACTGACACTTATTTTTGTTTTTCATGTTCCTGATTGGCAAATTCTTCCATGTGCGACACAAACGCTTCAGTTCTTTAAAAAAAATAAAAGTCCGAATGTGTATGGAAAGTTGTTTACAGTATTTTAATGTATACTGTTGCCTGTTGGTAATAAAAAGATTTCTCTCAGCACTAAAAGGATCCAGCTGCATTTGACTTAGAGATAAAGATTTACTGGCTCAATAATAAATAATTTTTTTTGACTGACATGAATCACTCATTATGAAACTTTTTTTTTTTTTTTTTTAATTTGAATGACGTTAACCTTAGTGTGTCAATGCACTCGTGACGCCGCCGCCGCTGCATTACTGCATTTTTTCCAGTCAGTCAAAGCTTTCTGGGCTTTGACGGTTTCCGTTCCAGGTGACTCCCATTTCCACACCGTGACAGCGCTGCGCTGCGCTGCGCTCACTCGCAGCGGAGCCTGAGCAACAAGCTAGTCCGAGGAGAGCGCAGCTAGCTGACGCAGCAGCGTTTAGCAACAGTTAGCGGTGGGCTCCGGTTAGCGGTTAGTCGGAACTGGGTGTGCGTTTCTCTCCAAGCCTTCGGTGATTATTATTATTTACAATGAAGAAATTAAAAGGTCCCACATCCTGACGTCCGCATTATGGTCAATGACGATCTGTCGCGGCGTTGGTGACTGACATGGACGCTAGTGACAATAAGGTACAGTATTCAAAATGAGCAGTTTTTTTTTGTTGTTGGGGTCTTGCTAAAGCTTTAGCTTATGGAAGGGGATATATCGTTATTTTATTCTGCTGAGGCCCATCAACGCACTCTGGGTAACGTTTCTCAAATACTCCATGTACCGTTATGTATAATTACTGATAGCAACGCATTGTGGTGAATTAAATTAACTCTCCGGGCCGTTAACAATACTAACAGCTCGGTAGGTCTCGGGGTTTTGTCATGTGAAGCAGCGGTGCTGTTATCCCAGCTGGCTAGTATGCTAACGTTAAACCAGCTAACGGTAACCGCAGTTCATAGAAAAATAACGAATAATGTACCATTGTCTTCTAACACAGTAAACTCGTTTTGTGCCATTTTTTAAAATTACTAAGAATTATTTCGATGACACTAATTTTTTGTTCTAAATCAAGAAAGACAGCCCGTGTGAAGCGTTAGCTCTGCTAGCTAGCTAAAGCTAATTATTCAGCTGTCATTTGAAGGCGACTGTCATTTTGTTACAAATATAGCCGCGGCTAGCAGTAGTTTTTTCTTTTTACAACGTTTCATTAGATTATAGTCTAAAAGGTCTCAGACAGGTAGGAATGTGTGCATGAGAGTGTTGTTGTCAGAAGAGGCGGATAGGTTTCGTGGATTGTCTGGTTCTTCTGCATGTATAGCATTCCTCTGACTCTGTTTGCAATGCAGAAAGTTTAGTTGCGGTTGGGTTTGGTGTCCTTAGGCGTGTTGCCAATGAATCAGATTAACCTGTTAACGAGCACACTTACTTAATGTGTTTTCTGATGACAACACTGGACGCAATAGGTCAAATGTGACTGCTTTCCTGAGTAACTATGTCTAAAAATAAGCAAACTATTCGTATTGTTTTTATACTCATCAGTTCTGTCTCCTTCCTTAATCTGAAACCTCTTAAAGTTTTAAAATGCACATGCTCTGCTTTCTGCAGAGCCCACCCTGCTTTCAGTTCAGATACAGATAACATCTGATAGTGTTTGAAAGCAACTGGTGTGAGAATAAATGCTTACACAAACAGAGGCTTGTGTGATCAGTAGCCCAAAGTCTAATCACTCTGAGATCTGTCATCCCCAACGAATGCACATCTGGGTCTGACCTCATTGCCTTTTTCACAATCACAGCTATTCTCACTCAATCTCTCAATTACACAGACACAAATACAAATGCATGCATTTGTTGAATGAAGAGATGTACCCCCCTGACTAGCTCTGTATTCCTTCTCAACTATATTTTTTTATTTGGATTGATTTAGATTAATTTGGATTTTTACAGCTACTGTTCAGAGTTGAAGATTCACCAACATTGCACATGAAGCCTCCATGCAGTGGCTTGCTGTATAATTAGCTTATCCTGTAGTACTGTCCCCACTTTATCCTCTCAATTGTAATCCTATAACAACACCCCATCGGCCATACTGTACCATCATACAGGCTCAGATCAAATACTGTAGTCCTAAACCTTTGAAGCCATAGCAGTCTGGGCTTAAAGGCTGCTGCTAGTCTTGAGGGAGGGGTTTGTGAAGATCTTCCAATGCAACTTTAGTTTACCGTCTTCGGAAAAGATGGGATCTATAGCTTACCGAAGGAAAAGTGAGAGAACCATCCACAGACAGTTGCAGTGGGAAACAATAGCTGTCTGTGTGACATCCACTGGCTGTACTGATGGTCTATTCATGGATCCCGACCACTGTTTCAGAGAAGAAAGGGGGCGTCTTTGTACTCTGAACCCTATCACCTCTTCTGATCCTTTGCAAAATAGCAGATTATGTTAATGGGACAACTTGGACAGAGCTGCCACCTTTGGTTAGAAAAGTGGCCCTGTGATGTTTAAGGAGGAGCACTTAGAGGCGTGAAAGATGCCTATAGACAGCTTTAAAAAAAGACAGTTCATGAAAGGAAAAGAGGGCAGTTATTCTACTGTGTCAGTTATGAAAAAAATCCTTTTGGGTTTATAGACAAATTGATTATTTTAATTTATACATAAGATTTTATGACATAATAGCAATAACTGTCGAAGTAAGAAAATAACTAAACTAAGAAAAGGCAAAGTGTTGCACTTTTTTTAGGAAGAATTCCTAATAGTTTACTTTGTGTGACAAGCGTGGAAGTTAATGCATTTTGACGGACACAAAAATTATAATATGCTGATGTAATGACTCGAAAAAAAATTACTATTTTAAACAGCATGCAGTACAGTTTATGTAAGTGTATTTCTGATAGTTTTTATATTTAGTATTAAGCACTTTTCATGAAACAATAGCATGTGTGCATATACAATTTTTTTTTTAATTTACTGAAGAGATATATATGGATATCTCTATTAGTGTCTTCACCAGCCATATACTCCAAATTTGACGATTTGCCTCAGTTTTACACCCAACATTTGTCAGAAGCGGCTGATCGAGTTTAGAAGTACTTAAGTGCTTTAGTGCGATGCCCTACACCTCCAATATTTGGCCTTTTTGTGTCTTGCTGTATTATTTTCTACATCCTGACTGTTGGCTGTGTGTCCTGGCCATAAATCTGGGCACCCATAAAAACCAGACTGACAAGAAAAAGACCTTAAATTAGTGCATAGTTGTATTATTGCCTGTTGTAAATATGCCCAGGTTTTTTGATGGAAAGGCTCTGTTGATTGACCTATGTAGAATTCGTATTGTGTGTATCTGAAGGTATGTTGCACACCAGAAAGGGCTTTTGTCTGAGTGCACTGAACCTCTGCTGCCTGACAGTAATGTAAATGTAGTACATAGGAATAATTCATTCTCTGGTCAATTGTCATTCCTTTTCAGCTTAGTTCAACTTCCTTGTTGTTCCTCTCTTCGTTATGTGAGTTTGCAACTGGTTGAAAAACAAGAGCTGCTCTAATTTTGTCCACAATTTGGTAAAATGGCCAACAATATATACCTTCTTTTTTTAAGGATTAATTGTGATTTATGTTGGAACCCACTCAAAAACAACATGATACACCTCAGTGGTTTTATTAGGATAAAACAAGTATAGAAATAAATCTCTCAGTAAGAATCTGGTGTTTGTCCCTTGGTGCTCTCAAAGGCCTTTGCATGTCAGCAGATTTAAGGGAATTAATAAACATAGCATTTAAGGCCTCAAAGCCCAGATTTAAGTCTGCATCTACTATGACATATTTATTTCTCAGATTTTTGTATCAGTGTCTTTATGATATTAGATATGATACTATCACTGTAGTCCATGATAGCAGAAGTGTTACAATACAACAAATATGCTCTACTTTTTTCATTGCAGGACAGTTATCTATGAAATAAAGCAATATCTGTCTAACTGAAGAAGAAAATAGGCAGAAAAACTGTGTACATATAGACTGCATTGTATTGTATTTGGAAACTAAGATGAAACGATGTACAAGAAAGTGCATTAAGTTTTGGCTTACCCTCTTCATACTGACTGCAGCTTATTAATTTCTGTGTATCCCGTTTATCTATGATGAAATAGCCATAAACTGCCTAAAGACAGAGCTGGTAGAGGGCAGAGACAGAGAGAGTTTATTTCATGAAGCAATGACTCTGGAAAGTCAAATCAAATTTGAAGCACCTGCATATTTTCCTTATTGAAGAGAATATATTTATTCAGCTGTGTATTTCTCACGTCACATGAGAAATTGAGTGTAAAAAATGGCTCACATGTTGTCAACTTTGTTAAGATCTTTTAGCACGTGTGTGTTATGTCATCCTTGAACTCAAGGAGGTTTTATGTTCTTTGTTATGGGCTGATACCTGTTTTATTGATGGCTATAGTCTTGATACTGCAAACCTGCTTGAACGGTATGAGGAAATGTAGAGCTGAGCTGTGATAACGCACATACCTTTAAATGCGTAGGCATTGATCCTCTGATACCACTGACATATTACACATATATAACCAAACAGTAAAGTCGAGTTACTGAGGAACCCAGCAGGGTTTTCATGACCGTGTTGATATGGCTTGTTGCTTCCGCCCAGCAGCTATCCCATTTTAAAGGTGTGGGATGGCAATAACTGTAATAAAGTAATATGATCCCTTATCCCTTAATGCGTCACAGAGAATGCATCAGTGGGCTTGATAACACAAGCGGAGAATATGATAACTAACCTGAGCAACTTTGTTTTATCATGCATTCATTAATTGACTGCTGTTGGTCCCAGCGTGACAGAAGTGGCTATTACTTTGTTTTTGTGCAGGATGTGAAGCTTTCAGCCGAGGTGGAGCCGTTTATCCCACAGAAGAAAGGTCTCGAAGGATCCCTAATCAGCATGAGTCTCTCTGGAGAGCCAGGAGGAGGAGGAGGAGGGGGTGGAGGTATAGGAGGAGGCAATGGAGGGGTGGAAACCACTCCCATACCCAGCTACCTCATCACCTGCTATCCTTTCGTCCAGGAGAACCAACCCAACAGGTAGTGTCACCCTGTCACAGCAGCCGGAGATTTGGGATTGAGTGAACTCAAAATGCTGTCCCTTCAACTCCATTTTACTCTGAGCTAATGGCACCAGCAGTTCTGTTTCATGATAATTATAGATTTTGCCGATGAAGTTTAACTTTGGAAGAAATATTGCCATTCCCTGTGGCATTGTGGCAAGTCTGGTGGCCTCGTTTTGCACCGCCCAAGAACAATCTGCTCTCTTCCAGACCTTTTTTTATTTTCAGAATAACTCATTCACTGAACTGTTTACTATAAAAAGAAAAAAAAGAACACTATGTCCCTAATGTCATGCCTCACAGAAGAGATCTTGACCAGATCCTTCAAAAAGTGTGTTGCGTTGGAGCCATTAGATGCTCTGTAGTTTGAGACTGCCTTGTTATGAATGGAAACCCAACCAGAGTTAAAGTTTATGTAGACCCACAATCTGTTTCCAGTGGCTCTTTCCTCTTCCAAACCGATCTGCTGTATCCTGCTCACATCCGTTCCTTTGTTTCCTTCCCCCCCTATTTGAATGCAAGGAAATGCTCACTATAGTAAGCTGGCTGTGAAAATGTCATCTGGATCCTTATCACCATTTCTGCGTACCATGTACACACCCCCTAACAAACCAGCCATCATGCATGTCACTGTGGCATTACAGATGTTAACCCCTGGCATCACCCCACTCTTGAGTCCCTCTCTAGCTAAAAGAGTATTGATTTCATTTGGTTGAGTACATTTTAATCATTCACCCCAATACTGCTACTTGTTTTGAGAAAATATTAACTGAGAAATGTTTAAATATGAGAAACAAATTCCAAAAACCTTTCCAGAGTGCTAGGATTTACTGAAGATGCCCACTTTGCCCTCTTGAGCAAATTTAATTTTTCAATTCTCCTTTTCCTATATAAACCAGGTGCCCAGTTTACACTAAGAATGAAGTGGGCCCACAGTAAAAACATACACTTAAAAAAATACACTTGAAAAACAAATATAATTCCAGCAGAGAAGAATAACTTTGATTTTAATTTAGAAAGCAGGATATCATTAATAGTTTAACCTGTCACTTCTCTTCACAGGCAACACCCCATGTATAATGGAGGGGAGCTGCGCTGGCAGCAGCCTAACCCCAGCCCTGGTGGTTCATACTTGGCCTACCCCATCTTGTCCTCCCCCCAGCCTCCCGTCTCCAATGACTATGCTTACTACCAGATTATGCCTGCTCCCTGCCCTCCTGTGATGGGCTTCTACCAGCCCTTCCCCGGCCCCTACGCAGGTCCTGTGCAAGCTGGAGTGGTCAACCCCGTCTCAGCAGATGTCAGTGAAAGACCACTGCCTCTGGGGCCAGCTTATGGGATGGCCAATCAGAGGGGGAGAGGCATGGTCAGACCTAATGTTCTCCCAAAGGTAAAGAGGGTCAACAGCCTCATTGTGATACTGTCACATTGACGTCATGTGTTATTTGTATCACTAAAAAGTGTCCCCCTCATTGTCAGTCTATTGAGTGAGCATGTCCGTGTCTCTTTTTTTTTTTCTCCTACAGCAACAGTTGGGTGTTTGCCAGCCTCCAAGGGGCCGTCGGCCTCCAACCAGGAGTGTAGCTGTGCAGAAGGAGGTGTGCACCTTGGGGCCTGATGGCAGGACCAAGACAGTCATGTTGGTGGATGCAGCACAGCAGACAGGTAGGAATTTTGAGGCTTTAATTGAAGATACTCAGTCCTACCATGCCAGATGTAAACAGGTGTTTCCAAAAAATAAAAAATCCAATTAAAGATTAGTAGCCTGTTTGTCGCAGCAGTGGAAAAGATCATGAGTCTGATTTTCCAGCTGTGTACTTGCTATCATCAGTGACCTTCATCAGTCCAATGGCTCAAGGAAGCTGAAGCCCAAAACATTCCAGACTTTATTTAAGTAAGCTGCTTGGCCTGTGAACAAGAAACTTTCCTGTCAGTGAGGAAACAGGGCACAATACCTGTCAGAGTGGTGTCTGGTCATACAGGTTGACAGTGATAAAGATGACTGTGCTAAACTTCTAAAAGAACTGGAATGCAGTGTTTCCAGTTTCAGTGATGTCACCAGAGATGCCCCTTTTCTCAAGGAAGCTTATGATCATGTGCTTCTCGATTGTTGTTTATGCTACCTGAGAAACGTCACAAGGTTACTGTAGGTCAAAGTAAAGTTTGTCAGTTCATCGAGTTGTTTGATTCATCCACAGGTTTTTATAGTTCTGTTTTATTAACACTTACACATTTTAAATTGTAGCAGTTTCGTTCCACTTCCTAATCATGTGCAATAAGGTGATATCAAAGTATAACAGCATGCTAGGGTATTTATAAATTCCAATCGTATGATCGCCAGTGCTGTCACAAATATGGACACACATCTTTCTGTTGAACTGGTACAGAAATGCTGTCTTGTGCTAATGTAATGTAGGAAATGGGTTTTAAGTTAAATGCAGGTCTTTCATAGGGACTCCTCTGAGACGAGACAGATTTTTTATATGCACGAATTGCTAAGTAAATGGCAAACTGATTCAAGCACTGACTACAATGGAGCACCTCTTCTCATGCTGTTATAGTTATTATCTCTGGCCGGCTGCTCAGCAGGGGATTTATGAAAAAAAATATGCTTTAAAATGCAAAAGGATACAGTCAACTTACTGGGGATGTACCTGTTTTTTCCCCATTAATGCTACATTGTGAACAATTAATCAGTGAGGAGGGCCAGTCAGCTGTTAGCAGCTGGTGGGGAAAGTCCTGTGGTATGTTTTCCTGACAAGCTGATGATAAAGATGAGTCAACACGGAACAACTCATTAAGCCACATGATTTTAGTTTTTTGACCGCCACCACAACCTGCATACCATCTCTGTTCAGCCCGTTGATGTGTTGTTATCAACCATGTAATCAGTTCTCCGCAGGTCTAAGTTCCTCCTGCTTTGTCCTCAGATTTTCCTGGCGAGGTGTCGGGGCGTGGTGCTGCTGAGCGGTCCAGTCCCCTGCTGTGGAAGAACCGAACAAAGAGAAGACGGGCGTCCCATCCGGGTGAAATCTACAATGAGCAGGGTGCCAGTGAGGCTGACATAGACAGTGACAGTGGATACTGCAGCCCCAAACACAACCAGGTGGCAGGAGTAACGCAACGACCAGCGGACAACACAGCAGCACCCACAGTGAGTATACCACTTACCATTAGCTAGAAATCCTGTAATAGAAATGGTAGTTTTAATTTTTATTGGGTTTTTTTTAACCTTTTTTATTATTAGCTTTATTTTTAACTCTAATTTGTATGAGTGACATCCTTAAGAGAGTTAGGTTTTCAAGTCACTGAAGTCAGTCACCTAGAGTTTGGTGATCAGCACCTTTGGCCTCAGCGTCCAGTGAACATTGCACCAAAGCTAACTAACTTACAGTTTAGACATTAACTTGTTAACTTAAATGGGATAAAATAATGTGGCTGTGTGGCTCCTCTCGACTTCCTAGTGTCACTGTACCAAACAATTAAAATTCTGATTTCTCGCAGGTTGTGATGCTCAAAAAAATGTTCCCACTTCTTTACAGTTGCTCCTGTCCTGTTTGTGGTTAGACATACAACTTAGATTGCACCCAAGCACTTGCCTATCATACATTTGATTGTGGTGATTGAGATATACCAGGAAGAACAAATAATAAAAACATGCAAAATATCCAGTGTCACACCAATGTAACAGCAGAGCAAAAAACAGCAGAGGAGGTTCAGCGCAGTACTACAGTAACCTTTTCTCCCTGCAGAGTTGTTAGCATATTTATCAACCAGTTGATATTTCAACTTTTCTTTTTCTCTCTTCCCTCTCCATATTTTCTGTGCTGTGTAGGGAGTAGAAGCTGGTGTAATGACAGGTAAGCTTGATGCATGTTTTTGAATAAGATGCCCAGAATCTTTCCCTCCTCTAATATATGCACACTGTGTTTTCATAGCAATTTTTAATGCAGTATGTGTATGATGTATGAAAAATGAAACCTCTGTCTTTACTTT
>JAUZTA010000001.1:27277502-27287661 GCA_034780835.1 Ctenochaetus striatus
CACATGGTGTTCAGTTTTTTTAGAGCCTCTTTCATCTTTATTTACCATAGCTTCAGATCCCCCCCCATCTTCTACAGTCCCCCTCCATGTTTCCGGTGTCTGGTTCATTTGCAGTTCATTTGTAGGTCAGTGACTGTAGAAGGACTGGAATTTGACTCACAGAAACGAGCAGCCCCATACAGTTATACATGCAGTGACCGGACGTGGACACGACTGCAGTGTCTGATAAAAAAAAACACATTATAATAAAAAATTTCAGGGTAGTTTTAACTTTTCTCTTAAATTTATCGCAGAACTTTTTTCTCTTTTCCAGATCTGGATGAGTGTTCGACCAAACAGCATAACTGTCAGTTCTTATGTGTCAACACCATCGGCGGCTTCACCTGCAAATGTCCTCCCGGCTTCACCCAGCATCATACTGCCTGCATCGGTAAAAAAACACACACAGCATGAGGTTATGCTGAACATTTAAATAATTTATGTTAGAAATGCTCTTGATACAAATTTCTGTGTATTTCTAAATGAGACACGCTACATGGTATCATAACACTGAGGTAAATCCAGGCTACACTCGCATATCGTCACAGTGTGAGGAAACATTTTGGGTTTTCAGTGTAATTTCTTTTGGTATCTCACAGCTCAGCTCAAAAAAAGACTCCTGAAGCATCTTCTTGTTCAACCTTCACTAACTGTCATACAAAGTTAATGGAGTCTGGCTGATATCACACTGATCTTATTAGGCTGGACTGGTTCAGACTCGTAGCAGCTTAGCAAAGCTTTGTTATGGAACTTTGCAGCGGATTGTCACGACTACCTCAAGCTTTTTATTTCCAGACCATAAAGCAGCTCCCATGACTTCACATCAAGTCAGAGACAGGAAACCCTCAGTTTTTGACTGAAGGAATGACTCTCAGGCAAACAACACACAGTTGAATGTGTCATTAAATTGAGGAGGTTTGAGAAACGTGAGTGTGGCATAAAAAAACTTGTTTGAATCATAAAAAAGTGACTAAAAATGATGTGCTGAAGTGTAGGATACTGATCTTCTTCAAGTACATCAGCCTATTGGCCACAGATGTTGTTGTATTTGAAGACATTTTGTAAACACTGCATGTGAAACCTTGTCATCCCTCCCAACCTGTCTCCTCCTCTAAGCTGCTGCTGTAAAAATGTACCTGTCCTTAGCCACTACGATAATGTGTGTCACTCTCACTGACTGACAGTGATCCTGTCTTTAAAGCAGTTGCCAGGTAGTCCTCAGGGGATCTGAGCCTTCTCTTTGAGCTTTGAGCACACGTGACACATGTTGACTGTTTAGAAAACAAAGATGTAAAGCTGGGAACACATTAGAAGACTTTTAAAATCTCAACCAACCATGAAAAGAGCCAAGATCACACAATAGACGACAAACATTTGGAGATTACAGCCCTCTCTGCTTTGATCTTAAATAGCTTAAACTACATGATTGTGTTCAGATTTGCAGTTTCCAGTCACAAACATCACAACCATCAAACATGTTTGGGATGTCTGACAAAATAATCTTGACTCAAGGCTCACCTTACTACCTTTTTTTGGAAAAGGTTTGTAATTGGATGTTAGCCTGACCTAAACTCTGATGACTCAGCCAGTATTTCACACACTGAAGTATTTATGTTAACCTCAGTAGGTTAGAGACATCAGATCCTGTCAGTCCAGGGTGACCTGACCTTTTGTTTTTTACTGAGATCAGTCTCAACTTTCCACAAGTTCTCAAAGATCCAAATCAGGGTTATAATCAGCCTTTATAACATGTTTTCTGTTTTAACCTCGTCTGAACCTTTTCTCCTCTCTGTGTAGACAACAATGAATGTGCATCAGATCCCAATTTGTGTGGCGCCAACGGCGTCTGCCAGAACACTCCGGGGAGCTTCAACTGTGATTGCCAGCGAGGCTTCTCTTTAGATCCCGGCGCACAAACCTGTGAAGGTCTGAAAACAATCGATACCAACATCAGAATCAGCTGATTCATTACAGAAAACTGGCTCTCAACCATGCTTTTGTTCAAACAGATATGGACGAGTGTGACGGCAACCACAGATGTCAGCACGGCTGTCAGAACTTGGTGGGTGGATACAGGTGCAGCTGTCCACAAGGCTACCTGCAGCACTACCAGTGGAACCAGTGCGTGGGTGAGTAACGCCGCTCTTCTTTTTTTATCAGCAAATATAAAAATTCTTTCCTTTCGGGACATCCTGATGACTCGGTTGCCAAAGTATGTACCATGCAGCTTTGATGTTCTGGGCGAGAGTCCTGTCTGGAGCCTTTTTAAAACAAGTAATCCATCCTTCTCCCCTTTTCCTGCCTGTCTTACAATACAAATATGTCCAAAATGTTTTTCCTCTCCTCTGCAAGTTCAACCCTTTGCATACTATTTTAAGGTCATGAGCGAAGGAATTGTTATGCTAAAACTTACTAGATCTGTACTTTGTTTTTCATATTTGCACACTCAAAAAGAGAAACTATGAGGGTGACAAGAGGCTCAAAATATCTGACTCTAGAGACAAGAGACCTAGAAAGTCATGTCAAAATCCAAACAAAAAAAGGAGGATAGTGCAACGCCACAATGTGAAAGTTCATAAAGTAGAAATAGCTCAGGCATAGACAACATAGTATTGTGGCACAGTGTGTGTTTAAGTGTGCACACTCCAAAATAACAAGCTTTTGTTCGTTAAACTGTCGTCTTTTTAAATCTCTCCACATATTTACAACATTCAGAATTTCCCAGTATTGTTTGCGTCCTTTAACTGAAGTGGCCTCTTGTTTGTTTACTCCGCCCCCCTAACTTCCTGTGACCTAGATGAGAATGAGTGCCTGAACACCCAGATCTGCGGAGGAGCGTCATGCCACAACACCCTGGGTAGCTTCCGCTGCCTCTGCCCCACCGGCTTCAACTACGAGCAAGTGGGCGGAGGATGCACAGACATCAACGAGTGCTCCACCAGCCAGAACCCCTGCAAGTTTGGCTGCTCGAACACAGATGGAGGATACCTCTGTGGATGTCCACCTGGATACTACCGTGCAGGACAAGGGTGTGTGTCTGATCAGCTGAGTGTGAAAGCTGTCTTTAGCTGTTTTTCAGTCGACTGATGCTTTTGTCTTCGTTTCAGGCATTGTGTCACAGGTCTTGGCTTTACTAGTAGCGGCCCCAGCACCGGACAGGGAGGTGAGGTGGATGATAATTCTCTGTCTCCAGAGGCCTGCTACGAATGTAAGATCAATGGCTATCCCAAGAAGGGACGCAAGCGACGCAGCACCAACTCAACACAGGAGGATCCTCTGGAACACATGCAGGTAATCTGTCCGTCTGTATGCAGTATGCAGGGCTGCAGCTACGACGAAGGACAACAAAGTCGTGTCCCCTGTAACTTTTAGGGAACTTTTAGGTAAGGGATCAAGTTTTTAACAGTAAAAAACTTTCCAGTTGCAGTTTCCAGCAGTTTACGGTGATTGTTTGACTTAATAGGTGTAGATTTTAAATACTTTAAGCTAACAAAGATATTAGTAAAGGCCTCAGATTGGTATGTGTTCCTTACAGTGTGGGGGAGGCCTCTAAGCTAGCAGGACATTTAGACTAAAGAACTCACTTTTGCTAAAAAGCTGGCAACTGCCCTGTTTAAATTTACCTTTATTTCACCTTGTTCTCGAACCCCTCTTGGTTAGTGGCAAAAAACAGACTGTGCTTTCGATAACGTCTTTTATCATCTACATTCACTTGGACCGTGTTGTCTTTCTGCAGCTGACTGAGGAGGAGGTCAGCCTGGCCAGCGTGGACGTTGAAGACACCCTGCAGTTCCACCTGAACATCAGTGACCTGAGCAACCGCGACCACATCCTGGAGTTCACCCCGGCCTTATCCACCCTCAGCGATCACGTGCGCTACAGCATCGACTACGGAAACGAAGACGGCTACTTCAAGATCAACCAGAGGGAGGGCGTCAGTTACCTTCATCTAAGCAAGAAGAAGGCGCTCGTTCCGGGAGCGTACTTCCTTCAGATAAGCAGTATGCCTCTGTACAGAAAGAAAGAGCTGGCTGAGCTGGAGGACCGACACGATAAAGACTACCTCACAGGACAGCTGGGAGACATACTGAAGATGAGGGTGCAGATCATCCTCCATTAACCATCACAAGACTGAGACAGGCAGATGTTGCCGGCAGCTGCTAATCCAGTGTCAGGCTCTCGCTTCCCAAAACAAAAAAAGGCCAAACATCTCTGACTCTGGATCAGTGGTTAGGGGCAACGTCTACTTGCTCCAACAGGGAGAAGGGCTCGCCACCAAAGAGACAAGAAGGGGGTGGGGGGAGGGACGGCGTCATTTGATTGCCAAAGATGATTCTACATATCATAGATACAATTTCTGTGGAAAAATGGCGGCTGAAAAAAGAGGCAGTATGAAAGATTTCAGTCAAATGAAGAGCTTGTTGTCCTGACACACAACTTCAGCTGTGTGTGTAAAGCACTATTGAGACTAGGTATGGTGTTTAATTGTAGGGTTTAACGTTGTATGATGATATGTGGAATCAGGTGCCACTTTGAATGGCATAAGGACTGCAGAACGCTCTAAAGGTTGAGTTTTTTAGAACTCCGCTTAGGTGGAAGAAAAGGGTGAGTCCCAATAGTCTGAAATAAATTCATTTCCTCCCCTCAGGTGCACGACTGAACAAAACTCGGATACATGAAAAGTAAAAAGCACATTTCTCTTTCCCCATATATTAATATAATGGAGTGAAGATGAAAACTAAAAGATTATGAGAATGTTTAGGAGAGGAAAAGAACCCACTATGGACTATTGAGATGTAGCCATGTCTGAGCTTGAATGACTCCTACTGCATATTTAAACTATGCTTTTCCATCTTTCCTACTGACTAGAATTCGTATTTAAAAGGTGCTAGCAACACAACCACATAGACTTCTGAATGCACTGTACTACTATACAAAATTCTGTAGTCAACAAGATACAATCCCATCGGCCATTCTGAAGATTTCATGTCTTTGCAACAGTAACAGCTAGCTTCATAGCCTGTCTGCTCTCCTCTATACTACATGTAAATTGTGTTTATACTGTAATAATCGATGCCACTTTTAATCTATGAAGCATTTGTAAACTAGAGGAAGCCCCTGGAATAGAGGGGTTTGTAATGGTGCTTATAATGACCAACTACTTCCTTTGTAAACTGTGTATACATACACACACCTGCACACACGACACACATTGATGATGATGCCAAACCTGGGCCTTCATGATTATGCACTGAGGTCTTCGTGGCCACACATTCTCTCACAAGTACAATCAGTGCTGCATTGCCACGGACCAGTCTGACACCAGTCTGTGTTCTCTGTTCACATCAGTGAGGGTTTAGTTGTAAATTCACAATAAAAACATATTTTTTGGTGTACATGTATTCACTGCTGTGCCTTCCCTTTTATCCAGATTGAATAACAAATGTAACAACTTGATATCAGACAGATGGCAAGTGTGACTAAAGTCCAGGGCAACATGATCTCTTAGTGTTTTAACTAGTGAAGCTCACATTACCCCAACAGAAACCATTGTTAGCAGAGCCTGTTTTTGGGTTTATAGGCTAGGCTCAGGTGCAATTCTTGTCCTCTACTGCCCCCATGTGGAGATCTGGAAGAATTTTCTTTAAACTTTGAGGGGGTTGATACTGAAAGATCATCAGGTGAAATTCTGAAAGTGAGACTAAGACCATAAAGAAAACACACTTCAAAGTATCAAAGAAGAACTTTATTAATACACAGTCTTAAACAAACATTTACACTCTTCCACCATTCAGTCATAATTTGATTTGGAGTTGTCAGTTTCTTCCGGTTGATCCAAAACCTCCGGCACCACGCTCCGTCTCATCAAGTGTCTGAAAGAACACAGAAAAGCACTTCTTGATTAAAATCACTGAAATTATTCTTATGACAATCATGAAGTAAAACATGTGCAGTAAAGCCACATATACTGTGACTGCAGATGTATTTTAAATGGTCACATATACTCAGTTGCTTGTATGGTAGGTACACCTAGCTATTTAACCTATTTTCATTACTTACTGTTACTGTTTGTTTCAAGTTTTAGTGATCAGAAGACAAACTGTGATTGCAGGTAGTTGTATTAGTCTTAGTTAAGTGTACCTAATAAACTAGCAGCTGAGTGTTTGTGTGTGTACAGCATACGAGTTTTTAGCTCGTAATTTACCTGATGCTCCTCCAGTTCTGGGTAGCAGATCCTCTCACACACCAGCTGAGCAACTCTGTCACCCTTTTTCACTGCAAAGAGCAACAAAGGATTCATTTATAGATAGCATATTGATACCATAGAGTCTTCATAAAACGACTTTAAATATCTTTATTCTTCACAAGTAGTCTTGGATCCAGACATAACTTTAATGGTTCTGCACAAAATGCAGTTAGCTCTAGTTTCAGTATATATGTAGTTTAAGTATCAGAGATTCAATGACCTCTTTAATTCTGCTTTATGAGCATATCAGACTTTGTGTTGTTATTTGCCAGAAAACTGTTCAACCCACATAGACATTGGGCATTTTTAAACTTCTCACTGTGACTGACATTCATCATCATTGATGAAGTAAATACCATTTAATTGGGATGAAAGTTTTCAAGATTCCTTGTATCTTTGACATAAAGGTGATGTGTCATAACTCACCTTCAAATGTTTCCTTGCCGAAGTTGAAGAGCACAACTCCCACATTTCCTCTATAATCTTCATCTACAACTCCGGCTGAGGAGAGCACACAAGGACATGAGAGAAATTCAAATTACCTGCTCACGTGAAGTCTCATCAAAAGGCGGTCAAAGAGGTCAAGTAGGTAAAAACTCACCACCAACATCAATGAAGTTTTTGGCTGCCAGTCCAGATCTTGGTGCTAAGAAGGAAAGTGAAAGGAAAAGAAACAGTCATGGCCTGATGTTCTGTGACCGGTGTGACATGGTGGACTTTAATTTACATGCACAAAGCAAAAAGTCTTAGTTTGTACAGACATGAAATAAAACTTGTAATGCCAGAGTTGCAGGATTGCATTAGCTTATCAAACACTCACCTACTCTCCCATAGCAGCCATGCGGAACTGCTATCTGGATGTCTGTCTTCACAATGGCCTTGTCCATAGGACCAACGGAGTAATCATAAGCACTGTTTCAGGTCAGACAACAAAGCTTAGCTGGTTTACACAGTGCATTCATATAAAAGAAGCATTGAGCAGGTACATCCAACCTCTAAAAGAACAAGTTAGGTGCTTAAAAAAATAAAAAGGAATTTACAAATAGAATTTCAGACACATTTTTATCAAGTCGTTGCAATTTCTGATAAGAGTGCGTGGTCTCAGCATGAAATATTGATGTAAACTACTCACATGAAATCAGTTAACTCAAAATCATTTTTTATTTTTTAGTATAACCGACCTGTAGAGATCGTATCCTGCTGCTCTAGCTGAGCCCCTGGTTGGTGTCGTGGCATGCTCGGACAGTTTGGCGAATCTGAGGACGGGTCTCTCCTCTGCAGGCTTTTCTTCTGTCCTTGCCCTCTTTGAAGGAGAAATTGCACCGGCGACTTCTAAGACGGGCATGTTGATAAAGTTTTTACAGTTAAAAACTAAAAGTTCGCTAAGAATAGACTAAAAAAATATTTACAGGAACTACAGCACACTACTACAAGCTTAAAACTATGCAACCCTCTGCACAACCTCTTCGCGCTCCTACTATTTGAATAACTTTCCCGCGGTGGAAGTTGCGCCAAAATAAGCCCCTCCTCACGATCACATTACTTTAAAGAGATACTTATTATACATATTATACACCCCTATACGTACATGCATGTATGAGATTATCCTAAAATTGCGACAACATAAATAAAATAAATATATATTGGGAGAAAATTACGCATTTTAATATATAAATTGCCGGGAAAAGTGTGATGTGTGTGTTACTATGACAGCACTTCCTCATTACACTTACTTCTCGCGAGACTTGATAAAATCACGTTTAGCACTTTCGATAAAGAAATACAAAACCAGATCAAGCGGATACAGGAAAAAACACTGGAGAAAATGTCAATATGAAGCCATATTTTACTTACGCATGGCACCACAGTAAAGCAGATGTAGTGTTGGTGTTGTTTTTTTCGTTCAGCACACGGAAAACAAGTTATAATTTAACGCACTAAAACCAATACGTTCCTTGACAAAATGCTAGACAGGCTAGCAAAGCTAACGTCAACAAGACATGTTGCTAATAGTAACATAATCTATCATTAGTTCTTGCTTGCCTTTGTGATGAGTAAGCGTCTTAATATGAAATTCCCTTCCTACGAAACTTGAAACAGCATCTTTATTCCAAATGAAAAGCTGCAGATAATCTTTTAGCCTTCGCAGCGTTCGTGTCATATTGTTTGCTAACTGCATGCTAAGAGCTAGCAAATCGCCAACGTCCTGTCAGCCGGTCGCAATGCACCGCCCCCTTTGTAATATGGCCCCCCGTCTCTTGGTTGTGCCCATTGCAGCATCAGAACATACTGTCTAACTGCACTGGATTTCTCTCTGTTTACAGTGTTTAAACTCAACTTTGAGCATATTCAGTTGTACTCCTTACTAGAAATTTTGTATTTCAAGTGGTTCTGCAGTTTGTAGCCAACTCTGGGCAGTGATAGTAAAGTTTAATCTAATGTATGGATCGGTAGCCTATAGGTAAAAGTAAAAACAGTAATGGTACAGTGTATACAAACAGCTGAAGGTATGATTTGGATATGGTGAACATACTCTAGACTGACTGTCTACCGCATGGACAGTAGTATAAATGTGTATGGTTATATGGAATTTGAGTTTTAATGGACGGAACTAAGTCTTTGGACTGAAGTCCACTGCTGCCCCCCACTGGCAATTGGTCCGCGTAACCATTCAGGATGCTGACTGCTGTTTTCTCATGCAGTGCCCATTACAAAATGCGCATTTCTCAACTTTTATATATTCTCTTGCAGTAAATAAAGATCTAGGTTTCAAATGAAGTGTCCAAACAACTCTTTGTGGTAATACTAGAATTTTTCTGACTATATCTCATGTATTGCAGGTTAATGGATATAGTTAATGCTTGTGTATTGCTCAATAAGCTTATTGTGTTAAGTTGAAACATCTATCATAACAAGTATAAAACTGAAAGTACAGTTTTGCAAAATTAAAAAAAAATAAGTAATGTGTAAGTACTTTAAAAAAGGAATACCTTAGCTTTTGTAGCTTAACAAACACAAAAATTCCCTTTTCACTGACACATTTTTCTACGTAAACAGCATCTGTTACATCATGTGACATTTTCTTAACTCTTAAATAACAAAGAGACAAAAATTATATTTCTTTAATTCTTTATTTCAGGTAATCACAATCAAATATTTAAATAAGAAGACAGACCGTAGCATAAAATATACAGAAAAATTAGCATTACAATTTCATTTCATTCAATTTTCCTTAAAAAGTATACTACTAGCAAAATTAAAAATATTTAAAAAGTATAATATGGAACAGGTATACAGCTTTTTTTTTCTAGTGGTGTATTTTACAATTTGAATATCACATAATGTTAAAAAAAAGAATCAAACCACTGCTACTAGGTTTTAAAAGAAGAGTTGCTGTAAATTATTTATGAAAGGGTATTTGGCTTAGAAAATATCCTCCAGTGAATTCATACATCTACTATATACATTTATTTTACAGGAGCAGGCATTCAGTCACTCAGTGTAACCAATGAAAGCAGCTTAGTGGCTCTGCCTGATTCGGTCCTTGTTCATGGGACACATCTGGCTGAGTTAGGAAGACTTGTGAATTGACTTTGTTCTAACTCGTAAATAATTGTATTTGTTTTAGTTCTGTAAAATAAAATATGCAAAAAACTGTTTTTTTTGTACTTATCCGTTATTACAAAATGCTTTTACTGTGCTTTGCTCCTAAATTCACATTTAGACTGTCCAACATTTAAAAAGTTAATGTCGGAAATGTGTTGTCTTTATTCAGATAGACTTGCTCTTCACCTACAGCATTTAAGGAGACCTCTGAGTGCAGTGCGGCAGTTAAATGTTTACAATGGTAGCCATACAGTGTCATAAAATCAG
>JAUZTA010000001.1:27341342-27360161 GCA_034780835.1 Ctenochaetus striatus
TTTTGGGTTTTGTACCCCCCCCCCCCCCCCCCCCAAGCCATACACACACATGCACAGGCACGCACGCACGCACGCACACACATACACACATTTAAATACACTCACCCCACCTCCTCCTCCTCCCTCCCTCTCTTTTTTCTCACTGTGTTTCTCATAATGCAGCAGTCAGAGAAAACCCCATGGCTTGGGGAAGGGGTCGCAGGGTGGGCTGCAAGGGGTTGACACCAAGGTCAGTCATGTCAGATCTGGGCCTGAGGGTGAGACAGTGGGTGGTTTTTTAAGGGTTGTGGGGGGCCGGACAATAGTTCTCTCTGACACCCAAAGAGAAAAGATGCACAGTGAAGAGGCCGGATATCGATGACCAGTCTGACAGAGGGTTTCGTGGGATCCACTGTTTCCAGTAAGGGGGGAGGTTTGGGGTCTTTTTGTGGGTGACAAGTGCAAGTGTACTGAGATATGATGCACCAGGAGGAGTTCGAAAAATTAGCATATTAGCGTTAACATTGAAGATACTTCATGCTTTAGTAGAATTTGTAATCCCATATTATGAAGTTGAAGGGAAAACATATGACTTGAAAATGTGTTTTAAAAAAAAAGAAGAAAAATGAAAATGAGAATGATCAGATTAAAGAAAAAATTCACAAATTTTCTGAACTGAAGGCCTGTATTTAAGCAGTAAGTGACATGCCTTTATGTTGCTTTGTTCTTCTCACAGGCAAATAATGCACTTGATAATCAATTGATCATCAATTGATAATCAATTAATCAGTTACCACTGAATGAACTTCAACGGAAACTACTGTTAGATGTCTTGCAGATTGAGCTTTTATACTGAAAACAGCTTAAAACAAGTGATTTTGAATATTTTAATACCAAACACTGCAATTACCTTAAATCAGCACCAACTATAGCTAAAAAATAAACATGTAACACTTGGATACTTGTACTTAAGGCTGCTATTACCATCGTATTTAATATTGACAATGGCTTAAATGATGAAGTGGAAGGCTCATTATTGTCCATTATTGTCCAAGTCTAAATGAGCTGGTGATCATAGTGGAGCTAAAAAATGCCTGATAATTCCCTCAGGAGCTGATGGAGACCAAGATATTTATGTGTTGATCAGACAGACAAATGAGTGCTAACGCTGCCTGTGTCTGCTGACATGTTCACCACCATTTTGAGGTCATAAAATGTCACTGTTGTCGTCACAGCTTGTCATGTGGCTAAAATGAATTAATACAGCTAAAAAGTAAAAATACAGGGGCAATTACTTGTGACATATGATAGTTAGCATGGGTTAGCTTTGGCTCAGTGCATTAAGCGGGTTGTCAGCTAACCAGAAGGCTGATGATTCAGTTCCTTGGAGTCTTCATGTCGAAGTCTCCTTGGACAAGATATCGTTTGCTCATGGCTGTGCTGTCAGTGTGTGTGAATAGTTATTTCTCCTTATATACTAGTTGGCACCTTGCAGGGCCTCTCACCTGTGTAAGTGAAGGAGTGAATACTGACTTTGAGTGGTTGTCTGCTTGAAAGTGCTACATGAATGCAGTCCATTGAACTGAAACAATTTCAGTTGTGCAACTCAAAGCCTTATCTTACGAATCCAGCTACTAATAACAACATTGCACTTACTAAGTAAATTCCTCTGATTGAAAGTCAAACAAGAAAGAAAAACAAACAGGGAGATAATCAGACAGGTTTCAAACAAACTGTGAGGTTAAACAAAGAGAGAATGAAGGAAAATGTTAAAGTTATTACCCACATTGTTCGCTGTAAACCTCCATCACAGTTCATAGACCACCGTGATTGTTAAACTTGCCGTAGGTCATTACTGACATTTTGGGTAACTCAATTTCAGTTTTACTTCCAATCTAACAAAACTGTTGGCTCTTCACACCCTGTACAATGGTCTGACCGCTCCTGTTTTCATTGGAATTTGTGGTGATGGCGTAAGTTCCCAGATTTCATCAAATATCTTAGCGAGAACGATTTTTATCATAAACATTAGGAATGATTGCTCAAACCACAAAACTGAGACCCATGCTGTAATAAACCAGAAATATCACATTTGGATGCCACTAGATGTTTGATTAAATTTGATCTTTATATACTTTTCTAAACATCAAAGTGAATCATGAGGCTGTGTATCGATCAGAACAGCATGGAACAATAAACCGATGGTCATATTTTATTGTTATGCCAGAAGAACAATGTTAAACTTGACTAATTTAAGAAACAAGACAGTTGGATAAAAGTGCTGGATAAAAACATGCCGTGTAAAATAAAAGCACATACATTTTATTTGGTTAAAGTCAGTGTGTCTGCAAACTTCAGGACCAGTGTGTGTTGGCTGCTGGTGTTATCTGACAGTGTGAAATTCTACGGGGTTAACTGTAATTTACAGGCCTGAGCTGTCACACACCACACTTTCAAAAATATCTGGAGGATTTAATGTTTAATCCAGGGCGTCACTGGCAAGTTAAAGAATTTAATAATGAGATAATGTTTTCATTACATCACATTTCATTAACGTTTACCGGCACCGAATCGAGGAACATCTGTGCTTGTAAATGCCCATGTGAATTGTGTGATTGTACGGGTGCTGAGGTCCTCATGCGCTACAACCATTAGAGAGTTTTTTTCCCATGCATCATCCTTTGCTGATCATCATGAGTTTAGCTAAACCTTTAAAACCACAGTGAAGTAAAGCTGTGCTGGCTTTGTTAGGTGCAAAGCTGAGTCCACCACAGTCTGGGTGGCAGACTGGGGGCTGAGACTGACTCAGCTGAGAGCCTTGTGACTTGTGCAGTGTGCCCAGGCTTCGGATGGCTTCAAGACTCATCAACGCATCTGATTGAGAAGCAGAAAGAGGTGGTGGTTGGGGGTGTGGGGTTCACAGACTGGCAGAGTGCTCACTTAGACTTGGCACGGGTCAACAGATCGGGGTAAACTTCCTTTAACCAGGGCCGGTGGTAGTGGAGGGGTGGGGGGGGCAGGGATGTGGGTAGTGGATGTGGCTCTAGAGTTGAGAAACAGATATGAGTCCCCTGGCTTCAGGTAGGGTCACCGAGAACACAGTGTGACACTGCGTAAACAAAGGATCGTGGCCTCAGGCTGGGAGAAGACTGTTACGCAGAAGAGAGAGAGAGAAAGAAAGAAGGAATCACTTGACAAAGTTTATTTGTGTTCACCTTTTTCCAAACCACAGCCGCAGCTCTTTGTCAGAGTTTCCTGTGCGGTCTAGACTGAGCTGGGGTTTGTGGTTTAGGTGAACTTAGGATGCCACCAGGGGAATATCATGAAATTTTTTTGTTGTTTTGTGTCAGACGAAGTGGTGCCTTTTTAAACAAAGGACTCTTTAAAAATGGTTCATAGTTTTTTAACTAATGCATTTATTAATAGTTAATGATTAATGATCTTGTAATTAATCAGGAGGACAGATCACTTGCTTTCCTGAAAATGCTGGAGAGACTCTGAACCACAGTCCATTTATTAAGATCGAATTAACATTTACGGCTGCTGACTTGATAAATTGTGGCCTAAAAAAAACCCTTTATAAATGACTTATTAACATATATAGCTGCAGACTTGATGGCGTCTTTGGTAATTAAACACCAGAAAACAGACCATCGTGTCTGCAGTTGTAAATATCAGCAGGTTCTTAATAAATGGACTTTGGTCCAGATGCTCTGCAGCTCCAGATGGTGTGTGATCCAACAGTTGATCAGAGGAACCAAAGGAAAAGTTAGAAAATATCTTCTTGGTGGAGAAATATATGACAAGTTTAAAACCACTCTCATATTTATCGAGGGCTGACTGTTTGTACCTGTTACAAGTCTTCATGCTAAGCTAGGCTAACCGGCAGCCAGTTCCATCTAAATGACAGTTACATCAATCTCTTCATCTACAATGTTGATCTGATCATTCATCATTAATGGCGAGCGCTACCAGGATGCACTTCCCCACAGCGTGCTCAGTCTTCACCCCTCATTAGCTTAAGTAAGTAAGTGAGTCCTCAATTTCATGTTGTCTCTGCCAGTAACATCAGCGCAGTTAAGTGATCCTTGCAGCAAAAAAACACACCACCGTTGTCTTAACAAGGAGGTTAGACAATAAAAAAAGCCTTTTCCATCATTCTGGTGCTGAGGAACCTGGGTCTGTTGCACTGAGTTGGTTTGGATATGCACAACATGAGAGCAGATAAAACACCTGCACTCTCACATTTTCCTCCCTCTCCCTGATCCACCTTGTAAATAAATGTAATTTACAGCCACCGAGCAGAATAGTCCCTCGGAGTTCAGGCTCAACTAAGTCAACTTCGATCAGAACAGCAGCTCTGACAGCAGGCTGGTCATCGAGGAAGTGCCTGGAATACAGGATCAATGACGGGGAGGGGGGAGCAAGGAGAAATGGCTCAACAGAGGAGGAGGGGGTACACTTCCTTCACCTGCATGCATGATTACACACACAGACACACACAGACACACACACACTCACACACAATGCTGACTCTTATCTTGCAGCCTGAGGGAGTCAGTACAATTCAGAGAGGTCCCCCGCCCAGAAATGGTGGCGATGGCTCTCCATGCCTCTTGATTACTGCTTTAGATCTCAGCGGGTGAAGAACAATATTGTTCGGGCACTGTATGGGAAAACCTGTCCTCCATCCCGGAGTTGTACCTCACATTTGCATTCGTTTCTTGCCTCCTGAGTTCATATCCTCTGTCTCTCTGCGCTGAAATCCCCAAGGAGACTATATGTGAGTTTATTATGCATATTTTGGTATGGAAACCTATTCCTGAGGGATCTATATATGTTGATTGGCATTAATTCTGTGTGTGTGTGTGTGTGTGTGTGTGTGTGTGTGTATGCACCTCACATTAAATGAGCCAATGTTTGTGACTGGCCATGTGAAGTGATGTGTGACGCTGATAGCTTCGGGCTATGATGGGATATTTTCCTTATGAGTGGCTGGCCCGACACGTCATTCTCTTCAGGCTTTCATTTTTTTTTTCTCTCTCTCTCTCCCCTTCGAGTCAAATTGTCTGTGTGTGTGTGATGTATCATGTGTGTTTGTGTGAGTGTCCCTGACGTCCTTTTGCGTGTGTGTGCGTGTTTGCGTGGAGGGTTAAGAAATGGGCCTGTCAGAAGTGAATGATCAGACTAATCAGGTGGAACACTGCAGACAGCAGGATTAAGACACACTGGAGAGAGAAAGCCCAAATATAGCCAGGGTCAACACACATCTCACGCTAGGGAGGTGTGTGTTTGTGTGTGTGTGTGTGTGTGTGTGTGTGTGTACTATAGAGCAGTCTTGTGATGTCCCATGATAGGCTTTTTTTCCCCATTTAATTGCTTTGCAGTGTTACGACATGAGAGTCTCAGAAAATCCATCATCAACATCACTAAACCTTTTTTTCTTTGTGAGGAATCTTGTCAGGTGGGAGTTTAAGGGCGCAACCAAACACACACATACATATGCACACAAACATACACACACTTACAAATCTGCGACAGCATTTACACTGACATCCAGTATTATAACATACAGGCAGCTCTTAAAGACAAGCCCTTTTACCAGCATGCAGGCCTTTAATTGCATTAACTGTTAAGCAGAATAAGTGAATAAAGCTTGACACATTGTTTACCTCCTATAACAATAAACCCATTTAACATAAATGAACCTTACAAGCTTAAATGGATAGATCAGCAGCAGAGGAGACAACAGCCTGTGTTTATCTCCTCCATTTATCCATTTAGTTAGCCAATCACTGATAAATGTACATTCCTAGCACTCATTTACGCTGACAAATATTGATGCTGCTTTGGTGTGTAATGCGTTGGAATAAAAACAATCATCAATATTAATGCCCACTCTATTCAGAGATAATGCTCACATTCATTATCATCCATTAATGTTTGTTTACCTAATTTGATTGGACTATAACCTCCACAAAGGCGTATCATGCACTGCTCGACATTGTTTATATGAGGAATCCTAAAAGGCTGTAAGCAAACTGAAATGAAAGTCAAACGCGCCCTGTGAAAGTTTCGTCACATTAGCTGCTGTTTTTCCAATCGCAGTCGTGCTCCCAGGATTCCCGTCACACCGCCACGACTCACCTTTATCATATTTCACATCATGTTGCTATCATTCACCTCATTACACTTCCAATCAAACTTACACAGCGTTGCCAAATGTTGTGAATCCAATTTTTTCCCCCTTATTTTATTTTTTATTTTTTGCACATCCCTTTCCCAATGATTGTTGTTGTCTTTCATTTATCTCTTTCTTATCTTCGTCGCTCTTCCTCGTTTTTTTTCCTCCCCGCTCTCTGCCGTCTCTTCGTAGCTGCTCTAATTAAACATGGGGTCGGCGGTGGTACAGAGTCTTCCAGCCGAGCAGAGGAGAAAGGCTCTAATTCCAGCTCTCAGGATGAAACTCTGACACACAATGGCCCTGCCATCTCCTCTGCCCCCCCATAGATTCCCGACTGAAAGCCCTCTCCTCAGGCAGCTTTTTAATAGGCCTCCCCTTTACCCAGCGCACCCACCCACCCACATATAAACACACATGCACAAGCGCACGCAAACACGGCTGCACCTATGCGGCGCACACACAAGCCATTGGCCCCCTGCGTGTGTGTGTCACTTGTGCTGCGGCTCACACTGCTTTGGGCTTTTTTGAAGGGCTCCTAAGGCCAGTCGACAGCCTTTTTACTTTCCACATCATGCAGAGGCGCAACCGCTAAGCTAAGGCTACTACTATGAGTAGCCTCTATTGTAAGAGCAGCACTCAAGGGCCCGACTGCAGAGGACTAAAGGTTTCGGCTATTTTCTCCACATGATGTAGATTTTAAAAGCACTTGATGCATGAAGATTTAGCATTAAAAGTGCTGTGAAAAAAGCAGGAAGTTCTGACTGGATACGCTTTCTCTGCCGGCGAAAGTGGATTTAAGCCTTTGATTTCTGAATGGAAAGTAAATGTGAAGATGGATTTTACATTTTAGAGCGACTTCCCTCATGCAGGAAGACGAGAGGCGAATACTGTGTTTTACATCAGTGAGACCTTGTGGTCAAATGCAGTCAAAAGAAGTCAAAGTTGATGGATGGTGTTTCCCAGATGTCAAACTTTAAATGTGAAAGTGTCGATCATCTTATCCTCAGTGTCCAGTTGCTGCTGTTTACATTTCCTCAGGTGCAAATTCAAAAACTGCACCACAGATTTATTTCCTGGGCATATTTGTATATAAATAACTACATTTTGATTTTTTAAAAATCCTTTTCTAGTCTTTGCATATATTCTGTGTGTGTAGCATGAAAGATAACAAACTTTATTTGCTGTGCAGCCTTGTGTTGCGCAAGGCCTAATAAATTACTTTGTAACCTTGATTTCATTTATTTCCACTGCATTGCTTTTGTTTGGGCAGCTTCATATGTTGCTGTAGCTTTGTTTTTTATGTCAAAAAGCTTTTTCAAAAATCACCTCAAGTTTTGTTTACACAACTACAGTCAAGGAAAAGTTTTGAGTTTGTTGTTCAGAAGAAAAATCTAGCCATAATATAGTTTTAATTCTTGACAAAAAGAACAAAATAAGCAACGATTCACATCAACAAGCGTTCGTTTTAAAACAAAGCTTGATAATGTTTATTCCATCACTGTTGAAAAATTAAAAACAAACATACACACTGGTGGACATGTCACTTCATAATGAACATGAGCACTAATCAGACTCTAATCATTAATACACTGAAAATCTATTAATCTGCATCTCAGCCTGATAAAGTCTCTGTTATCTCTGTGCCCAATTTTTTTCAGGGAATCACTAAACCTGTTTTAAAACTGTAACTTTACCTTGTGTTTGTGACATTATGTGAAGATTCACATCTTATTCTGACCAGAAAGGCTTCGGGCCTCGTGCTACATGAAGGTAAAGGAAGTTAAAAAGTGCTGAGAGATGGATTTTTACACAATATGTGTTCACAGTATAGAAAACACTAAATAACTTCACATTCTGTACCATATACGCTCTGAAATGAAATTTGCTGGAAGCTTCTTTTAGGTTGTGTGTGGGTATGTGCTGTCGGGGATGGGGGTGGTGCTAAGCTGTATCCTGTGAGTCCAGGATATTGGATCATGTTGATGTGTTTTTGCCCTGAATGATAATTCTGCCTGTTGGAAAGACTAGAGGTTGTTGTGCAACATCTTGGCACTCAGCTCTTCCCTGCTTTTCGTGCCATCTTCTCCCCTTCGTCACTCTCTGTCCTCACTCCTCTTTTTCCTTCCAGCTACCCTCCTTCAATCCCCTTCTCTCTCTCTCTCTCTCTCTCTCTCTGAGACTGCTGCGCCTTAACAACACAAGACAGTGTTCAATCAGGACGAGGAGAGTCAGAGAGGGCTCATCTGCTCAGTGTGACGCCCATTACGTATTGATCGAGACTCTGTGCAGGGCGGCGAGGGCGCGATAATGTTTGTATCAATATAGATGAAAAAGAAGGAAACAACAGGAGAAAGTTGTTGGCTCTGTTTTGGCCTCAGTGTGTTGATCTGATTTTTCAGTAATAAACAAGGTTGGTTCTGGGATGACTGTGAAGTAGAGGCAGAAAATTGGGCAGCTGATGCAGCAGCCTGCTTGTGAAATCTCTCTGTGCTGATGTGTATAGACTATAAGCCCATTGATCTGGAGGGAGAATTAATTTGCTCTGGCACTAATGCATAAGGGAGCTAACCTCATGTTGTTAGCCAACGTCAGAACCAAAGCTATGTTCAATTAAAGCCTGTAACAAAGGTAAAATCTGCACTTAGAACTGCCCCTCATAATCTGATCTGTGGGACATAGTTGTATTTTGGTGTTTTTGTAATTCACATGGTCTGTCGACCTGCAGGTTTGTGCTTTGATCAGTAATCTAATGCAGATTATTATTCTGATCTGAGCAGCAATTAAAAGAGCCCTTTGTTATGTGAAAATTGCTGCACATGGTGTAAGATTTTAATAATTATTGCAGCATCCTGCTCATTCAGCCTCTGTATTTGTCGGGCTGTTTATGTGTTTTTATGTATTTGTGCATCGGATGCTTTCCCAGGCTCGAGGTTTTGCAGGTGCAAAGGGCTCTGCTGTCTGCAACGTCTATGTTCTTGTCCCCCCTCAGGGATAGGGTGTGTGTGTGTGTCCGGGTGTGTCTCAGCATGAGTGTCTGGGAAGATTTGATTTCCCAATGACAAAGCAGCGTAATAGCAGGCTTGGCTTTAGTCATAAAGCAATTGGGATAATCCACTGGTTTACCAACAAAGCTCCCAGAACACCCACACTGTGATGGGCCTGAGTCAGGCTATAGAGGGGGGGAGGGGAGGACACGGCGAGGTGAAAGACACAGAGAAGAAGAAAGAGAAGAGAAATTAAGTTGTTTGTTGCCACCTAAACAAAGCAGGTTGAGGGTTATGTAGCTGTTAGATGGACACTTTGTGGCGATAATCCCCAACCTGAACATTTGATACCGTTGTAACAAGAGTTGGACTCTGTAAGGTGTTTACAGTCTCTGTAAGTGAACGCTCGCTTGATAGGCTTGCTGCAACTTGCTCCATCAACGCACTTCTCCAAAACACCCTTTTTCCTCTCACACACAACCACACACACACAAACACGCACAAACACACACGCACACACACGCACACACAGGCCACAGTGAGCAGATGAAATCTGACAGATTAGTACCCTTAGTTGCAGGTGCTGGAGCAGAGTCTGTGCATCTTAAAGAACCACATTGGACAGATATTCATCTCACTCTCTTCTCTCGCTCTCAACGCTGTTCTCTATCTGTGTCTCTTGACTCAGACTGGCCTGTATCTCCAGGTTGATGCTGTGCATGTTAATATTGAATGACATCAATCTAAACTCAATAGCATGTTGCTCTTAATATCCAAACTCCAAAGATGAAAGCTGCTAGCTGGTTTTGTTATCTTTGCAATCCGTATGCTGTTTTGTGATTCGGTCATGTTATGCTGCCTATATCAAGTTTAGGGGAACAGCTCAAAAGTTTATTTTATCAAAAAACATATTTTACTGCTATCGTGGAAGGTATCCCTGATATCACAGGTGTATGCAGGTACCCAGGGATCATAATAATGTGTTTGACTTTTGTTACATCGTTCAATAACTACAAACTTAGCTCTGTTTTCTTTCTTAGCCTACAGAGCAGTAGTTACACTGTACAGATGGCTCAGGCAGAGATAGTTGAGTGCTAAAGGTCATTAATGGGTATAAATCAGAATTACTGTATTGTTTACCAACACTGAGTTAATATATTAAATGAATGTGTTGACCTTTGACCAGTGATTGATAAGCTAATTGCCTGTGATAGCAAGAGATAAATTATACAGTTGATGTTACATGTAATTAGAGTGTAACCCTTTGAGTGATTATGCTGAAGTTTGTTGTCAACATAGAGGAAAGCTTCTCCCTCTTGAAGCATGATGAAAAGCTGGGATACTGAGTTCAAACGACGCAGAGAGATGATGCTGTCCATTTCAACAGCTAGTGCTAACTTGCAATTATTTACTTACCTGAAACAGTAATAACACAGTTATTAAATTAAAACCTTATGCTTAATCATGCAATGGGGTTGAACCTCCCATGCATGTAATCAAAGCTATATAAATGTTGGACCTTATCAATCAAGTGTTATGTAACACAAAGCTCCTCTGGACTTTAGCTGCCTGACCTCTTCACTTTAGTGCCAATTAACCTGCTCGTCAATGCCAAAGTTTCACTCCTGGCTAGTTTAATAACAGTAAGCTAATGTTTACCGACATATGTGTCATTATGCAATACTGTTCCTACTGTATTGCTTAAATCGCATCCAGACTTCATGGTGCAATATCGTGCATATGAGTTTCATTCTGTTTTCCTCCTTATTAACAGTGTTTGGTGATAAAACATACTGTCAGAGGTTCTCATATCATTTCTGGAGGTTATCTGGAAAAACATCAGCCAGTCACTGCAGGGAAATCTTAGCAGCCATTATGTAACAAATCAATAAGTTCAAATCTGTGCAGCTGTCTCTCGCTGTGTTTCTTTGTCAGCGGTGTCAATGCTGCTGATTGTAGAGCTCGGCTGAAACTCAATAAAGATGAACTGGAAAAAAATCCCTGCGTGTGCTTTATTCTCTCATCAGGCTGTTTTGTTTGTAGTAAATTCACAACCCAAATGTCTGTGTCTTCTTCATGAAGGCAGAGGAAACACTGGTCTCCACCTTTCTGCATTTCCATTGCTCGAGTTTCGAAAGCCACGTTCTCTTCCTTGCCTTTGCTTGTCTGCCTTTTAAGTCATTTTTCAAAGCAATATGTGCCATTAACCAACTGTCAATGTAAGGGTGCTTGGCACATGGATTAGGCTTTGATGGCTTTTCCCGAGTGTAGAGGGCTGTGCTGCAAAAACGTCAAAACTTTTTTTTTTTTTTCAATCCAACTCGGAGAAATTTTGGCTTTACCCTGTCATTTAATTCCACTTTCAAATGAAGCATTACCCGGACACTCTGACAGATTTTAATGCATCAGAGAGAGAGCACATGTACTTGCAAAAGCCCACAAAGAAACCTTCTAAGCACCTTTCCATGACTGAGTCTTGTAAATGTAATTGCTGGTTTCACCTCCGGGCTTTTAAGAAAAGAGGACAGGAAAGAGTACAGATGGATGATTTTAAGTCTAATCACCTTCCCTAAATTTCTGAAGAGGTGCTACAGCGAAAGCCAGAAAGCAGAGAAATAGAGCAGATCACTCTCACTGTGTTAGTATGTACTCTGTAGTCTGTGTGGGTGTGTGTCTGTGTGTTATTTTGTGAGTGTTTCTGTATTTTCTGCTTGCGAGCTTCGCAGTTTCAAAGCACATTTTAATCTGTTCTTTCAACTTAGGCAATCTACTTTCATCTTCCTGCATCTAGATGAGTGACCTTGCTGTGTTCTACTTACACTTAACTAAGACATGTTCTTTTTTTAGCATCTGCTTTTTCTTCTCCTTGCAAAGCGGAATAAACACACACACACAGACATGCACACAGACACACACACACACACAGACGAGTCTGCATGACAACAAACGCATGCTTTTTGTCCGGGAACAGTCGGTGCTCGTAATGAGACTAAGTGTGGCCAGGCGGAGGGACAAGTGAATGAAACAGCTACAGAATCACTAGCTGTGTTTGATTTGCCTCCACTAATTCAAAGAGACCATCTGATAAATTGAGAGGATGGGATGTACATCAGAATAGCAAGAGGCGCCTCTTTGTTGCTACCCATTCCCAACCAAATCACACCCCAACCCCTGTTAGAACACCCAGAGTGAAGAATGTTTCTGTTGTGTGTGTGTGTGCGCGTGTGTGAATGCGCATGTGTGTGGGTGTGTGTGTGTGTGTGAGAGGGAGCTAAAGACAGAGCTGGGTTGCTAGGAGGTGTGAGTTTTCAGGAGGTCCTGCTGAAAGCAAATGAAGGAGCACTTGTGTCAACATTCTGACGGCAGCGATGAGCCACAAAGCCTCCGAGCCAAACAGCCAAAGGGCTGCATAAAGTCCCTGTGAAAAAGCAGGAGCCGCGCTCTCAGAGCCCTTCTGCACTTCTTCATGTGCAGAGCAGTGAAATGAATCCCCTTTTTCCTTTCAGTCTTGATGTCTGACTTTGAGTTTTTCGTTGACAGGAGCTTTTGAATGAAGTTTAGACCCAAAATTTGTGGTCAGAAGTTGCTTGTGATGCTTTTTAAAGTGATGTTTAACAAATTTGCTTTATTTAATACTACGAGGCAGGCAGGAAACGTGGGGAAGAGAGAGATGAGGGATGACATGCAACAAAGGTCTCCAGCCGGATTGAAACTTTTGATGTTGCTGTCATGTGGGGTGTTTTTTTTTTAGACTGCATCACTACAGTGACATCCCATGTGTTAGATTTGAAACACTGCATTCCTGTTTCCATGTTTTGATGTTTTTTTTCTGCATGTTTCTGTTTTTGGGTGAACTTCACATGACTGCCTATCAGGAGTTTAGTGGTGCAGCACATGAGGCACATGTGGATTATATAATTACGTCTCTTGGAGACATAAAGAGCGGACATTTTAATTATTTTCCATCCCATTTAATTACTTTACAAGATTTCATCATTCTATCAGTGTTTTTTTTACTCTTTGTTGTTGACTGCTGGCCTAACTGTGCGTGACATCATGAACTGGATGTTTATGTTGCATGCATTCAAATGTATGCATGCGCTGGTGTGCGTGCATTCCTCTACAGCTCATTGGTGTCTCAGATCTTATGCCTTGAGCAGTAGTTAGGCCAGATGTTTGGTGTCCACAGGAACATACTACTTTGGAAACTTTCCCACATGCTATCTGGTGTGGTTGACTCTGCGCTGGCCCCAAACTTCAAAACAACCGAGCTCTAAAAATAGACTGAGGCTCTTAATCATTCTGCAGACTCTTAATGTCTCTGATAGTCAGCTCGCTGAGCTCAGCTTGGACACATAACTTACCCCCGCCCAAGTCATGCTGTAAGTAGCGGATACATCTCATGGCTCTTAGGCTGGATTCACAAGACACTAAGCATCTGATTGAACTGTGTACAGCTCCCTGTCATGCTCCCTCACACCAGAAACACATGGCATAACATGAGGAGAGGACTTATGAATCTCAGCCGGGCTAAAAGCCATCACTTGAAGAAAATCCCCTAGACTTCTTCCTTCTGTGCAGTAATGTTTTATTTCAACTATACATGCTGTGTTAAAAAAATCAACAAAAAAATATCATGAAACAAAGACCATCATTATTATTTACACATTCACAGTACAAGTTTACAACATATCTACACGCTCAAATACTCTGGAGATCATATATACAGCTGGCCTTGCATCGCCATGTTGCACAGTATTCAAATCAAAATTACATGACAGAATCTGGTTTATCTGCACATACACCGAGCTCAGACTGAAAAATAAAGGCTTCAATTTAGATTGCAACAGAAAGACCCAGTTCATATTGCAATGTACAAGGCAGTTGAGCATTTAATGTTGAGTGTATGTTCGTGACGTCAGTGTCATGTGTCGAGTAAGAAAAGAGAGCCCAAACACTGGTTAGATGACAGGCAGAAAGTCTTTACATACAATCATCACTTGTAAACAAAATGCGGCTTTGGGCTAAACAGGCAACTGACACTTGGATAGGATTGCAGATGTCACTCAAATAATGTACCCATTGCTTAAAAAAGAAATGATCCCTCAGTTTGTCCCTACTGGCCAATAGAAACAATTCCTGCCACTGCAATCCCGTGGAAATACAAATCTGCATGACCGCTGCACACGGTAACAGGCGGCTTTCATGTGAACACTGTGTTAATACATTGGCTGTGGACAGGATGCGCTGCATTGAGCCGACTACTCCACAGTACAAGGTCTAACCACCCTACATCCCACTGTCAAGAAAATACATTCACTGCATGGCACCTCTATGTGGTGGATTAAAACCATTCGTTTCAACACTGCAGAGGGGAGAAAATTTGATTTTTACGCCATATTAATGTATTTTTGGACTGTCCTTTTTGCACAACTCGCATTCACCACGGGGGAATGTTTGTCTGACAGTTTGTTTTCCACATCAATTCGGTTTGGATTAGGTAGTGATTTCCCAACACATCCTGCTGTTTTTTTCCAAAATTGTTTGTAAAAAAATTATTATATAGTACATGACCGTAACATACAGAGGACCAATTGACTTTGCCAATATTATATGCTGTAGTAGTAGTAGTTCATTTTGTCAATAAGGCACACAATGCACAGATTCAGGTTCACTTGCCTAAAAATACTTATACTCCTTATTTATAATATTTAAGTATATACAGGATCTTGTCATTCCCAGCATGACTCATTTGGACACATTGGTAAATGTTGTGTTGATTGTACACTGGCCACTTGCAGGGAAGCTGCACAGGGAACACGGGCTGCAGAACCAGCACGGCATATGACAGAGGTGTTACATACATCCATGTATTGTTCTGGGGTCAGTTTGACATACCTTTAATAGGATTAATGTAGGAGGAAAATTCTAGTGTTCTTCTATTAAGGGACACTCAAGTTTAACAGAACAGAAGTGCCCTGAAATGCTGAATTCATATGCATGGGCTAAACCATTGGTTTTGCTTTAGTTTCATATTTAAATTCTTTAAATAACACAGTAAAACATCATAAAGGCAAATTATTTTGTTCAAAATTCAGTTATAGAATGAGATGAGAAATGTACGTTTTGTTCTTAATACCATTGCTACATAAAGAAAGAAGTCTCTTGAAATGACAGTAAAACTCCTACAGAGGGGCAGTGGAGGTTACGAGGAGGTTTCAGTCCTGGAGAGAAGCAGTTTTTTCCCCATGAATCAGGTTTAACAGTGCGTTTTTGGTTGCTGAGAACTGTACTTCTTGGCCTTTGTCTGCAATATAACACTCACTCTCACACACACAAGCAGATGTGCACACCCATTTTAAGGGCCATCCCAGTCTGGTAGAGGAAAAAACTAAAGACAAACACAAATGTCTAAAACCAATAGCAGCAAATGTACTATGTAAAATTTCCCAGTGAGTTTCAGAGTCCCTGCCCCAGCACACAGTCAGCATGACCTGCTTCATCTCAGCCTGACCTAATCACCTGAAACACCAAAGTCTGACACTCAAGATGGTTTTGGATCAGTTCAGATGGGTTCAAACGAGAGCAGAGACAAGATAATGTTGAAATGAGAGACAGTGATTTAGGTCTCAGACGGATCTTAAGGTGCATTCTCTGGCATGTGGCACCACTCTTCCTAACCAATTGTAAAAAGCCAATTATGTGCACTGGCTTTACAAAAACCTGCTTTCCAATCAGCTAACACTCACACACAGACATGAGCACATCCATTTGCACTCTTTTTTTCTTTGTTCTCTTGCAGCTTGTTTCAGCTCTTTGCAGTCAAATGTATCCTAAGCAACACGCACACTCTAATTTTTTGAGTTTCTTCTCCTCTGCCCCCAGCCATCTTACTAACAAAGGCATGGCCTACCTCTCTTCTTTGTTCAGTTCACATTAGTGGGAAGACAGTGCTCAAGGGCAGTGACAAATGAGACCCATTCTTCAAGTATTCCACTGTTTTTTGACCTTGTACCGCACGCACAAATGCCTTTACGGCTAGTGTCCCAAACCTCGTACCTAATATGGGATCGGACACTCAAGCCGGATACAATGGGGAGCAGCAGATTCGCCACTGTCCATTTGTTCGTATCCCGTGGCTACCATGACAAGGGGGCGAGACGTAAGGGAGCGAAAAAAGCCCCGAGGAGTATCTTTGGCCACATGTGTGATTTTCCCTTCTTAGTGTGAGTGAATGTGCATATCATATAAAGGGGAAACACACCTCAAGTCAATACACAAACACACAATAGGCCCTACCCCATCCTTAGCCCCCTTAGCCCGCAGGGCTGAAAAGCTCTACAGTCAAGGTCAAGAGATCACTTAAGAAGTGTCCATGCTCCTTTAATAACTGTACTTATTGACCACTCGCATTTGAGGAGTCTGTGGTGAAAACCCGTTGGGTTTGGGGGGCACATCTGGCTTTAGCGAGGGGGTCCGTTTAAGCCCTGTGCGAGGGAGTGAGCAATGCCCACTGTAGCTGCTCTGTCGGGATACTGATGATGGGTGGGCCGAGTGCATTCCCGCCCCCATCACTGCACCATGAGAGTCAAGTCTGGAGGGGGGTGTTGGGGGCATGTAGCCTCCTCTGTTCATACTGTGTTGGCGAGACACAGACACCCCCATGGTTACCCCATTTGGTGAGGTGGATAAGGATTGCCTATGAGAGGCACTCCGGTGGAGTTGGTACCCCCCTCTTTGCCTCTCTAGGGTGCCCCCCATGCTTAGACTGCCCGTTGGTGTGGTAGGAGTGGTGGGCATGGGCACATCAACCCTCTTGGTGGGGCTGTGCCTCGGCAAGGAGGAGGAGGGGGAGTACAGGGAAGCCTCACGGCTGGGCACCCTGGGGGGCACTTCAGTCAGTTCCTCCATGGGCTCCAATGTGAGCTGTGGCCTTGGGCGGGGCCCTGATCCCTCTGGAAGAATGGCCTTGGGGTTGGCCACTGAGTCATTGAGGTGTTTTAAAAGGTCATTTAGGGTATTTCTTGCATCCACAGACCTCTTCTGTTCTTTCCTACTCCCCTTAGATTCTGGATTCTTTAGCTTCTTTTCAGATGAATGTGGCAGTGTATCCTCTCCGTTGTCAAGGTTGGGGTGGTCATGTGTGGCATTGGGCAAGACAACAGCACTAGGGATGTGTGAGTGTCCCAGGGTCAGGTGATGTGGGTGGGAGCTGGAGTTAGGAGGAGCAGGAGAAGAGGGAAGGTACTGGGGACTTTTGGCTGATGAGTTGGACTCCTTCCGGGGCCCACTGACCTTCCCTTGAGCCCTTTCCCACTGGTTTTTGATGGGCTGCAGACCTTTCTGCTGCAGCACAGGGGTGGACTCAGGTGTAGGCAAGGCAGCCAGTTCAGGGGGTTGACAGCCATCCCGCAGGATCATGGTCTTGGTGTCACCGTTGGCTGTATTCAGGTCTTTGCCGTTGCTCAGCAGATTGGTGTACAGCTTTGGAGAATCAATGTTGGTCTGGTACTCCTAAGATTTAACAACAAATCAAAAGAGAGAGTTTAGATACCTTTTAACATCTTGTTCAATCACTTCTCTCCACAAAAGACTTTGACATAACATTGGAGTTTTATGGCTGTACCTTTACAGGGCTGTCAAAGAGACCATTGAGCTTGACAAAGCTCCCAGTAGAGTCAGTGCAGGAAGGCGCAGACTCTGTATCCTTGTGGACGTGTCTTGGCTTACGGAGAAATGAGTCTCGGTAGCAGAAAACTATCAGACCAGCCAGGAGAGCACCCATGAGGAAAGCAGCAAACACGCAGGTGATGAGGATGTTCATGTGGACCATCTGGTTGGTCTCACCTGCTTGGATGTCCCACACACCTACAAAAACATTGAAGCATTGGTTCACCCTCCTGTTAAAGAGTCTGGCTGCTCAGTGAAGCATCCCTCCACATTCAGCAGCAGCAGAATTGTACATGTTTGCGTTTGAATACAATCATGCATGAGTTTCTGCTCTTACACCTCGCCCCATACAAGGTATCCAGTCAACCACAACCATATTTCATAAATAGTGAAACATTCCTATCGCCCAGATGAAGGAAAAAAATATGGTGAGAATTGACAGAAGCTGTTAGGTACCCACATCCATTTCACCATCCATTACTAGCATTTCTATGTTAGTTCAGAAGGGAAAACTTGGAGTGTTGCCTTGATCCACGTTCCACTCGTCATGCGATTAACCCATACCAAAGGGTTAGGAGTGCGGTCTTATCCGAGATAGAGATCCAAATCAATATTTTCGCACAAGAGATCAACCAGCAGGAAGTTTGTAAAGAAAAAGAGAGGCAGTGTTTGACTTCCAGGAATTGGAATGGCTAATGCTCTACTTGAAGTTTGTTAGTAACCACAGACATTGAAAGAGTTAGTCATCCACCGTGCGGCCACAGCAGTGGTGTGGCAGAGCAGGACCAGTCAATGATCAACCAGCCAGGGTAAACTGTTACTAGAGCTAGAGTTAAAGAATCTATACTGGCAGAGACAGAAGCTAATTCCAAAAGGAAAAAAATAAAGAAACAATTAGAGAAAAGTGAGTGCAAGGTTTACTGATTAGAAAACTATGAATAAATAATTCAAAACAACAAAAGAAAGAACGAAAGAAAATTTCAATTCAAAGTAAACAATGGT
>JAUZTA010000001.1:27434022-27446232 GCA_034780835.1 Ctenochaetus striatus
CCTATAGGAGAAAATCCCAAAGAAAAATGCAAATGAGATTCAGGAGATAGAATAGAGTTTTCTAGCAAAATGTAAAGATCAATTTCCCCTAAATATTATCACCTGAACTAAAATTGCATTCCTGGAAAGCTCTACTCTTTGATTCTGCTGCTGTGTGAACTTCTTTTGACAAGAAAATATACATTTATTCTAAAAAAAAAAAAAATATGGGAGCAGTTAACAGAAAACAATGCCATGCAGTCACAGCTGCCACACCTCAAAGACAACCTCATAAATAGTTTTTGGCTTTGTGCCGACTCAACTGCCTCCCTGACAAAATATATTCTGCCGTTTGTGCTCAAGCTGCATCAGATGGCCCCATAATCATTCGGAGTGATGCCAGCTCAGGCTGTGGTGGTAATTGTGGCTGTTTTCTTGGTTTGATCTCATTCCAGCTCATGTGCATTGACACTGTCTCTTGCCCAGAACCCTGTGTCTAAATGGGATCGGACAGTTTTGGTATCGTGACCTCTGTTCAACTCAGCACAACCCCAGAAATGTGAAATGCTGTCAATGTGCTCCCATTAGCTTACCTTCTGTATGGATTATCCCTCGGATATATGCCCTTTTTTTCATAATATTGAGCTGAAATCCCTCCACCCTAAAAGCCGCCCTTCTGTTTGATTAGTCCCAACCATTACCCTCCATTTCCTCATCAATATTTTTACCCCCCAGTATGTCTATTCGGGTGGCAGAAACACAAAAAAATATTGCTGAAAAGTGCATTTTTGATGTGCAGGTTGTGATTTTTGTATGTTTTTAAAGTAAAATAGTTAATTTAGACTCTTTTGCATCAGTTCATGTCTCAGTTCTGTCAAGGGTTTTCAGGTTGAGTCAGCATAATTATCCAGAAGACTCAATAAACCAGCTCTTCGACTGTTTATGACAAGCTCAGATCAGCTGATGGTGATGCAGCATAATTAATTTAATCTAGGTTAGACTTCTCAGTCGGGTATGTGAATCTGGCTGAAATTTTACATGAAAGTGACTGATGTGTGTTATGTGGTGTGTTATATTTTCACAGCTCGTTACTTCTGAGTCTTGCACCAGCATTTTGTCTCCCCAAGTTGCTTTACTGTATCTTATTGTATAATTGATAGTTCATAAGTTACATAAGGGATTTGATGCGTTATAAACACCTGCACAATTTAAATGCAGCGTGATAAATTTGTTTGGATTTTATAACACAGTTTGTACTGTATTCAAGTCCTCATGACTGAAGGACTTCATGATATTGTGTCCTTATTTTCAGGCTTTTGGAAAGATGCTGCGTAATTGAACTTTTTTTCGTACTCATTAATCTCACCTGTAACATGTAGAGAGCTCACCAGGTGACGTGCTGTGAGGGCTTATCAGCTGTTTAACAGGTCACAGGCGTGCAGCTGACTAAGCCCCTTAGCCTGTGACCAGAAGCACCCCTGACGTGATCTGACTCCTGACATAGATAAAGCTAACACCACGTACACCTGGCTGTCTGAGCTTACCACCACTCTCCTGCTAGTGTATGCCTTTTGTGTGTTTGTGTTTGTGTGGACGTTATGACAAGCAGGCAGGTTTTGCTATAGTGTTACCCATCTGTACTGTATCTGCATGGCTGCCTGCTTAGTATTCCCAGGTGTTGTGCGCTATGCTGCATGTAGCGACGGAAGAAAAAGCAAGGGCGAGTTGGCAAAAAGCTGTGAATAATACATGTGCTGTTGAATTACATCTTGACACAGTTAAGAAAATTTACAGTAAACTTTGGAAACAAACTACAAAGAACTGTGTGTGTGCATGTGCCGGCATGTGTAGCCTACGAGTGTGTGTGCGTGCATGTGCCGGTGTGTCTGTGAAATGGTAGCTAGTTGCAGGTAATGGTGTGTGACAGCGGAGCAGCTGACAACATGGCTGGGACTGGGAGAGCTACAGTAGCAGAGCAGAGTAAACAGTGGAGGACCTGCGTCGCGTCCTGCAGCATATAGCCATTTAATTTAGTTACTGCACTAATGCAATTATTGCCACAGTAATTTACAACGTCTAAGAGGGCACTGTATTGGTGTGTGTGTGTGTTTTAATTAGTCATGCTGGACCTACTGCCTCTTGAGAGAGATGTTGTGTGTCTATGGATCTGTTCGTGAGTGCGGGCTAGTATAGCAGCGCGCCCCTCTGTGTTTGTGTGTGCCTTTGTGTACATGCTGAATGTTTGTGTGTTCTACAGTCTCTTGAAATGTATGTCCATGCTTATGTGTGTGTATGTGCATGTGTGTGTGTGTGTGTGTACACAACACCATCTGCCTGTGGCTGTGTGGAGCTAAAATCCCTGATAGCCTCTCGTCCCCATTTCAGAAAACAGCTGATCAGTCATCCAACTAGCTGGCTGGCAGCTACATCAAAGACAGAGTTGTCTCTGGAGAGCCGTGTATTACACACTCAGACACATCACCTACAATAACACATTCACCAGCACAATATCATCCGAGTGGTTGGAGTAGCATGGCAGCAGCTACAACCGAAATTGCATCAAGATGTTGCCTTGAATGCCAAAATGGTGTTTGATGAGATAAAGAGAACCAAAAGGGTGAAGGTCAAATCTAGTGTTGGAAATTACCACAGTGTTTTAATATAAAACTTGTTATAGGAAACTAATATTATGCTTATTGTCATGTTCATCATCTGCTTAGTGTTTATGCACCAATATTGAAAAAATAAAAATAAGAAAATTAATTAGATTATCCCTTTGAAAACTCCCCGAATGAAATGGCCCAATAACTATGTGGACGGTTGCAGTCGGGCCAGTCTGTATTAAGATAAATTGTCTCTCAAATTTTCATTAAAAGTTGACTGGTGGTGCGGCAGTCACGGCAAAGTTAAAAACTTTTCTGTAAAATCCCCACTGGGTCAATCCAGTTTTCATAAGTCTGTGCCAAAATGACAGAGCCCTTCAAGATTTCTGGAAGCGTGCTGTGTGCGATATTACATTTTAGTTGTTTTTGATCTTCAGATGTACGGCCCCTGTGAAAGGGTTGGTTCACCCAGATTACAAAAAAATGTTTTTAAAAGTCCAGCATGTTAAATTTCTTCAGTAGATAATGCTGTAGCCCGACTGAACAGTGTCCACAGTGACTTCTGTTGATTATTCAGAGTAATTAAGGTTTGTTTTTGAGAGAAAACATTGCTGTTAAATATTTAAAATGTCATCTTTCTGTGAAGAGCACAAACAAATCCCCATTCATTTTCATTTCACAGCGTGAGGCCCGATCTTAGAAATAGTTATCTAAATACCCGAGCAAATATGTAAAACATGTTTCTAAATGGAGAAGAAGTAAAATGCCCAAATCAACACAAATTGAACAAAAGAGAATGTTTATAGCATGTTAAATGTCAGCCAAACATTTAGAGAATGAATTAAGCAATGAGTGTTGTGCTCCTGTTAGCGTTAATAATGTAATTTGTAAGTGTAGCTGCTTGTTTTTCAACAAGTGTAATATTCTGGAACAAGGCTAAATTAACATGCAGTATTTTTCTCCCTTTACATCCAAAGGGAAAATGAATATGAATAAGAATGTTAGCTACCTCTGCTAACACCTTGCCTCACGTGAACTCCAGGTCGTCTGCGCCACACGTGGGTTGGTTAGACATCCAAATTGGGAAAGCTAGGCCAGTGTGTCACTGGTAGCTCTGAGTCTTAACCAAGCATGGCTCAGCTCTGGCTCTGCTCCAGTCAGAGTCGTATTATTAGACCCTACCTTACCCCAGCACCTAGCCGGCTTCAGCTCAGGGGACTTACCTCACGAAGGCCACGCTAATTAAATCTCCCAGACACCCGGGCTCTTAATAAAGCCTGACATGACAGCTTGGCCTGTGAAAGTCAGAATGACCTCTTAACCCGGAAGCTGTCTTGTGTTTTTGTATTCATTTGTGTGTGTGAATGCTGTGTGTGTCTGTGTGTTGTGTGTGTGTGTGTGTGTGTGTATGATGTAGGCCGAGGGTTGGGGGAAGGGGCAGACACCTGTCTCCAGCCCAAAGAGAGGTCATTTTCCAGGGGTATGGGAACAACCGTGACTCAGCAGCTCTGCTGCAGAGGGCAGATACATTAGCAATACAAATCATACCATGGGGAAAGAAGAAGCATCTCATTATCATTTTTTCTCTTGCGGGTTCTTTGGCTTCACTTTGTATGCAAAAGTGAGCGAGGACATTGATTCTCAATAGATAAATGTGGTACTTCAAATTTGTGCAGTTGCTTAACATCAATTTTATTCAATTTTCATCTGCAGTTTTTTAAATGTATCAGACACACAACTGACGAGCAGCTATTTTATCTCCTCATGTGGAAATGGTATACTCTTAGCAAATTGTTTTGAACTGCTCAGCCGCTGAAAAGGAGCCTGCCTGCAGTCGTTTGTGCTATCTAGCATCCACTTTTCATGATTCCCTTGTTTTCCACAAGGTTGAACTCACTGGAAAGCTTTTGGTTGGCTGCAGTTGGATTGATGGATGGGCGGCGGGATTAAGAGGAAAACACCGAGTTATGTGGTGACACACACTTTCAGGCAGAACTTGAAACTGGCAGAGCGCTGTGACATCTGTTAAAAAGAGAAACCTTCTAAACAGCTTTTGTGGATTAACAGTAAATGATTAAACCCTGTTAGCATATGGATAAACAAGCTCAGCTTATGCATCAGCATGTGTGTGTGTCTCTGTGTGTGTGTCTGTGTGTGTGTGTATCAGTGCTCTCTCTGCTGCCAAAACCTGGCACTGTCCTCTTTAAGGCTCTGGGTCAGATAATAAAACAACAAACAAAATTATTCATGTTATTAAATGTTTGTCTCATTTAATAACATGAATAATTTATTTAATATACTTGTACAAATGTCAACTTCACAAGGTAAATTTCATGAATTTCATATTACACCTACTCTGTTAACTCTCTGAGTGATGTGGGAGGTACCTTTTAATATTGCATAAAAACTGAGAGAACTATTTCTGAAGCGAAAGGTAATAAAAGTGATTAGCAATTGTGGAGCAACATTTTCTCAGCAGCAGAGCAGAGCAATTTTCAGCCTACTGACCTGGATTGGAGGGAATATGATTGCATATTCACTGCTCAACCGAAAAAAATAACAACTTTATGTGTCAAAGAAAGTAAGCAGTGAATCAAGAATGCGCTCTTGATTAGCAAATTAGCTTCATTACAGAATCTCCATGCTCTGTTTGATCTACTTCGCCTGTGTATTCATAAGTCTACAAAAATTTTTCTAACAAGTGATAATTAGTTTGAATCATATTAAAGCATGCGATAATGGTGCTGTGGAAAAAAACAGGTAAACTGGGTCATGTGCTGCAACAGCTGCTTTGACCTATATTCAGAAACATCAAGTATCTAATAAAGCAACTTCTTCTCCAACAGTGAATTCGGAGACAGACAGTAGAAATGTGAAATATTTAGTATGGCTCTGGTACGGTCCTGCTCCTCCGTCTCTGTCTTTCTTCTTTGTGCATTGTGGTTTTTTGTTTTGGTACTTTTACTTTGGTAGTTTTTGAAGTTCACTGTGCTCCAGACAGTCAAGATGTATTGCTTTGAATGGGTGTCTGTGCCTGCAGTGCCCACTCTAATTCAGCCTGGCCTGCCACACCCACAGCTGCTGCCTGGGGCCAGAGCGAGAGCAGCAGGAGAGAGTAGGGCAGCGGTGAACTATGGCTGCATGGGGCCAGACTGGGAAATATAGGTCATCCAGCCTCGCAGATGAAAGATGCATAGCACTGGCTGCTGGGGAGGAAGCGGGGCGGAGATGGAGTAAATATAGAGATGCTTCCAACTCCTCAGCATGGGCAGTTTTGGATGACCACAGGGAGGGATAGAAAAGGGCATGTGCAGGGTATACAGAGAGGGGAGGATGAGAGTGGGAGTGGCATGCAAGCCGGGGAAATTCGGGAAAATTTATTGTAGGGAGAGGCATGGGCGGGGTATCTGCTGAATCGGGTGAATGGGACTCACAGGACAGTGTCAGTGTTTGTGGAAAGCAGTATCAAATGCTCTTTCTTACGAATGAAGGGGGAAATACAGAAAGTGGGCTCTCCTCCTCGGAGCAGCTGTGGCTGGCACACAATGTCGCCCTCTGTTCGCCTGTGGCTGGTGGTGTAAAGATCACACTCACTGTGCCCATATCCTTTTGTTCTCGCCACACTTTGAGATTGATTAGCAATGTTACATCGCTCGCTGCAGTGTCATCTCAGTGACACAATTTAGATGTTATTGTGTAGTTGGAGCTTCATTCAATGAGGAGAGCGTATAAACTGTCCACATCAACGTTTATTTGCGGATTAGCTGCCTCTTACAATCAACAAAGGAGGATGATAAACAGTAAACTTAATACTGACACCTGCGCATTCACTTCTACAAAAAACTAGAGTTCGCTGCTTTTCTACTTCCTGTCTGCACTATCAAATAAAAGCATTTAAAGTAGCTCAACTCCAAGCTTCAGAAATAAACAACGATAACCATTTCTCATTTCTTGTGACGTAAATATTGTAAATAGCAACATTTTAACTGTAATTCTTTGTCCTTGTAACTGACCATGAATTAACTTATTTATTTATTTATTTAACTTAACATTTCTTAACATTTGGTTAAACTTGGTTCAGCCCAATGTGGTTGAAACAAATATACGATATCACATCTAGGCCCATTAAGTTGTTATTCTAGGCCTTGCAACTATATCACATGATCTCTATCAGCAAGAATATTCCAGATGTTAAGGTTTTCATTTTTCGAGCACTCCAAAGATTTCCTGTTCATATTGGCTCAAAATTTAAGGTTCAAAGTTCAAAGTTCTTTTTGATCTTGAGACTGCCTTAAAACAGTCTCACCTCAAGGTCAACTTAATGATATTTGAACCTCAAATGATTTTTTGTCGTTTTTTAAAAAGGAAAATATATTAGTTGTAACTTAAAGGGTCAGATAAGGAGGATAGAAAGTTTTAGAGACTGACTTACATAACACACATGACTTATTTCATCTTCTAAACCAAGCAAAGCCTCTGACCTTGGAGGCTTTAACAGGACATTTAACTGTCAAGGGAATCAGACAAGTGACCTTCGGTTTACAGGACAGACTTCTGTCTCTAACTCAAGCCAGCACTTTTCATATTCCCAGCCGGTGCATCATTCAAAATTTTCCATTCCCAGGGTTTGCACTGCCATGGTGGGACAAGAGCTTAGTTTATTTTAAAATGATAAGGCCTCTCAACCTTTTCCATCTCTAAAATTTGTATTTACATCCTTGTGCTTTAGAAGAGAACCCGAGTTTTGAATGCAGATTCATTCTCCTGTTTTTATTTAATCAAAAGTTGCTTTTGATGACTGAGCTCACAGTTGGGGGGAGTTAAGACCTCAGATCTGCACCAGGATTTACTCTGAGGTCTAACACTTTGTATTGTGTGTAAACTCAGACCAGTATTTTGTGTTCTTCTGCGTCTAGCTGATGCACTCGAATCTGGAGATTTGGCCTTTAAGTCAGCTCCATATTGTGTTTGTTTTAATAATGAGAGTCAGATGTTGCGATAGATAAATATTGCATTACTTTTCATGATCAGAAGCAGATGTGGGTCGATGTGAAAAAAAAAAGGCTCCTGATGAAAAAACAGACACTCACACACAGCTAATAGAGGGCAGAGGAGGACTGTGCTGTTTCTTCTCTTTCCTCTATCAAAAACTGTGATTAGTCGGTTTTCTTTCACTGTCAACTTTGGTTTAAGAAGTTGCTTCTTCGGTAATTATCATTCTTTATTGAATGATCCAATATTGATTCGTAAAACCACAAGATCAATTTTTTTGCATATGCCTTTGCTAAGAATTTTTGTTTGTACCAAATTAGTCTTATAATAAAAAATCCTGCAGAGTTCCTTCTGCATTTTAGTAACATTTGAGGACGTGCTGCTTCTGTCCAGCTGTCTGTATCCGAGTCTCACCAACAACAGTGGATCTTGCGGTACATTCAAGTGCACTTTGTAAGCCAGAAATCTTTATTACAATGGCAATAAGTTTGTTAAAAACAGAAAAGTTTCCCCTTTTTCTTTTTTTGAAATACACAAGCCTTTACTTTCTTGTCTTTTCACCACAGCTAAAATTACAGCAATGTTCCAGTAATTTTTATCGGGGCAGATTTTAACCATATTTCCTAAATTAATAATGTCCATTGTTAATGTAAATGTTTTTTTATTATTTATGGATAAGGTTAGAGGGTTTCTTGCACAATTTAAAGCATAAGTTCTCTCAAAATCTGTCATTTTTGAGCAAAGTCTGGTATTAAAACGGATATATACCAAACTGAAGTTATTTAATCAAATTGAATTCAGAGACAAATCAGGAAATCAGTACCGATACCTCAATCTATTTAAAACAGCTGGAACAGAACGTTAATGAATGAATCCATACTTTCACTACCTTGTTTATTGATTAAATTACTAATCATAATTTAATTAAACAATTTGGATTTTAAACCAAACTTCTTGTCTCTACATCCTGCTTCAAATGCTGTAAATACACCTCCAGTTACATGAATGACAGTGTATTAATCTTACCATCTGCATGTTGCAGTCGATCTCACACTGATGTAAGTGGCTCGTTGATGACAAATCTTTGACATTTTATGCCGACTCTGTGAATAATATACTGTGTTGTTCATGGATGTCAGCTGGCCTGGATACAGCAGAGATGAGAGCGATTTACAGTACACTGACATTTGCACTTGAGCAGAGTCACGTCGTGTCAGGGCTTTAGCAGCAGATGTGAATGTAAATTACATACAGTCACACACACACACACTCTCAGAGGGATGCTGCAGCAGATGTGAGGAGAGAAGCAAATGCCGCCACATCACTTGGTCACCGCTGGCAACCATCTGCTGCACACCCTGACCCTTCACTTGAGCTGATCTTTGTCCTCTGACTCTTTCACGCCATCACTTCCTCTTTTCCTGTGTTTGCTTTTGTTGTTGCTTTGATCCACAATTTTCCTGTTAGAGGGAAGATTTTAAAAGAATATGTAGCATAAAAGTTTAAAGGATACATCTTAGCAATTCCAGGAAGGAGACTTGTGTGCCCCAGAGCAGCATGTGTCTAATTACACCCTCACCACATGTCAATGTCATGCTCACAAACACTCATACACAGCTGCTCGTTTTGAAGCTCATGTGGTTAGTTTGCCTTAATTAACCAATGTCTCTAATTAGTGGCAGGTTTATCTGACAAACATGTGTGAGAGAGGAGAAATAATTGAGGAAAAAATGTTTCTGCTTGGTAAATACAGAGCAGTTTTTCATTTTCCAGCTTGATATGTTAAACATGTTTCCTCTCATGTTCATTCTAATGTAGATAAAAAAAATCTATCTTTTTCTCAATGTGCTTTGGCCTCAATCCTCTGAAGCAAAGCTTTGAAATGCTTCAACACAATAAAATGATGAGAAAAAAGGAACTTGAACTGACATTAGATCATCAACATTCCCAGACCTTTGCTGAAATGCGAAATGACAGCAAAATATGCGAAGTAACGACAGAATGAATCACTGAATGTTAAAAAGCTAAAACGTGTGCGCTCAAATTAGCAAACCAAATTGACTTACCAACAAAAGTGATTTCTGTTTTTTACAAACTTTTACTAAAATTCAAATCTTGTCTAAAAAGCTGCATTGGTATAACGTGAATCTTATTTTTTTCTTTTTTTTATGTTTTAGTGTGGAAATAACCTCTAATTCCCATGAGGTAAAAAAAAAAAAAGTTTCCCTCGTGCCGTTTGGATGGATGAGGATGCTCAGCTCACAACTGATACACAGACAGACAGGCAGCCAGATAAATATAGGCAGGGGTTATTTACGGCACACATCAGCATGCAAGGGCTGCTGTTACCATGGCAACAGTTGTGTGTGTGTGCGCGCGCATGTGCGTGCGTGTGTGTGTATGTGCACATGCTTAGCAGAAGCATCCTCCCAATGAACCCTTTGAACCTACTTGCATTTCTGATCAGAGAATAAGAGAAACTGCTTCTCATCTTACAGTTTAACTTGTTGCTGCTTTTCCTGCTTTGCTGAGTGAAAACAGTGTATTAGGTCGAAGCAAAGCCATTCAAAGGTGTGTAACAGTTTTCAGAAAAAAAAATTACCTTGTAGCACTCCCCTACTTAATAAGTTTTATTGCAAAGCACAAAAAACAGAATAATAAATTAAACTTTGGAGATCAGTAATGCTGACTTGAATTATACGGTTTTAAATTTAAAAACATTTTGGACATTTAAGGCTTTTAGTAATACTTTTTGCTAAAACAAATCTTTAATGAAGAAAAAAAGATAAAGATTCACAGAATACAAATCAGATTCACACATTTAGACGCAGAGCTGTAGCTGAACATGACAGATGATGCTCATTAGTTTTGCATTTTGTAAAAACTAGTTATGCTAATGGAATTTTTTGATGCATTCAATTTTTATGCATATGCTCTCACATTTGTTACAATTTCTTTCCTTGTCTTTCCTCTCCTTTCTTCCTTGTCCTTGCCTTTTGATTTCAAACCCTCACACACAAACTGTCTTTCTTTCTTTCCTCACTGTTTCATCAGAGACGAAGTTGGCCCACTTAGCAACTGTATCTCTGATGAGGAGAGATAATGACAGCGTGAAACTCTGACTTCCCCAGGCAATGTTGCACTCACACACACACACTCACACACACACACAGGCACACAAACACACACACTAAACGTCTGGCTATACCTGGCACATCATCATTTTTATTGCTCTTAGCAACACTCGAAGGAAAACACAAATACACACTGAGAAGGTGTTTTAACTGATGCAATCTGTCAGCACCGATTCAGCACAAACGAGAGAGAGAAAGCTAATATCATCATCTGCCATGTCAGTGTTTCCAGTGTGAGAGAGGCTGGGAGACTTTTTCTTCCCCTATTAGACTTTTCCTTAAGACATATTTTGCCACTCCTGCTATCTGATCGCCAACATTCACTCACTCACTCTCAAATTTTGCAAGGAAAAAGCAAAGAAAAGCAGAAAACTAGACAATTTCCTGCAGCAGCAGCTTTTTTCCTTTACACTGATAGTAGCAAATTGTAAATTGCAGATTTTACATTATGTGATTTTTGTCATCAGAGGGTTCAAAGACCCGCACGGCCACATACGGATTTGCTTATATAACGACATGTGTGAGAACCTCTCGTCCTTTTAAGTAAATCCTGCTGTAACACTAAAAACAGCTGTTGGCAAAGCATCTTACATTTAGTGCCTCTTGATATATTTCTGTTGCAGCTGTAGTTGAAAATAAAGCGGATTTTCTGTGTGTTCTTAAAAAGTAAAAGACCAGAAGGCAAAGCAGTTGCAAAGGGTGTACTTGTAGGAAAATCGATATGGCATCATTACAGATTATTACTTTTGTGTTCCAGTGTGAAAGAGACTGAAGGTAGATTTGGCTTCATTTGATCAGGTTGAATGACGCAGCAAATAGTTTTTCCTTTAGATGATAAATTATGAATGGATGGCAGCAAAGAGGTGTGGCTGCAGAGGAGTAATGAATGAAGGCTCGAGGAGACTGAATGGAGTACTTTTCCTGATTGAACTTTCACAAAGCTTAAGTTAAGTATCCTAAGCCCACATCGCCTGCAGAGGTAGATTAAATTATAGCAGGCATAAGTCCTTCTTTTTAGTTTAACAATAAAGATAAAGGGAATGGGATGACATTCAAGTTGTGCTCCCTGCTGATTTATGTGCACTTTGCTCCTTATATTTCCCATGAGACCTAAAGGCAGCGCAGAACTGGTTTGTTCGAAAGGCAACTGGGTTTGTTTTAGCAGTAATATATAACAGGAAACGACTTGCTTTACTAGATGATGCTGTGTCGCTGTCATGATTTTAAAAATGGCAGTGTAAGTTAATTGTTTCGCTACTTTATTACCACAGGAATGTCTCAACAAAACTGGATTAGTTGGTATAAAATGTCACTGTACAAACATTCAAGCCTTTTCCAAAAGAGGAATTACTTATTTGTAGAACAGTGAACCATTTCACGGTCCTTCCAGGAATTCGTGATGTTGCGATCGCGACAATTCACGCGAATTCAACCAATCTCCGTGAATTCTGCGCAACCTTGCAATTTTGTCCAATCACTGCGACTTTTCCGCAATTTTGGCC
>JAUZTA010000001.1:27463652-27474626 GCA_034780835.1 Ctenochaetus striatus
AATGCTGGAAGTGGTTATGGAGTTGCTGTGTATGGGAGAACAGTAAAGCACTGCTCAAGTAATTATCCTTCTCCATCCTGCTGTCTCATTTTATAAAGAGTTGTCCAGCTATCACCGACGAACCCTCACGTTACATATATATGATTTTTTTGTTAGATTTTGTTTAACAAAGTTAAAGAAGCAGTGTTAAAGTCAAGAATATTATTGCTTACACATCAAAGAATAATACTGGTCTGTACCAAACAGTAAGCCATACTTATAATTACTTTAACATTGTTAATGGATTGATACTTGGTATTGGCCATTACCCAAAGCCTAGGTATCTGTATCTGGGCCGAAAAAAATTGGATATGTGTATTCTTAATTTACTCTAAAAATACAAAAATACACTTTATTTTGTCTGTAGTTTTATGATGAGAAGCAGCAAAGAGCCATCATGCATGACTGACACCACTAACAGGCAGCTGATCGACAGTCCAAGAGTTTGGGAGTGTCTTTTGCTTGGAACCATTTCTCTTGGAGATATTGATCCAGGGCAAGGCTAAAGCTGATAGCTGAGTTGCAACCAGCGTGGGAGCTAACTCCCAGTGTTGCTGGTGCTGACAGGCCCAGACCGGCATCATTATTACAGCACTAAGCATTGGCAGTCAGGCTGCACTCTCCCCTCTCTCACCCCATGATAAACTACTGACGAGACTCTAGGCAGATAGGTTTTTCAGCCTACATCAGCTCCAAAAAGCACATCAATTATTCAACCTCACACTGGCCTATTGTAATTACTCTGCATTGATAGGCTGCCAGCCATCACAACCATAAGTCAATGAAATAAGCAATGAGATGCAAAAACTGTACTCTTGCAGCACTGCTTATTGCAACCTGATTAGGTTGTCCTTGTAGCCAGTGGGACACTTAGCCACTGAGACAAGGCCTATACAAAGAAGAAAAAAAAAGTTAGCATGACAGCACTGATAGATGGTTCGTTTGTTCAGCGGCTGTAAATTCTGCTCCTTGTTTTTGTATGTTAATTTTTAATGGAACTAAATCTCATCTGTTACAAGTTGGACATCTTAATGCACCACGATAAGTTAAGACGCAGAAGTCCCGAAACACATTAGGAGGGTCGGTGAAAGTAAGCGCGGTCAAAAGTCACCAGCAGGCGAACAGACTAATAGACTGACACGAACACAGAAACGCAGACAAATTGGAGAAAACCACACTTTGAATCAAAGTTCAGAATACTAATCAGCCTCCCTGTTTACATTTCACAAGACTCTCTCCTTGCCTTCACTTTCACAAAGCCCCTGTAATCTCCACAGAATATGGATTGGTTGTTCATCAGTCTGCGCACGAGCTAGTCATACGAGATAGCAAACAGGGAATAAGGAGTAAAGAGGACAGAGAGAGAGAGAGAGAGAGAGAGAGCAGCAAGACTCAGCCATACACAAGTCTCACCTGTTTAGTTTTATCAGACGAGCAAATGCACACACAGTAGTGAGAAAAAAACAGAGACGAGAGAAAGAGAGGTGACTTACTTTTGAGCGAGGGTGATGGCAGACAAAGAGCAGGTGCTCCTGAGCGTCTTTGAGAGCCTGATTGAGCCGTAGCAGCTTCAACTGACACAGATTGAGAGCAAAAGAGACAGAGAGAGGAAAAAGAAAAGAGAAGGCGAGTGGTGAGAAGAGGAGATGAAGAGGGAGACTGGAGGCTTGACTCAGAGTGCTGGCTTTGCTTTGTAGTGTTCACTGTGGAAGTGCGTGTGCGTGCGTGTGTGTGTGTGTGTGTACTGGTGCTCTTTTTTTTTTAAATTTTTGCACACAGTTTCCTTTGATGGACTGTGCGCAGATATACTTAACCAACTTGCTCCTGAACCCCTTTTGTTCGCCCGGCTTAGCCCTTACATTTCAGCAACATGCATGTACATCCACATGTGTGCATACAGAACACACACACACACACACATACACACACACAAGCCTTCCAAGTCACCATATCACACAGCTGGAGTGTTTGGCACCACTCAGATAATGCCATATTCTGTTGGCTTTTTTTCCTCCTCCCTAAATACTGATTCATGGGCGAATAATGAAAGCATCTCTGCTCAGAGCAGGCAGGGAGTTTCAGTGTTTTGAAGAGATAAGAAATTTGGGCTCCATTCACACCAGAAACAGGCTGAGACAAATTGATCCCCTCATATTCTCGGTCAGTTGTTTGTAAGTGAGAATAATGCTGAGAGCTGACAGCTTAGTGTGTGAAGATACACTCACTGATATCCGAACCTTATTATTATAGCTAATTGATAGCCTTTTTTTTTTTTTTTTTTCTCATTCCGTGAAGTCAATTTGAGACAAATTGAGCATCCTGCCCTCTGAAGACAGACATAGAAATCTTAAGCGGAGCGGACGCTTTAGCAGCGTGCAATTATCCTTTTGTGGGCTTATTGTTCTAGAGGATGTGAGGAAGCCATGGAAATCGTGAGCATAATGATGGCAGGTGTAGAATTAGCGTTGTCTCGTTTCCACACCACTGCTGTGGAAGCGCTTTCAAACAATCTCCTCTCAAGTTTGTAGCAAATTTAAGCATCCCGGTGACAGAAACTTCCCTAACAAAGATGTCAGCTGTGACTGCTGCTTGGCATGAAAACCAATGAAATGAATATTAAACAAGCATTGGAGGATTGTGCAGGCTGGCTGATGCTAGCCTTCGTGTTCTCCTCCATGGACCATGACAGATTGTCAGAATCACCTTGTTTTTTTTTTGTTTGTTTGTTTTTTTCAAGCTCCTGAAGAAATGCTGACTGTAACCTTACATGTCAATGCCTTAAATTAGGCCATGAATTCCTTCTCTCTCTCAGTTTGCTCCTGTTTTTTAACTCAATCCTCCTATTTTCCAACAAGCTTCTTTGTAAGTAACTCCTGCCACACCCACAACAACCCAGTTTTATGAAAGCAGGATGTATCCGATAACTCTTAGGATGGCATCTTTACCTTTTTTCTTTGACAAAATCTCAGTCTGGGCTTCGGTCCACTAAAACATGGACACTGCCCTGTAACAGGACTAGTATGTCCCCGTGGGGTTCAGGGATTTATTGCCTGTAGCATTTATGGAGATGTCCCAGTTGGAGATGAAAGCAGTCGCACACACAAACACATAGAAATGTTAATTCAGACACACAAACGGGGGTGAGAAGGGATGGAGGGGGGTGTAAATCCACTCCTCATTGTGAATTCAGCACGTTGGCTGCATTGTGCAGCGGTGAGCCCCTTTATTCAATTGAGCTGCCATCTATCCTGGCTATGGCACTGAGCAGGCACGTACAGGGAGCTCCCACAGGAACCCGAGACCCACTCAAACACACAAGAGCTGTTTGCATACACGTCAACAGACATCATAGAGATACAAAGACCCATTAGGTCTATAATGGCCTGATGCAACTCTCTGTAGGGTCATTATCATCATTTGATGTACGCCAATTTATGAATTTTTTTTTGGAGCGTGGGGGTCTGTGTGTGTGAGCTGCTGTTTCTCTGAAGAAAACTGTGTGTGAGTGCCTGTAATTATAAACTGAAGCATCAGGTGAGTATAAAGTTAAGCTGTGGTTTGCTATAAACCTGTCTGGATTTTTAAATAAGCATGTGAGAAAAAAAAATATTGATGTGACTGCTGATGAATCACTAGTGTGCAACCTGTTCAGGTTAAACTCTGACCTTGTCCCGTTAATGCATAAAGTCCATCAAAATAAAAAAATATTTTCTCAAATGTCCTTTGGAACAAAATGTAAAATTGCTCTCTGATCTGACCAGCTAAAACTAAACTCTAAAAAATCACTGATGACATTTCAGTTTTATAGAGTAACAACACTAAAATTGGGTTTCGGAGACATTTAGCCACAAAAATGACTGGATTAGGGTTTGGGCTAAAATTACTGAGACTTCAAGGTCGGGAGACCTTCATCATCATCATGGTTGCAATAATAAACACTTGGTTACGGTCAGGGGGAAGAGTGTGGTCATGACCAAGAATAACAGTTGACTGTCATGTGGAATGGGAAACAGGCAGCCGTCTCATGTGTTAACGTCACATTTCTGTTGATCCATCCATCAAGCCAACCTCACTTTTATGCACACTTTGCCGCTCTATATTTTATCACTTGACTTCCTGTTTTCTCCAGTCAAAACTATTACAGTCACTAGACAGATTTATTACTTCAATGTAAACATGTGGTTTTATGGCACACTGGCTGAAACACTGTTGCTGTCATTTTTGTTGAGTGGATGGTCTCTTTAAAAGATACATTATCACACGATGGATGGAAGGAGTGAGTTAAGATACTGAGGAAGAAGATTTTAGTTAATCTGAAGAGACTTGACTGTGATCAAGCAAAGCTGATCACAATGGAAGGACTGTCTGTGTGCAGTAGTGTTGTGCATCTTTTGGCACAAGGTGGTACATAATGACCTTTGCTCCTGCTCAGAAGGTGAGGAGTCAAAGGTCAGAAGTCACACTCATCTCTGACAGCATGGATGATAGCAAATAAACAATGCTAACTTAAGCAGCTGTTGCATCAAAAGAACAATCCTTATGGCTCACAAGGGGCAAACAATTGACAGTATCTTTGTTAAGCTAGATGCAAAAAACAAAAACTTAAAAGCGCATTGGCCATGCTGTTTTAGTCAGAAGGAGAGAAGCTTGTATGTATTTCAAATTTCTTGCTAAGGAGGAAAAACTATTTGTCATGCCTAGGTGCAGGGGAGTGGATTACTAAAGTTGTATTAGGCTGGACTCAAAGTTTTGTTTGGGCACCTTGTAAATTAATATTAACTTGTTATTAGCATTCAGAAGGTAAAGTGAAACTAATCAGTTCTGTGTCTCACATCTTTGATATTTCTTAACTCTGCATGAGTGCAGGTCCTTACAGGTAGTATATCGTAGGGTCTTTTTGCGCTCAGGCAGGTATATGGGACCCAAGAAGACCTCTATACTACAGTGCATTTCATACTACACCTCTGTAAAGTAAAGGGTAAAGTAAGATACATTTAAAATACAGGGGAAAAACACCAGCAAGCAACTAAAAGCATCTTTTCATTTGTGTATCAGAAATGAAGTAGCTGCTTTCAACTCCCTTTAAGACATTTAATGTCTTCTACTTCCATAATAGAGTTTAAACTAGACATCAGCCCTCTAATTATACCTCTATATAGGAATTGTTCTTTGACTGGCGCTTAAATATTCCCTTTAGCACCTTTCATCTACATATTAATACAGTAACAGACTGTAAATCACTTTGAGCTGGTTCAACTCAAAACCTTCTCTGCTGCTTTTTAAAAATGTAAGTGAACTAAAGAGAATGAGTAATTTGAGTCTTATGCCTTTGGAAAATTTTAAAGCCAGTTGAGTTTAGTTAATTGAACGTGAGAAAACTAAGTCAGCAAACCCATTAAGTTGAACGCATAGCTGCTCAGTCTGCAAACGTCAGTCAGATTTGCTTTCTGTTTCCATCCACTCAGAAAATTCTTCATTGACATGAAGATCCATAAGCTGCAGGTGCTGCGGTTTGAGATTCTTTGAAGTCAAAGTAGTGAAAATCAATACGTGAAGCTGATGACTGATATGAAACTGTGCATGTAAGCAAGTAGAGACTGAATGTGAAACTCAGCTCAGTCATGGCTGGGATTGTTTTTATTATTATGAAAATAAACAAGTGTAACTGCTCAGCATCTATTTAGGTCTCACAGTGAGTTTCCATCATGTATGCTTTCTTCAAACAACATTAAACAGGGTCTCAAGGGAGTTTTAACTCTTAAACAGTGCATGCTGGGAACTCTGCAAATATTGTGTTTCTTTAAAAACTTCAAATTTAATGAACTCTAAGCGGTACATCATTCCACTGATCATTTCAAGTTAAAATAATTCATTTTTCTATTTTCTCAAGTGGTCTGAAATAAAAAAAAATAAGGCTTTAGTCTTTAGCAAGTTGTCAAATAAATGTAGAAGCATTCACCTCTGAAACAGTGGGGCTGTAGAATAATGTAGTATCACACATAAATATTCAAGTGTCTCCTTAAAATACTGCGGAGCAACATTAGAGTGAATCTTATTTGCTTAGTGGCCTTTTTTTTCTGGCCAACACTTCTTTTAAAATGTATTGTTGCATCTTAGTATTCAAAAGGAAACTGGCACTGGCTGGATCCCTTTTAAGCCTGCGAAAGAGATGGCACATCAACAGTGCATCCCCTCTCATCTGCCCACTGATGGATGGTGAGAACTATAATTGTGTTGATTGGTGTGAGGAGCGCACGAGTCTAGAGAGCAGATGAGAAGCATTTAGCCCACAAAGGTGGGTTGTGGCAGTGCCGCAGCAAGGTGAGCTATGGTCCCTGGCCTCAGTTATTATCAAGCTGAGTTATAGGCCTCCGCCTCCCCCACCAATCTGCACACATTACAATGCCAAGCCATGACACACAATCTCTCCTTATGCTCTACCTCTTACTCCCTTGCTCATTTTCTCTCTCTCGCCATTTCCCGTCTCTCACTCTCTTGCTGCCTCTTTAATTCATTTCTGCAACCACTCTCTTAATAGAAAGACAAGAAGTCTAATGAGATAGAAGTCAAGGGGTCACTTTAACAAAGTGTTTTTGTCGGAGGGGAATCGGGAATAAATGAAAGTCACGTAACCTAAGAGGAAAAAACTGAAATCTCACAGGGTTACAAACCCTCCCAGGTCCTAGTGAGAGCTGCTGTTTCCAACCAAAACAATGCATTTAATCATGTCAAACCTATAACCCAGTTATTAATATCTATGCTTATACTTTACCTTGCCAAATATAAGCTAATGCCTTGAAGTAAAAGTTTTCTAACAATATATATATCAACCGTTTCTCACCTACTGCAAAACAAACCTCTTCCTAAAGACCAATACAATAACTGCACACAGCTTCATTAACTCTTGAAGAAGGAAAATGCATGCATCCAAATTATATCAGCATAACAATGCTTCTCCCAAATATAGCACACAGTGCTCTATACCAGAGGAAAAACAATAAAATTACCATATATAACAGAGTTAGCATATGTGAGTGGCAGAGCGGCATCATTGCTCATGTGACATTTATTGTGTCGCTGCCTGCTGGTGCAAAATACTGACATGCAATGACTGGCAAAAGTATGACTGGTGGAGCCCTACTGTAGCCCTGCTGTCTGTCACCCTCACCGCCTGCTGGGGAGGCCTGTGTGTGCACCCTGGGGGTGGGGGTGGGGGTGGAGAAGACAGACGGAGAGGGAGAGAGACAGAGAGAGAGAGAGAGAGGCAAGAATCAAGTTAGAGCGAATGGAACATCAGGCCGTATCCATCTTCTCCATCTCCTTATGAATATGTAAAACCAGACAGGTCAAGTAGGCATCAATGACTCTCCTCTCCCCCAGGAATTCAATGCAGGAGGAGGAGGAGGAGGAGGAGGTGGAGGAGGAAAAGGAGCGCTCCACTTTGATGCTTTCATCCAGTAATGGTTGATCTCTCCGCATGTTATAGATACCTGTGTGCCTGCGAGTGAGTGTGTAATGCTATGTATGTGTATGTGGATGATAGTGTGTCTCCATGTGTGGGTCTTTGTTAGAAATGGAAAAGCCTGGCATTCATTTTTTTTTTTTTTTTTTTTTTTTGAATACAACTGTTGCCTTCAGATTGACTTTTGCATAACCTGCCTACCTCTACGCTTTCGTCACATTATGGAAATTCAGAGGGAGAAAAAAAACGTATGGAGCCTCTGACATCTCCTCGTCCTTTTCAAGGGCAAATGTGGTTGGGGTTTCTGTGTTCCCCCTCAGATGTGGAGGGAGGATTTTAAAGCCTTAATATTATGACGCTCGTGCCAAAACCACTCCCTTCCACTTGCTTTGCGCCTGCCTTTCCTCTCCCGCGCTGCCCTTGGCTGTGTGTCTTTGAGCGAAGCATTGGCACAGCATCAGTGACAGAGAACACCTCACCACAAGTCTTTTGATGGTCCAAGATGAGAAGAGGGCATTTGGTTTTGATTATTCTCATTCTGCTGCTGACATGCTGAATACACACCACACGCTCACGTAACACAGTGTGCTCAGCGTGCAGGATTAAACCGAGAGGTCAAGTGAGGACCATTCTTCACTGCTCTTATCGCTAAACCCGCCACATTGTCTCCCAATTTCCTGGACACGCTTTTCAGACATCCTATTTTGGTCTGCCAGTGTGGTGGTCTGCTGCACTTGAAAAAACTCCCTAAACCATCAGTTATAATCTATTGATTAGCCTTCAGAGCTGGGAAAAGTTCCTGTGGCATTGCATGACTTTGTACAGTAAAAAGCTGTCAAATTTATATTTATTTCATACTTTTTGCTACCTAATGTTTCTTAAAAAGAGTACAACAATCATCTTTAATTAAAGACAAAACACCAGAGTAGTTTTGCAAGCCAAAAAACCAAAAAAAATCTACATCAAAATATCATAAAAGATGATGAAACCTTATATCAAAGAATAACAGAAGCTTAATGTCTCATTTACCTTAATGATTGTTATAGGTTTCAGACATTTAACTGTGTATAATGAATCCTAGCATGAAGAATAATTATTTAAAAAATAATTTAAAAAATCAATTAAGTATGTGGTATTTGTCCAGTTCATTGACATTTTTTAATTCTTTTTTTAAAGCTGAAGGTACAGTTATAAAATGCATCATTGTTGCTAAACAGTATCATTTCTCATCAGAAAATGACTTATCCAAATCTTTCTGAAACAACATTTTTGAGTAAATTATTTTAATGATTCAACTTCTGTCTTACCAGATGTGCAACTTAAATCAATTACTCTCATATTTTCTCATTCACATGTTAAATGTTGCGTCCATATTTACGGTAACTAATTGTGCTGTGTTATTACAACTTTAGTTTTTAAATATTATGGTTTTTTTGACGCTGTCATTTTTTCTGGTTATGAATGTCTCTTCTCGGATCATTAAGATGTCCAATCTCATCAAGCTAATGACCATGCTTTGTTTAGCAGTCAATCAACAGGCCTCCACAGGTTCAGAGCTCCTGGGTAATAACGGGAGGATCAGCGGCTCTCCTTGTAAAAGTTAGCTTAATAAAAACCGCATCAGAATCAATCCCTCTACATCTGCTGTCCCCTTCTCTGTCCTGTGGAGGTCAAAAACACATTTCATTATTTCCTTCTCATCCTTTAATCCTCTCCTGCCTGATGTAAGCACTGGGCCGAGGAGTGTGCGCACACAAACACAAATAGTCAACAAGAGTTTTTGGGTCATAAACACTGATATGCAGGTGAGAGTGTTTGCGTGACTCCTTTTAGAGGCAGGGAGTGAGGGAGAGGGGACAAAAAGAAGGGAAGACAGGCAGGGGCAGATGTGTGAAAAGGAGAGAGGGAGTAAGCGTGCATGACTTTTGGCAACATTGTCATCTTAATTCCTCGTCAGGGACTGAGCCTCGGTTTACAGCAGGATTACAGCTCAAGACCAATTATTACCTGAGAGACTGAAGGAGAAGCGCAATGTCAGACCTGGGATCAGCAGCCCAAACGTGATGTGACAAGCATGCAGTAACTTGAGCCATAACGGGTCAGCATATGGTCAAAATGATGACGAGCTAGCAGTGTGTCAGGAGGCGTTAGCTGTGATCTGCTTGCTTTAATTCCTAATAGTCTGCTCCATCATAACTGTCAACACTCAGACACCTGCCAATCACAATCAAGCTACAATCCTCCCACATGTGCGTGTTTGTGTGTAACTGACAGAGTTTGAGCGTAACATCCACACAAACAGCTGACCTTTGTGTCGCCCGCTGACAGTATTATTCCCTGTGTTGTGTTTGGCTCTGACACCTCATGAAAAGTAAATTGGATTGTAAGAAATTTCATAGAGCCACGGTTGGTGGAGAATACAAGTAGATGTCAGTAGGAGGGAGCCTCTTTTAAATTCCAGTGTTCTGGCTGCCTCAACTCAAGGGTAATGTATGCAGAATCATGGCCAGCCTGGACACATGCAGAGAGAGGGGTCATCTCTACGGCAGCATATCCATCTGCACATTAGGCTGTTCTTTGTCAGACAGAGACAGTATTATTCACTAAGTGTATTCATCCTTTGTTCCCTGCGCCTCATCCTAGAAATCAGCTAATCACCATTAATCAAGTAATCAAGACTTTGCATGTATTAATTAGGGCAATTACATATCATAAAAATCCAAAAGAAACTCTCTCTCTCACAAAAAAAAAAAAAACATAATTCCTAGCACACTCTTCCCCCGGCTTTGCTTTCATTTGTGAATAAGCATAAGGCTTCCCATCAAAACAGAAATAAATGAATCCACCAGTGCCAAGACTAATCTGCGCAGATCAACACACACTTTCTGAAGCTGTGTCGCCGACAATAAACGGCCAGAGGGATTCTATAGGGCTTTCTAGTTTATATCTATTAGCCGTGAAATTAAATGACACCTTATGGAAAAACACCCACACACCCCACAGAGAAGCCAAGTCTTACGATTACAGCACAGCATGTTAACCCTTGAATTACCACATTTAGCCACTCATGCACTGAATAATATTTTGATTTCTGTGACCACAAGGTTTGTTTTTAGCATGATTTTTTATTTCAATAATCTGTTAGCCACTGAGACGTAGCCACGCTGGGCTAAAACGAGCGTCTGCACGCCCTACAGCCAGCTAAAGCTTTAAGATTAATGACCAGCATTCCAGATGCTATCCTAAGGGTAATGTGGACATACACAGTGGACACGAGCTCCATTGTTTACCAGTGCTATAGATCCCAGGCAATAAGGCTTTACTAATTGCTACTGTGTGGAGACGGAGTCAGGTCCAGCTCCGGCGATGAGTCCTGCGTAGCTGCAAAGGCTGGAGGCAGAGACAGTAATGATTATGGAATTACCGTGGCAGAGATTGTGATGGCTATCCTAATGATTTCATGTTACTGTAAT
>JAUZTA010000001.1:27474661-27490663 GCA_034780835.1 Ctenochaetus striatus
GAGAGAGAGAGAGAGAGAGAGAGAGAGTAAGATACAAGTGAGAGATTCATAGAGTCTGAGAAACTGACAAAGACAGCGAGGAAGAAGAGACAGCGAGTTACTCCGGGGGGGGTGTTGGAGAAAATGAAGAAAAGAGCTGGAGAAAGTGAGGGTGTGGGCAAGACAAAAGCGTTAGGAAGTGTAGGAGGATGTTCATTAACTAAATGAGGATGAATTGTTAGCATGACTGTGGGCTGGTGAGGTTCCTCAGCTTCAATTTCAGAAACGCTCATCTCACACAGAGAAGGAAGTCGGCCCCCTCACAGGCTGTCAGCGCCAAGTCCAGAAGATGAACATCAACTCATCAACATTTCTGTCTCTCCGGCAACCATGTTAGTCATGAATGTTGCATCCCGGGTCAACGCACCTTCTAAAATTACACGCTTATCTATGGACAACCAGTGATTTATTGACATCAAAAGCAAATTTATTTAAAAAAATGCAGTCCTGTTGCCATTTTGTGGTTTGGTGTGGGATTTTTTTTAATTACTGTGAATAGTTTTAAAAAAACATGGATGTATTATATAATCTCTACAGTAGATTCATATAAACAGCTTTCCGTAACATTAATATAACATCAGGTTTTGTTAACAGTCCTGCAGAATCGAAGCATCATGGCGGCATTTTTGTGCTAACTTTGAAAACAGTGAAAACCATCAGAGAAGAGGAGGAGATTGATTTTATTCTTAACAAATCTAATTGCAAACAGGGACTCGATAAACTGAGGGGGAAGCTTCGTCTATCTGCACGTCTTGTGTTGTTTTTAATCAACCGAAGAAAATTCATCTTGTAAATGAGGATACTATAGATGTAGGACGAAGAAACTGAGGAGAAAATTTCCTGTCGTGTTCAATATCAGCTGTGCGAGCTTCGAAAACATAAAGCGGAGGTGTGACGAATGTTCGTCTGTTGGTGTGTATGTGCACTGGTCAATATGTATGATGTGATTTTAGATGCATCTCTTCTGTCTCAAGCTAAAGAAAAATCTATCCATTATACTTGCTTAAGGCACAAAGAATAAGAGAAGAAGAAGCAAAGAAACATCAGAAAACATAGTTTGGTATTTGATTGCATGTGTGTGTTCATGTGTGTGTAAAAAGGCAGGATACATTTGCACTGATGCAACCTTAGCTTCTTACTTTAGACTTCTTCTACTTCTGTTTTTCCTCTCTGAGCCACAGTTACCATTAAAAATGTTTAACATCCTAATTCCTGTTGAGTCACATTAAGCATTTGTCAGATCCACTCTCCGTGTTTGGGATTAACGTAATCCCACCGTTATGAAAATTAAAGTTTGAATCTTCGCCGTGTTGCCCCTGGAACAAGTTTCTGTCTCTTTATTGTCATGTCAGACTGCCCTCGAAAAAAAGCAAGCCTCTCCTTTTTTCAATGAGTGAAGGGATGGTTTATTCACTTAATGAAACAGAGAGGGATATTTGCGTAAGGGAGAGAGTCAGGCAGCCAGTTAATCCTCCTCTGTCTGTGTAACTACTGCTCCGGAGACCTCTATATGTCAGTTAGCATTATACTGTAAATACCTTCTTATAAGGCAGAGAGCTGAACGGCGGACACTTGTGAAAATTCAGCAGCTATAATAATGACCTGCATTAATGTGCTAATTTGCGGCTTATCGTTTTTCTCTGCTCGCTGGATGAGGTTGTTATTGCCGAGGTTGTTAATCCACAAACTCACGAGCGAAAACTTGGAAGAAGTAAGCCCAGAGATGAACAGTTTCTTCGCCACTTGAAGAAGATTTTCCAACATTTTTTAAACACCGTGCGCTAATTACAAACCGACATCTCCAGAGTCGGCTGCAGGTGCTCACTCATTACAGAGTGTTCTTTCTCTCATCCCTCATTATTAATAGGCCCCCTCAGTCACTTAACTTCCAGTGTTCTCCAGCATGTTCTTACACTCAGTTTCCCGATTACAGCTCCATCTTTTTTCAACAGGAGAAATCGGCACACCTGGCACTTTAAATCTCTTTTTTTTTTTCTTTGGTGTGTACATTTACTCGTAATTTTATTTGTTTGTCTTTGATCACGAGATGCTAACTGCCCAGAGAAAAACAGGTCCGCAACAAAATCTCTGTGTCTTTATGTGTTATTGTGTGTTATTACAGGGTGACAATATTTGACTCTGGGTGTTATGGTGTTTATCCTGTATTCAGACCAAATCAAGCACTGTGCTGTTTAGTGTAGGCATTGTAGAGCAGTATGGGAGTTTAACAAGTGTGATCGTTTGTAATATAACAGTTCTGAATGATACAAAGCCGGTCTGATCGTCGGCATGATTGATCACTGCGGCGTGACTTTTGCTTGCATTTCTTTGAACAATAATTCTGTTTCAACTCTCTGCTTCCAAGTCACCGCGTTTCTTTTAACAGTTTGAGGCACAAGGGCACAACTGGAGCAGCCAAGGAGAAAGTACGATAGTAAAGTTTTATATCGTGAATCATATATCAGGAAACATAATGTGAGCCGTCTTCAAACAAAGGGAGGACGGTTCTTTTCAGTCCTCAGTGATTCTGTCCACTTTTATTTAATCCTCTTCAATAGATTTGTTTAGCAATCAAAAAGTGCTGTGTATCAGTGCGAGTTCAAATTTCACCGACCAACTCCCACACACTCTCCATACGCCATGAAAGGGCTGGTTCATGCATGAGCTGTGCAGCAGGGAGAAGCAAATGAAGAAACTGGAAAACAGAGAGACGGAACGAGCTGTCTTAAAGGATGAAAGGTTCTCAAAAAGTTCAAATATATGAATACAGATGTCACAAAGAACAACAGCTAAGTTTCAACATTATAATTACATTACTTTTTGCAAACCAAAGATATTTGTACATTTCTTACATCTAATATTAGCATTTCCGCATTAAGTTTCAGTGACATAGTTTTCATTACACTGAAGAGCCATTAGTGTCACATCTATCATAGACCCCTGCCAAGCAGAGGACCCTGCTTGAGACCAGCATTTGCTCTTTGTGTCAATAGACAATACTTGAGACTGGAATAGTAACACAAAAAACGGTGTGGCCTCTTCTCTTTTTTAGCAAAACACGATCTTCTCCCAAACCTTAGAGTGTTTTTTGTGCTTAAACCTAACCGGTCTTCAACTGCTTTCATTGTCAAAACAAAAACTGGACACTGGAATTTCGAGACAACAAAAGCAAAGGTTGTATCAAGATTAACATTTCCACCTTTTTTAGAAAAGTAGCTAGATTTATTCTGAAAAGTCAGAAACAAAGATAGACTGAGGCAATACAAAAACATACACTACACCTCTATGTAGCTCTTTCTCTCCCAGAAACAGCCACTTTAACATTAATGCTGGCAAAGTTTCCCCACAGCTGATCAATTATCTTTGCCTTGTTGGGAGGTGAATTTTATAACCTACAATATAACCATTTATTGCAGTAAACAGTCCTTGTAACAGATGCGTTTAGACAATGATGTTTTTTTTAATGCAGTTTTAGCTAATGTAGGACAAATGCGGCTGAAATCATGTTCTAGAGGCCACATTACAAACTCTGCATTCATTGGAAGCATTGAAGCTTGAATTTCAAGAATCAATACATCACTAATTTAGTAAAAGCATGAAGCTTAGTGAGCCATGGCATCTGAAAAGACATGAAATATAAATAAAAGCATCATCAGACTATTAATGTATGGAAGAAATAGTTTGTTGTCAGATTGATTAGCAATTAGTAATAAAAATATATATAGTTAATCTACCATGAATGAGCCAACATGTACAGAGCAAAAAGGGGCAAACGGGGCAAATTTTAGTCACGCAAAGCGAATGTGTGTCGAGGGCGAATGTGAAGCTTGTCATGTTAAATAGATTTCTGTATTATTTTTTGAACTTGAAACTATCGCCCACTCCTTTTTGTACATATTGAAGACCGGATGATGCCACAGTGCTGTTGTGCATGATTGAATCCCTGCCTTCCTTTCATGTGTGTCTTTTTACAGTCAAATAACTTAAAGGGAACATAAGAACATGAGAACACTCTGATGTTCATAGTGACCTTTGCAGTCTGTATTTCAGTTTTGGCATTTTCCAAAAATCAGAGGTTTATCTCTTAATTTTCTGACTTTTGAGAACAAAAATACATGCTCACAAATATTGCTTTAATGTCTGCAATCGAAATAATCTGTAGTATTTGTAATATATTCTCACATTTTGGAGAAGTTCACCCTAATTCTTCAGTTATGCACTGAAAAAAGGTGAGACAATGTGATTCTTTTGCCTTCAGCATTCAGAACAAAATCTTACTATGAATCCCCATAGACTAGTTAGAGAGACTGTGAAACATTGTGTGCGCTAAGTTAATCTTTCAAAATGTAGTTTTAGATCTTAAATAGTGGTAACATATGTCAAAGAAATAATCCTGTTGTTAAAAATCAAGTCATAGCAGATTATCATGGATTAATCTCTGATGTGAGATCTAATCCAAAGGCATCCCTTCCCTGCCAGAGAGCCGTGATAATCCCATATCAGACCACGGCTGTAAATCTTGTTGCTAACACATGAAGGGCGTGTGTTTCCACTAGCCGACCTCATACAATGTAAACGCCTGAACCTACTTCAAGGTGACTCAATGTCATGATGCGAAAATGAATTAACAGAAGCAGGTCGGCTTTGGAAAATAATAGAAATGACTGAGAGAGGAGAGGAAGGTTTTATTTTTCCATTTCCAAATTAATTCCTTTCATCCCTCATTTGTTTAATTTTTGGAGGTTTAAGGAAAGTAAATTGCTTCGCTAGAATAAGGTAATCTGCATCCAGCAAGCATTCAACACGGGCAAACATAAGAACCCCCACCTCCTTACTGCTCAGCTGCACATCTTTGGTATTTCACCACACTCAGTATTCAAAGCATGAACAGCCTTAGATTACCACCCTTTCTGCACATGTGTGTGTGTGTGGGGGGTGCATGTGTGTGAAACTGCCCTTTTCATAGGGCCCTTATTGGTAATCAAGCGACATTGAGATCCTTCTGCCTGCAGGAGGGGAAAATGGCCGACTTTGCTGGGCCTCGACCCAGCCTCAGCCTCACACTGTGATTTGTGCGACCTATTAGCGGGCCCCTACTGGCAGGGCCCATCATCTGAATTATAACTAAGGATTAGGCCCCAGGCTAATGATAGAACCGGGAGGGGAAATTGACCATGTGTTTGGCTGTGGCGTGTTTCCTGTAAACCAGATTACAGGACACATGCAGAGCCGCACAAATACAAGAGACGAGCGCACACACACACAAGAATGGTGTTTATAAGCACAGATGAAGATTAAACACACACTGACACACACACACACAAGTGTAAAATCAGCCTATAAAAGCATTGGGGTTGCAGCTGTGCTTAGATTATGAATCTCTATTAACCTTGCCAACCCATCAACTCACTCTTAATGAGGCCCAAAGATAACACACTCACACACACACGCACACGCACACACACAGAGTGAACTCGCAGTCTCATGATTTAAATTAGTTTCCAAAAAAAAATATATTTATATATTTATAAATCTCGGTTTATCTGAAATTCAAAATACCACACTTGACCTAAATCTTAAAAGAGAACACACACATACATGCAAGTATACACACCGTACAGAGTTTTATGCATGTATTTAAAGCCTGAGTGTCAGTGACACACATGAAATTCGTGTTTGGGTCAATAGTTGGGTAGACACAGCCCGGGGCAGTTTTCATACACTGAGCGCTGCTCATTTCCAGTGTTGTGGAGTAATGGCACAGTTTGACGTGGCCTCTGGCATTAAGATAACCCAATATCAGCCAACATCCCCACTACTATTGTTTCATTTATAAGAAAAACTGTGCACTTTAATATCACATCACATCTGCTGCCTCCTAGGGAATACTTTTGTGCAGTTTGTGTGTGTGTTTGTGCATCTGTGTGCATGTTTGTGACTGTATGTACCAAACATTGCACACCAGTAAAAACCATAGATCACTGGATTCCCTCCCTGCAGCCCAGAACCCTGCCATCCAATCAGAAGAATCGATACACCCTCTGGCCTGTTACGGTCAACTTCAATGGATCCCCTTTTAAAATTAAAGAATATTATAGTGGCAATTCCATGAAGCCGTTGCCAGTTCAAGGGCAGGTGTGCTCGGATCAATACAATTCGTGTACATGATGTTAAAAGGGATTCAGGAAAACTGCCATGCTTCTGTCTGCTGTGACTGCAACATTGATGCTGCATTTAAAACTCAATCTGGATTGATTTCTTTCTCTCTCTTTTTTTTGTCCCTCTGCAAATATGTAACAGCTTCGGGGTTTTGATGCAGTGGCTCTGTGATATTTTTCACTCTTATGTGTAAAGGATTTTTCAGATTGTAGCACTGAAAGAAGCCCTTTGATTACCAACGGGACTAATTCTTCTCCGGCTAATATGAATCCTCGTTGAACTAAGCAGCAGCGTTGATGTCGGATCTCCAAGCATGGATCAAAGCATCCAGACCCTCCTCCTCCTCCTCCTCCTCCTCCTCCTCCTCCTCCCCCTCCCACTCCCTCCCACTCTTGTGGTAGTCTAATGCTGCTTTACCCTGCATATTAACACTGCTGTAATTGGACTTGTTGTTTGTTTGTAGCTTCTCTGTTCATTTAGATTGTGTTTGAAGCCTCGCTTAATTAAATTGCGTCCTTGGTGTCAGAGTCTGTGAGCATGCGAAAAGCACGCAGCCAAGAAAAAGTTGCTCACTGGTTTCAGAGAACATTCAGTTTTTTGGTGGAGAGAGGTTAGATGGTGCAAAGGAATACCTGTAATACTGTGTATGTAAAACAGATGACATTTGTACAGAATTTGGATACCACAAGTCTGGTGATATCATGTATTTTTTCTTTAAATCAAAAGAAAGATAAGCTGAAAAATAACTGAATATGTAGTGAGGATTTAGTTTAAAAATATTGCAAACTTTTAGCATCTGTTTAAAACAAATTTCCCTTAAACTCATTTGGTCAGTTTGTGTCTGCTGATTTATTTCTACCCATATGAGCAAATTGAACTGTAATTGTGCACATTTTATTTCCACCAACTATTGTGGGAGTCTGAAGAGTGTTTATGATTGAGTCTCAGGAACATAAAAGAAGTTACCAGACCGTGGAGACTAAATATAACCTTTAAAGGCCGCCTTGTAAGTGTCCCTTTACATTCAGTCTGCTTCTCTGAGTGACTTCCATATGCAGTTTGCACTCGTACATGCTCGCAGGAAATGCATGCAGAGCCCAGCCTTTCCTGCAAAATGGAGAAAAGTTTCATTTAGAAAACTCCCAAATGACTCCCAGGCTTAATCACTGGTCCTGTGTAATGACCATTGATGTTATTGTGAATGACTATTTGATCCTGCTGCGCCACTTGAGAGGAATTAGGGAACATTAATTCACCAACAAGCTGTTTAGGCGTGGCGGCTCATCTTAAACACAGTCTCCAACATCCCTTTGCTATAACAAACGCGGCCTTAGATTCTCTTTTTCATGAGGCTTTGGTTTTTATTATTTATTTTGTTTGCATGCATGCACACTGAGGGGCCTTGATCTCGCCGCTGCACACATCAGTAAGGAAAAACCAGGCCACATCTTTGCTCCGTGCCAGCACTTTGCGTGTCCCTTTTCCACTGTCCCTCGCCCCGGCCAAGAACGAACTAATGTAGATAGTCTGGCTATGATAGATTACATACTGCCAGCGCGGGTGCTGCCAAGCACCCAACCTGGAACAGGAGTGTGATTTCTAGCCTGGGCTCCCTGGCTCTAACAGCCCTGCAAGATGTGATGTTTTGTTTTGCACTATCACAGAATAGTATTTTTTTTTTTTTGTGCAAAATATCATGCTGAAAAGTGAATAAATAAGAGTGCCAAGTGTAAGTGCCAAATGTATCTCTTATCCACACCTTATCCTAATAGGTGGACTGGTTGCTTTAAGGCCAGCTGTCGAGGAAATTGTTTTGGCATGTATTTTTCCATTGCTGTGTCCTCCCTCTGTCCTGCAGCCCAATCAATAAAAGCTTCCACGAGGCCATCTGTGGGTCCGTGTGTGTGCGTATGTGCGTGTGTGTGGGTGTGGGTGTGTTCGTGTGTGTGTGTGAGAGAGAGAGAGGCAGAGAAAGAGAGAGAGAGTGGGTTTATGTGAGTGTGTTCCTCTGTCTATGTATTTGCATGAGTATGCATATGTGCACTGTATGTGTGTAGACGTGTGTGTCCAACTCTTTTCTTCAGTAAAAATAGGAATCTGTTTAAGTTTTTGTGGTTTTGGCATCGGCTTTTATTTATCTGAGGCTGAAAACAGGGACACACCAGTTCTGGATTTCCATCCCTGCAGTTTAAAAATGGGAAACAAACCACGAACATCAGTCTTCAGTGTTAAAGTCTAATCTTTTGTTGACCTTTTCCTCCTCTCATGCCTCCCCCCCTTTTGCATTTGTCACATTAAAGGGATGTCAACTGATTTCCTCCTTTGTTTTTTCTCATGATTTCTGCAGCCACAAGAGAGCTTTATTACTTGAATGTCAATGTTACAGATTTTTTTTTTGCTAAAACAACCGATGCTGTTGTTCATCTTGGGAGGGGAAAAAAATCTCATTTATTAAAAGAAAAAGATCATTCTTTGCTGAAGTTCAAAGTCTGATCAATCAGATTTTACTAATTAAATTTTCCTCGCCTTTTTATTTTATAATGAGATTGTTGAATTAGAAGTAAACGCTTGTTAGTGCCTTCTTCCTGCTGGATGTTGCCGCAGGCTGGTTTTTTACTTCATGTTGCCACAGTTTCTACCACGTTAAAAAAACATTTCCTGCACATAGTTGCGGTAGTTGTGATAGGGTTTCCAGATCTTAAATATGAGAAAACAGGTTGTTGTGGCATCAATGCTTTATATAAAGCTCTGTAATTTTAGCATCCGCTGCTTTTGAGGTATTTTGTGCTTCTGCATCAATGGATCTTCGTGAATGCTGTTGAACTGGTGCTCCTCTTCCCACTTTACGCGACCAAACACTCCACTAATTGTAGGTTGAAGCTGAGAGAAATGTGGGATTTAAATTCTCTGTATTTGTTCAGTATGCAAACAGCTCCTCCTTTGCAGAAATTTTAAGTCCCAGTGTGGTTTTTGAAGAGGATGTAAAGAAATCTCTGCAGGCAAAGAGGGCCCCTTAAAAGCCAGGACTGTATTTAAAAAGGAAGTGAAGACATTAAACTGATCAAAAATAACCTAAAACAAGATTCATTGTTCTTTGATCTAATATGCACTTGGATAATGAAAGTAGCCACGACGGTTGTATGTCTTAATAGATTCTTCGGACACTACGCTACACGTGAAATCGGATGGGCTATTACACAGGTGAGCAGGTTAATATTCGCAGCAGATCCTCCTGACACAACCAGATATCAAATGAGGAGAGGTGTGTGATTTTGTTATCCAGAGATAACTGCATCATTTAGCACTCAGCTTCCCAGTTCAGCTCGTTACGGTTCATTGACCTTGCAGTGACATCTTACTGAAGAGGGAAGTTGCTCACAGATGCCCCTTCAGATGATAAAACTGCAGGCATAACCAGGTGGCATGGGCACCCCCCCAAATCTGATCTGAACCTGAAACTTCAGTCGGCAGTGTTGGATATTGCAACGTTAGTGATTAAAGTAAAAAATGTGTGTTTGTGTGTGTTTTCAACTTGGCAAATAATGTAAATAATGATTCTGTCATAACATATTCTGCAAACCAGTCTCCCTCTGTCACTGTCTGAGCTTCACACCATGAAAACAACTTCAACACTGAAAATGATTTTAAATCAAATTCAGTTTCAGCTTTTGCTAAAAATCATTTTAAAACAGCAGCGTCTTTTCATTTCATTTGACTGTAAACAGCACTGCGATTATAAATTAATGCCTGATATTAATGGGTTTTCTTAAATCAAAGATTAAAAAAATGTTTTGGCACAAGATTATGCAGCCAAATATTAAAATTAAGCATTTAAATTGTCATGCTGCCACAGTTTGGAGCAGAAAAATAACCCTTCAAATGATAATTGGGATGCAGGTGAAATTACAACGGCTGACCCTCATTTACATGTAAGTCAAACATTTTTTTGAATTATTTTTTATTTTCTGCAGCTATTTTAGCAGCATCTTTTTCTAATTAGGTTAAAATACGTATAGTTACTTAAATAAGACTTAACCTGTGGCCTTTCCAGCCTCTGACGTTATACCATTACACCAATCAAACATATTCTGCTGCTAATAAATCAATACAGTGGAGCATACAGAAGTCATGGTTTATCCTTTAAGCCTTTACAAACATCTACAACTGGATGTTTCCTCTGTTTTCTCCTTCCTGTTTTCAGAGTCAAGGTCATCTCATTGTACCACACACCAAGGTCATCCGACAACCTCAGCCCCCCGAGGCTTTTCTCATCTGACTGAGGAAGAAATCGAAAGTCCTGTTCAGGAAGAACAAAAAAATGTCAATTTCTCTGTTGATTCAATTAGGAGAAAAGAAGTGTGTGAGATAAAGCTTGTGTTATTTATCATGGCTAAGGTAACACTCAATATCGAGCTATGTTAATTAGAACTCTGTAGCTAAAACAATGGCTGTGGGAAGCAGCACTTCCACAAATAGTTACTACCAAAATCAATTGATTTGAAGGAAACTATACTTGGGTGTTATTGGTGAAACATAATTAGAGGGAATGAATCCCCAACAAGGTAACAGTTTGATTATTATGAGGTGTAAAAGAATATTATTTTAGAAAATGAAAAAATAGCATTTGTGAATTTATGCTTTATTGTTGTTATTCCATGATTCTGTCCTTTTGGTGAATAGGAATCCGAACTTCAAGGCCAGAAATTTTGTTTTTTTTTATCATTTTATTTGATTTTTTGTGACTTTTCTTTGAGAGAGATCACTTGTGTGCATTGGATTCTGTGTGTGTGTGTGTGTGTTAGTGCATATTTGTGCTCTTTTTTAAAGATTTCTTTGTAGCAACAGCAGTAAGTTAACAGTGATAAACAGGAAAAATGAGGAGAGAGGATGGTAGCGACGTGAATCAAAGGTGTCAACCAAGCATGCCGTCCCTTTATGATTGTGACATTTTTACAACAAAAAGCGCCTGAACAACCTGTTCACGTACATCCTCACCTGCATTTCTTCCCTCAGTACAACAGTGTGGACATTGGCATTGATTGTTGCAAAATGTACCAAAGACTCTGCACAGCAGGAGAGGAGAGTCTGCAGGAAAGACTCTGTATCAATAGGCCATCTAACTGCAACTCAATCAGCTTTTCTCTGTGTCTGGGAATGAGGGCACGAAATTAAATTTGGCTGCAAAGCACACTGGTTAGACATCTAAGTGAAAAGAATGAGCTTTCTCTATTTTCTTCAGGGTTTTTTTTTTGTTTTGTTCTGTTTTTTTGTGTGTGTGTATCTCTTGTCTCTGTCTGACACTAGCTCTGTCTAACCCATGCCTCTTGTTAGAATTTACACACATACTCACATGCATCCACACACAATCTCCTCCTTTCTCTTCCTTTATGACCTTGGGTTTGTGTGCAGTATGTTTCTATTGCATCCAGTAATAACATTACATGGGTGAGATATGTTCCGGATGGGCTAAAGTATTCTGGTATATGGCTTGTAACTGTAATCTCTCCCTTCAAAATGCGATTAGCACATCATACCAAAAGCACACAACAGTCACATCCAAACAAAAAGCCCATGACGAACTTGCTGCTGTGCAACAATTTTGAATAAAAAGCCTTGTTTGTAGATACTTGCCATAAAGAAACACTGATATTCTAGTAAAAAACACACACAAAAAAGGCTTTACAGTGGAGTCAAATCACAGCACATAGCTTGACTGAAATGCAAATAAAAAATTAGATGCAGCAAGCAAACAAGTGTGTTGTTGCTATGGCAGCTTAACTAGCAAAATACACAATTTGTCAAAGCCTCAGACAAAGGAAACAGACAATTACTTGGGCAGGTTAGGAGCAGCTGGGTAGGGGGGTGACTGGGTTGGATGATCTCTAGAGAAGGGGGAGTCACTGAGGGCAAATGGAGGGCAAGTAAAGCAGGACAGGAATGGAAACTTCCAGAACAGACACAATGGGAGTGGGAGGAGAAACGCAGCGAGGATGGAAGCTCAAGGGCACCGATGACCTAGGCTGCACAGCTGAAACTGGCTTTGGGCTCTGAGCTTGGTGGGCGATGGATGAGAGCCCAAGGACAAGCTGAGACAAACTTGACCCTGGAGACACAAGAGACTGGGATAAGTTTGACTGGACCGATGCAGATGCAGGAGGAGATGTTGACCAAGTTGGAAAGAGCCCCAGAAACTGAAGTGTAATCCTGTCGGACTCAATGAAAAGGCGAGCTGTATGTGCACAATCAGTCCCGATGCCAAAGGTTGTGGCAGCATGCTGCGGTGCAGTGACTGAAATCATAAGGCTTTGTTGGGTTGGTTAAGTGCTCTGTGGGGCATCCTAATTCCTGGAGAGGTCACTGTAGATAGACAAAGCAGGGTTGTTTCTCAGGGCTGCCAGGGAGTTGAGGATCCAAGCAAAAAAAATGGAGCAAGGATGACAACAAGGCAAGAGCAGCAGGTGAGAGACCCAGACGGGAAAGCTGCAACAACAGACTGTTAACCCGAACACAAAACCCAAGGGAGAACCTGTACTCAAGGAAACAAGGCTCAAAATGACTGGATGTTAGAAAAACAGGGCTTGAGGGGAAACTCTATGGTACCCACTTGTGTGAGAAACAGCTGGAGACAAACTGAAAACAAAGCTTAGCAAACATATCCTGTGAAGGCTGTGAGAGGGTAAGTGGAAGCAGGCACCGGCGAGTCAACATGAAATCTGTTTGGTAAAGAGACTGGAGACTTAGAAATAAGAATATGGGCTTGTACTGACGGATAGACTCGAGCTTGGGTTGATGGCTCTTGAACAAACAAGCTAAAAAAGCAGAACTTCCCTGAAAAATAGCTAAGAAAGCAGAAAAGCAGAAACCAATTCAGTCCAACCTTGACTAACTGGAGCCGTCTCAGGCTCAGGTTCAGAGGCAGAAACTGGCTCAGGCTCACACAAAGACGGGTGAAAGTTCAGACTCTGATACAGAGACACCTTCATGCTCAGGTTCAGACTGAGAAATGAGAATAGACAAGATGTGAGACCCTGGAGGTCATCGTCAGAGACACAGAGGCAAGTTCAGACTGTGACTGTTCTCTGAAACAACATTAAAAAAAGGATTTTTTTTCGTCCTTATAAAGCTCCAAGTTATCTTAAAAATAAAACGTTTACGGTGTTTTCATGCTTTTTTGAAGCAAACCTGCAAGTTTTAAAGGTGCAAAACATTTAATGCCTCTGTAAAATATGTAGTTTAGGTTTGATTCCATGTTTATAGAAACCGAGAATTACTTATATCTTCTAAACAACCTGTCATGTGTCTTTACAGAGGCAGCGTTATAAATGTTGGATAACGTGGACTCATCTCTGTGATTACTGCCCCTCCCCTCGCTCTCTCACGCTCTCTCTCTCATTTTGCTCGTGTTGCCTTGGCTTACTCTGTGCCCTGTGGGCTTTGCTGTACTTTAATATTTATCAAAACATTTTCAAGTGACATGTTGTCTCTATTTTAACTGAGGCATGATGGCCTCAGGTATAGCCAGACAAATGCATTCAGATATATTCAAAATTGGCTCACCTCGACTGGAAGGTTGCCCACACAGCCATGAAAGAAATAAATATACAGATGGATACAAAATACCTTCAGTGTTCTTGCTAATATTCTTTCAAAAATAATCAGCTCTACTTCTGCGGTATCTCATCTCCAACAATGTAGACATGACTGAGTCGTTTCTTTTACATATAATATTGTATATTTCATTTGCTGACATGTTGCAAACATCAAGAACAGATGATTGTAATTATACAGCCTGCGTCTAGGTTGTCCATTTTGCATCGGAACCGTGACTCAGATCGCATTCATATAATGGTTTTTGTAAATGATTAAGTTGGTGGGCTGCACTGTCTCCGGAATACTAAATATTCACAGTCATTTTAAGTGCCATTAGAAACTAGTTGTGTCTGCAGCCAAACGAACACTCGACATTTTTAAATTTCGTCCACCAAAATCATCCGAGCGTTAGCTTGTTCCCCATCTGCATGTTCTGCATGCATCCATCAGCAATGACACGAACAAATACGAACGCAGTAGTTAATGCAGGGACCAGCTGAGTGATCTGTCTTGTTGTGTGTTTATGTTGTGGGTAAATGGAGTTCTGTGTTATTCAGGCAGGCGAGCTCGCTCACTGCTGCCCCTGCGTCTCCCCAGGCTCTGTTTCCAACCACTGCCACAGAAACACATCAATCATCTCTCAGGGCCAGACACTTGGATGGACATGGAATATTGATATGGCTTTTAAGATGTTGGGCATGAATATGATCTCTGACACCTAACAGCCTAGCTTTGCAGCTGCTCGACATGTAGCCACTGAAGTATCGGGATATCAGTGTTTATTTAAAGACAAACCTAAAGCTGGTGTACTGACATGTTAGAGGGGTGAGTCCAGTTTCAAGCTGGGATCGGTAGAAGCTGTTTTTAAGGCAGAGAGGGTTTCAAATTAAAAATTTCACTCAGCTCGCACTCAACTCATATGTTTAAGATACAGTGCTTGTCGTTAGCAAATGTTTGCTTTTCAACATTATTCCTTCTTGTTCTTGTTTCTCTGTTAATGTGTTCAAGTCGTCTCTCTGATTGCATTTTACTATTATGCGTAAGTGTATTTTTGTTCGGGTACAAATGTGTGTCACCGCTCTACAATTAACTGGTGAATGGAAACTTTTCCCCGCAGACGTCTTCTCATTACCTGCTGTGTGCACTTGGAGCTCACCCACCGTCTTCTCAACTGGAAAAAGAAGTGTCATCGTCACCGTAAATAACGTGCCCCCCTCCCCCTTCTATTTTTTACCTGGCAGCCCTAGCGTGCTTTGTGCAGCTCCCCATGCACGAAGATTTACTGCTTTATATATCATTTAAGAATCCATTTAAAACACCCCCACCCCCCGCCCCCCCATGTTCAGGCTCAGGAAAAAATGGTTCAGTGAATAACTCCTCCTGTATTTGCAGGATCTTGTCACATACGTAAAATCTGATTTCTGTGCATGTTTGTGAATATTTACCATGTGGCCTTTTCTTAATGTAAACACATACGTTTGTTGGTTTAGTCTGACTGAAAAACTTGGATATGGAAATGGAATGAAAGCTTTGTTTCATTCTCAGTTATTAGTTAAAAAGAATACAATGCAGTGGACTGACAGTATCCCTGTTAATATAACTATAATGTAATACTTGAGAACACTTATCAGTTGAATGCTATTTATATGTAGTTGCACTTAAAAGCCTCTTATCTGTGGATGACCACATACTGTATACACAAACTCATGCAAACACATGAATCAGACATAAAAAAACATACTGTTATGAATGTCGAATGCCGGGATGCCTCCCTCACACTGTCTCCACAATGATGAGTGCAGAACATTTCCTCCTTTGTCTGACAGCCAAAATGGATTTTGTCCAAAAAAATTTGGTACCTTTCACCAGCCCTGAGCAAAAAAAAAAAAAGGGAGAGGCTCTGCAAAGTTCAAACAATGTGCTTCGGGTGAGAGCATAACAGTTAAAGAGGCAAAAAAATGTGATTTATTTTGTACGTAAAGGAATCCATCATATTTCTCAGGAGGACAAGCAGAATTTTCTTTGTCTTTTTTAGGCAATAAGGCTGAATCTTGCAGACAGTTGGTTGCAGCTATTTTTGTAAAATCCACATCTGTCTCAGACTTGTCTGGTTCTGTTTACAGTACCGCTCTGCCTTTTCTGGCGGTATAGATTTAAATGTTTTCCTCCGTTTTTTTTTTTTTTTTTTTTTTAATTTAATGAAAAATTCTGCTA
>JAUZTA010000001.1:27491028-27501285 GCA_034780835.1 Ctenochaetus striatus
CCTTTTTTTTTTTTTTTTTTTTTAATTTCATGCATCAAAATCGTGAATAAAACATGAATAATAAAAATGTCAGCAGCTGGTTTTCATTTCCTTTGCAATATAAACAAAATAAACAGTAACTGGCTCCAACTCAACCTTCTCCATCAGATGTATAAAGATAAGAGCTTCCTTCCATCCATCTATTATCTCCACCCCCTTTTAATCCTAGGTTTCAGGGGCTCAAGTTAGTCAAAAATCTTATATACATTATTTTCAGGGTAAAGACATAAGTGTATTTCTTCTAGAAAGAGTAAGATACAGATGGTTACTGCTGTAGGTCAAATAAGAGAAATGTATATAACATTTTGATTCATGTGACACATTTTATGTCTTGAATTTGTATTTTTACTGCAAACAGTAAGGAAACGATAGATAGAGCAAACTGTTTGTATTGCTGATATTCTGTCTCCAGGTTTACCTGTTGAGCCAAGAGCAGTAAATAAGGAAATGTTTGTGCCGGTGGACAGTCATGGCTGAGAGAGTGAGACCATCTGTGTCCTCGCTTGCTCTGAAAAAAAAAAGGGGGATGATGTTGAGGAAGGAGAAATAAAGGGATGGAGACAGTAAAGGCCTGCACAACTGTTGGTGGTCACAGCCCAGTGCACACATCCTCCTGGCTGCCTTCAGGCTTGACCTGTGTATAAGCTCTGTCTATCCTTCAAAGTCTGGACAAACACACACAAACACACACACGCACAAGTGCACGCAAACAAATCTGCCTGTCTTGCAAATGCAGACAGGTGTGCAGACTCATTCGACAAGATTTGACCACGGTTCTTTCATGCACATGTGCACACACATATATACATATCCACACGCTTGGCTGCCACCAAGGAGGCAGATTTGACAGACACATCCGGTAGGTCACTTGCGGTGCAGGTGCTTCCTGCTGCTGAAGCTGTAAAAATCTTCGCCTGTTCCCACATAATCTCCTCCTCTCTTTTTTTTTCTGACAAGGGTGCCTTCTGTGTCCAGATTGCCTGTCAAACCGCTGCGTTCATATTCACAGAGTTTAGTTTTTGTCACAGTAATGCACCGGTGCTTCATAATCCCGCAGTATTATGTTGCTCTGCACCATAACCATGAATAAACAGTCAGTGTTGCCATTATGCAAATGATATTGGACAACAGAGAGGATGCATGATATGCGGCCCTGGGTCGTACCTGTGTGTCGCTGGAGGAATGAGATGCAAAGATCTGTCTGCAGGATTTATTAGCATAACAACCGCTGGACTAAAGTGAGTGATTCCAAGTTTCAGACAGCATGAATAAGATATTGCATTAGTGAATCTGTATGCAGATAACCGGATCACAAGGAGAGAAGCACAAGGTCAAGATGTTTTTCTCATAATGTCCGACTACTACAAGTAATCTGAAGATTACTGGTGGAAAATCTATAACCTGCTTGGCATGGTATTTGTATGAGGTTCACAAAAGGTCTAATAGCTGACATTATGCTAAATGTGAAGACTAAATATCTCCATATAGAGAAGAGTGATTCTCCCCCTGTAGCACTGTACATTACGGTTGATGCGTTACCAGTTGCAGTGTAAGACAGATTGGCCCAGCGAGACAATGTCTCACCACATGATCAATATCTATCTCTGTCTCCCAGTAAAATGAGAAAAAAAACAATCTCCCACTAATGTATCTCCGTTATTACTCGTATTTATCACCAAGTGAGATGAGAAAGAAAAGGAGGGCGGGTGGCAGCAGCAGCTCGGCGTGTTGAATCTGAACATAGTGAGTCACACATAACAGCCTGTCAACTACAAACAGGGCAACCGAGTTTTTCCCCACCATATGTGGAAGCGCGGTTCTGTATGAATATGGTAAAACAGACCAGATTTTCATCTCCTCCGCCTTGTATCTGCAGCGTGAATCGCGCTTCAGGAGTTTTTCCTGTTCTCCCACAGCCTTCCTTGACTGCCGCTTTAATTTTTGATGAATCTCGTAATGGCTAGAGCCGAATATATTGAGAAAGTGGCCTTTGTGCGCGTGTGTGTCGACGGGCGAGTTGGAGGGAGGGCGGCACCATATGTTGCAAAGTGGTGATAAAATTGGCTTTGTCTAAAATGGAGAAAAATCAAGAGAGTGTGCCGGAGTCCTGGAGGGACGACGGAGAGGAGGACTGAGAAGAAGAAAGGGGGAAAAAAAAAAAAAAAACCCTCCCCCTCATTTCCTCATCACCACCAACAAAGCAAAGGTATTAAAGAAACACCTGTGGTTTGAGCAATGAAAGATCCAGAGCTCCCCCCGCCTCTCTTCTCTTCCTCTCATCATAGACTCCATTCCTCTTTCACTCCCCTGCTGCTGCATCCCTTTTTGGCCTGGGGCATAATCTCTTCCCCAGACAAAAAAATGAAAGGAAGAGATGCTGACATGTAATAAAGCAGGACTGATTCTGTTTGGGGCCGAGGCTGGCCGCGGCTGCCTGGCTTGTTTCCTGCTTTTGGGTAGAAGAATTGTAAGAGAGAGAGAGAGAGAAAGAGAGAGAGAGAGAGAGATAGAGAGAGTGAGAGAGAGTCTGGGTATTTCTGCTGCAGAAAGATGAGATTACTTACTAACAGATGCCTGCTAACGAAGTGTTGACAGGCCGGGTGAAGGGCCAGGCAAAGCTACTGTATGGGAAATGACGGAAAGAGGAGGGGGAAAATGAACGGTGAAAAGACTGATGGAGTTAAAGGAGGACTGCTTGTGTGTGTGTGTGCATCTATGTGTGTGCGTGTGTGTGCGAGTCTATCTTAAGCTTCTGCTCTCCAACCTCAGAACTTGTGCTGTGCTCCGTCACCGGGGGAAAAGATAGCTTTTAGCAGACAACCCTGAGGTGGAAAAGACTGTTCAGCCTCTTGTCTCCCTCTCCCTGTTGCTCCCCTCCTCTCTCTCTCTTTTGCTCTCACCACTTTACATCTTTCTTTTTTGGTATTCAAAGCATTTTGTTTTCCTTTGGTATCCCTGTGACACTTGTTTTTTTTTGTTGTTGTTGTTTTTTTTTTTTTACGAGGCAGGTTTGAATTAAAATAAATGTATTTCTTCTCTCCTCTCACGCTGCTCCTGCTGTGGACATAAACCTTCTCTTTCCTGAGCAGTCAGCGGCGTCATTGAAACATATTACCTCTGTCTCTCCTCACGCAGGTAGCGTCGTATTTTCAAGGCTGCAGATGAATAACAGGGATCATTTCACGTTGACATTTTTTTTTTTCTTCGTAACTTATCAGTTTTGTTTACCAATTCCATTGTTTCCCTCCCTGCGAGCAGCTCTGAGCCGGAGTGCAAACATCGCAGACATCCGGTGGGCGATGAGACACAAGGACACGTGTGATGGGGGAGGTGGGGAGTTTGAATGGTGGTGGGATCTGCTGAGCTGTAAGTCTGACAGAGCAGGTGAGAGAGGTGTTTCTTTTTATCTCATCAAAAAAAAAAAAGGATGGATGGAGAAAAGTAGCTGGTAGGAGATTCAGCTCAGGGACTTCAAAAAAAGAGGAGGGCAGTCCAGCAGCTTCCTGTACCTGCAAATTTAACAGAGAGCAGCCACTTTTGAAGTTTTATAGCTTCACCCCCCCCACCTGTTCAGCCGGCTCACCTTCCCCGCTGCATGACAGAGGAGGCTCCTGAAGGTCGTTCCGAACACCATCTCCCTCTGCTTCCTTTGTACTCGGGAAATGAGCAGGGAAGATCTGATTTCTCCTCCTCTGTTTGTGAACGAATGTACCCAGCAACAGCAATTTTCCTTAGCAGGCATTGCCTCCCGCTGCTCCAGATTACAGCTCATTAGTAGAAGCTGCAGAGCGACGGCCCGCACCATGCCTCCCCCCTGATTCCCCCATTGTTACCTGTGATTCTGGTGTGGAGCACCACGGTGACAAAAGTGGTGGAGGTGGTAGTTATGAAGGGTTAGAGAGTGGAAGACAGCAGCTAGACACTTGTTCAGTTTGTCAGCCGCTAATAAACGTGGAGAAGTAACTCAGGACAACAGCATGGCATTGCACTGAAAATAAAGCTTCAGCTTCTGGAGGAGATATGGGAGTAAAGTGTGTCACGACAGGAAGCTGCATGTTGTGTTGCTGGATTGAGGGGAAGGTGACCTTCAGGTAGCCGTCGAGACCGAGGTAGAATTAGATTTGGAGGAAGAGCAGAAACATGTTTATGTGTCTCTAGTTTCCACTTACAATAGCAACGTTGACACCGCTTCCCAGAAAAATATCAGAGGTTCTGCTGAGGTTGTAGGGGTCGTGTGCAGGGTCAGCAGCTACATTTTCTCTTGCATAAATAGACTCCAGCTCGTTGGCTGTTTTGGCAGTTGAGCCCTTTAGATCTGCTCAAGTCTGTCTTTTGTTTGCGAGAGTTGTGTTTGTGTGCGTTCACATTCATTATCTGTTTTTCTCTTCCTTCCTGTTTGACTCCTGCATGTTGCTAAAAGTTTTTACAAGGATATTGAGGAGATTGGAACTTTGGAGAAAAGTTGCAAAAGGAAACAGATGCCAGATGTTCGCTTTGTCAGTTGGGTCCTTTAAACTAAACCCTTTCCTCTGCTTTTGTTTCGGTGTTTCCTGGAAGAAGAAGAAAAAAAGGCACACAAAGGTTCGTAAATTTCCATAAAAATCACGATAATTATTGTTATTATTAGAAAGAAATCTGCCACTGCCAGAAAGCAGCCACTGTTTGGTTTTTATTCCATTTCCTGTCTTGTAGAAAATTTCTCGGTTACGGCACCAACGCCGAGCGGTTTTTAATGCAGCAATACGTCTGTGGTTGAAACTTCTTAGATGCAAAACAAGATCATGAGGAGTAAGAATCGACCACTCAGATCGGGTCAGTTTCAGTTTACATCATCCGCGTCTTCTCCAGGGGTAGCCCCCCATCCATATACGCTTGGATGATTTACATGCACTCCATCCACTGGGGCCCCTTCAGACCGAATAAGCCAGGATGATAACAATCTTGTGGGCAGCGGGGAGTAATGAAAAAAAAACAAAAAAGACAGTCATAGGACCCATCCTCCGCCCACATACACAGCTCTGAGCCAGGCTGCAGCACTGTAACGCTGCTGCCCAGAGTTGCTGTCCTTTGACTATACATACCCCATTATGACCTTTGACCATGCAGTCATTCTGACAGAGCCTCTGACAGCCTATCCCCCGAACTCACTCTGCATCCGTGAACGCTGGAGCATGAAGCGTGCAGTACGTCAAAACTGCAATGCCCGGATTCACATTGTCAACAGACATCAAACCAAAGTAAGCCTTAATTACATCACAGTGGCTTGGATTGTTTGAAATGTACTGTAGACTTTCTTTTACAGTAGACTCAGCTGTCTTCTGGATCCCCCTACAAGCACAAACTCTGATCATATATCTATATTCCATGTATTCATATATATATGAATACAGATATATATTATTTGAAGTATAGAGCGGGCTGGATAACACATTTTGATTCTGCTGGAGAAAAGCAGACATAAATCTTCAGGGTGTGTGACTTCAATTTCTCTGCATGTCCACCAGGGTTATGAAATATGCTGCTTGTGTCTCTGCACTGTGGGTCATACTCAGCTGATAGAGAATGAATTTTTTTTTTTTTTTACTCCTCCTGCTTTCCTCCTTTTGTTCGGCTTTCCACTCAGGCCAGGCTGACCGCTCGTTCGGCATACAACAGCGGAGCAGTTGACTCTGAAACAGCCGGCCGTTGGGGTCAACCCAAGCTGTGCAGACTGCCCAATGCCACGCTCATGACCCCGAAACAATTCCACTAAATTCTTTTCTTTTGTAGTTGGAAAAAAACTTGTGCAACCACTCCTGGTACAATGTCATATAATAACAAACCGAAGTGGGGACCTTCAAGAAGAAGCAGCATCAATCTTCAAGCACTTTCACCAGCAGGCCTTCGCTCTCCTGTCAGTTTTTCATCGTCTAGGCTGGTAATGCAGTTTGAAAATGTATCTGCGCGTGCCAGTGATTGTCTCTGGCTCCGCTTCATCCAGTGACGTCCTTTACCCCACACTATGTGTCAGCCTGCCTGGGACTCTCACTTGGTCACAATCTCGGCGTCTCCCATCTAAGCAATGCTGTCATCATTTGTCAAAGTCCACTATCTGCCTCTTTTTCCTCCGTCTGCAGGAGGAGGCGAGTGATGCTGAGGTGTGATAGGTGCCTGTCAGGGACCATGCATGTGATGGCATGCACATAAACACGCGCACACAAGTGTGTGTGTTTGATAGAGATGGATGCCCCCGTGCATCTGAGCGCTCAGAGAGAGTGAGTACATGTGGCAGACAGTCCATCAGCCTGTGATGAGAGGTAATCGCACAGTGGACAGATCAATTAGTTATTTTCTCCGGAGACGAACACAAGAAAAGCAACGCAGTTCTCCAGGTAAATGATTTGCATTTCACCCCTCTTTCATCTCTTGCATCTTTCTGTTTTCTTCTAACTCCCCATTCCTCCCCTTCTGTGTGTCTCCCCCCTCTCCTTCTTCACTTTGAATTTGGCTGTTTGGTTGTTTATCTCCGCTCATTTCTCCTCCTGCCTGTCTCATAGGGAGGGAGGTGGAGATCCAGCCGATCAGGGCTGAGTAATGGCACGAGCGCAGCCTGTGAGCGATGAGAGCTTCGCCTGGCTTGATCACTTATACCGGGCCTTGCGGAGAACAAACATATGTATCTCAAAGCCATCAGAGACACTCCAAGGCTTCTCTGAGCACGTGTGCACACATTCACAGAGGTAAACAGTAGGCACACTTTAGGCCATTCGATGTATCAAGTGGAAGCTCCGACGTCCCCAAGGGCAAAACTCACATTTTCGCTCTTTTTTGCTGCCAGACATGTCGGAAAAAGCCAGTTATATGTGACCAAAGATGGGTGAGAAGTCATCCGCTTCAAAGGTCTATTTTCTTGTTTTCCCCACTTGTTTTTCTGGCTGCCCATTCAGCTTCTGTCAGCTCACATCAGCAGCTTGAATCGGTGGATTTAGGGTTGTTATGCATGTAGGTCATGTGTTGTTTTTTTTTGTTGCGCTTACTATAGCTGCAGCAGCAGTGGACATTCCCTGAGGTTGCAGAAATGTGGTACAGTCTCGCCCCCCTCGCTGGAGATCGCTCTGTCCTTCACACCCACTTAGAGCTGGATTCAGTCAGTGCTTGTCAGAGCAATTTTACACAGCAATCTTTATTTACAGGGATACCACCCTGTGCAGACAATCACACTCCAAACAGCTTACATTTTTCCAGGGAGGGTGATTCAACTCAAAAAAAAAAGTTCCACTATAACCGCGTGCATCTTACTGATACCAAGAAAACACAACAACAATAAAAAACAAGTGCCATCTTATTTAACAGTTGACTGACACACATCAGTCTTATCCTCCTCTGTCAGCCGGAGCATCAGGGCCGGACCAGCATGCTCCGCTCCTGTGTTTGGTCCATCTTCTTCTTCTGTGTGTTGACGGGACCACCTGGTGCTTCCGCCGCTTGCCAGATTTTGGATTATCGTGCATAACAATGGGCCAAAGGACTGTTTGGACCAGCTCCACTCCCCCGAGCTGCCAGGGTCTGCTCTGCCTCTTGCCCTTCAGAGACAGCGACTCTCCTCCCCATCGTGCACACATGGATGCACGGCCACTCCGGGATGAAACTCCCCCTCACACAACCGTTAATTAACGTGTCCTTGTGTTTATGACCGTCCAGTGGCCCACAAGGGAGTCAGTGAGGTCTACATTTGTGTACTCACACAAACACACACCCACACACACATACACACACATTGGAAATCTCATACACAACTTGATTTGCACACTTAACAAGTGCACGGTGGGCAAAACAAATGAATTTCAGTGACAGTAAAAATGAGGAAAACTAACAATAAAAAATCCTGAGAGGAGTGAAAGCCTGATTCAGTGTGATGAGGGCTCAATAAGTACATGCAGATGTGTGTGTGTTTGTGTGCACACAAAGGTGAGCCCTTGTGTAAAATGAAAAAGGCAGAGTTGGTGATTGTCTTTTTTCTCACAGTGACTATTAACTATAATAGGATACTCCCTATGTGTCTGCAGAGCCCCTCTTTGCATACGCTGTGGAATCTCTATAGCATGGAGTGACACTGGCATATATAGTCTTTAGCTGTCCAGACAGACTCTGACTGTATGATAGTCTGAAACAACATTATGAGGTGGAGTAGAAACTCAGATCACACTGCAACTGTCAGAGTCATGACCCAAAAGGAATAGACTGAAACCCGTGAAATAGAACCAGCCTCTCGCCGTCTGAACCACGAACCAAATCTGTCACTCAATCCGCAAATGGAGAGCACGGCGAGGTAAGAGGAGGAAAGGGAAAAGAGAGCGATACCTCAATAGAGAAATAAGGTGAAAGGCAGGGAGCGAGGAAGACAGGGCGAGAAAACAGAGTGAGATAGAGGAGCAGAGGAAATTTGAATTTGAGAGAGGACAGTAGCACAAAAGGAGGGAGTGAATTTTCTATCAACTGCAGGTACTCAGTGTGTATTTCACATAAGCTGTGTTGATATTCCATCAGTGAGTTACACTCGGTTTTGTGTTCTTTTTGCATGGAAAAACAAGGAAACTCCACATGATGTAGAACTTTGAGATGCTTTATTTGCAGCCCTGAAAGACAGAGTTATCCTATATGAGCATGACAAAACACAAAATGAGTCATTCTCCCATAAAAGAGCCATTTGAAATGAAACTTTAATGAAAAAAGTTGCCTCAGTTTCAGTGGATTGGACTGGAGTTGGTGCTGCTGGTGTTGATATTTAGCCCTCTCCATTGTAATTGTAGTATCATGAAGGAGCAGCTTGTGGCCAGATGTCACAGGAAGACGCTGTTTCCTATTTGTTATTCGCACGTGGAACAGAAGCTGCAGGAATTAGAGGTTAATTATGATGGAGAAAGTTTGAGAGGGGAAAGAGAAGGTGAGAGGAGAGAGACAAACGAATTGCGGAGTGGGGCAGGAAAAGTTAATTTTCATCGCTGTTGTTTCTGTGTTGTGCTGCAGCTGGTGATGAATGAGAGACAAAGAGCTCTCAGCTGGAGGAGGATGGCTAATGGAATTGTACTGCATCAGCCCCGAGATTCATGAAGAGAGCACACTAGGTTACTATTATTCTTTCTAAATGCCATGCCTTGTTAGTGACATCCTGCTTCACACAGAGAGTGCCGGAAAAAGCCCTCCAAAAAAAGAAAGAAAAAAAAGAGAGAGAGAGAGAAAGATTTGGTTTCATATTGTCTGAGTTGACTTATTTTATTTTGATTCATTGTGAAATAAGCAGCGGAGAAGAGGTGATATCTAGCCCGCATCACGGCTCGGCTTCATTTTACCATGTTTCAAAATGTCGTTTCGTCGGGCCCGGCGAGTTTTCATTTTGGACGGTGTGAGCCATCTACGGCAGATGAATTTCATTCTGTTCTGCGATAATGACAGATATTGCAGGTACAGAGCAGGTAGGTGGAGGGAGGAACTGAAAAGTGCGCTGTGTCTTGATTCAGTTTGAGGTGTAATTCTACACTGATGATGTTCAGCGGAGCGTGAGACCAGCCAGAAGATGAGAACGCCTTCGTACATCGCTTTTCACCTGACTGCCCGGGCTTGTATTCTGTCCGGGAGTACCCTTCAACTGACCACAAACGCTTCCCCTTTAACATGGTTTATGTTCTTATTGATTCACTGTTGTATTTACCGTATTTTTCACTGCTGGAATTATGAACTGTTAAATCAAACCAAACAGGCAGGAGTGGATGAAGTCATCAGATATAGTAGCATTGATTATACCCATTAGATTTCTCCCTTCCTCCCACGTCCCACTGCCTCTACAGCTGAATGAGTTGTGGCCACTGGCCGAGCGCTGATAGACAGATCATTACTCTGCGATGAGTATGCCAAGTGACCCGCCTTTTACAGGCAAGGACAGGGAGAGCAGAGAAGGAGGCTACAAGAAAGAAAAAAAAAAAGGAGAAAAGGAAGACAAAGACATCAATTTATCATGAATGCTAAACTGAAGCCAGTCTCTGGATGCTTTACAGTCTGTCTTGGCATTTCCCATCCCCCACGCTGCACTGTATACTCCATTCTCCAGTCTGCAGCTCTAACCTCTTTAGAGGATATTAAAGTCCCTTACCATCAGAAGAAGCACATTACTCCATCGACGAAGCTTTATCCATAGAGGTATAGCTTACTTTTTCCATCCTGTGTGTGTGTGTGCCCACCTAT
>JAUZTA010000001.1:27527053-27538965 GCA_034780835.1 Ctenochaetus striatus
CCTGTTTTTTCAGTGTTGATTACAATGTGTATGCACATGTTCAATTTTAAAGCTTAAGTTAAAAAATCTTCATGGTGCCTGAATTTAGAGAATCAGACTTTTTAAAAATGGACTTTAATATGCGTTATTTGATGACAAAAACTGTTAATTAGCAGATTAATTTGTTGCTTAAAATGAAATTACAGTAATCTGTACTGTGTTAGATCTAAAAAAACCCAGCAGAAGCTGCACTTAATATGTGAAAAATATGTTCTTTTTTTATAATTTTTTCAAAAATCGTTTGGTCACATGTTCGGTGATGAGGAAACACCTTTTTTTGCTGACAAAGAGAGTTTTAGTGAGATTATTAAAACACAGAGAATCTGCTGCACTGAACACCTCAACCTCAATGTACACAACAAACATCTGCACAATCAGATATCACAATTCCAATTTTTAACATAAACTTGCCTCTTTTCTTTCTAAATTCTCCTGGTAAATGATAAAACTGCAGACATAAATACATTCAGAGCAGGAAAAAACTTTTTAGCTTTCTTAACCATCAACAGGCAGCTCCAGGATTCGATTTTGCCGACCTTGAATCCGGAGTAATGCACATAGAGGGATATATTTTCTGGAGCCGTGAGATACTTTGCAAGAGAATCCAACAAAATGAACACTTAGCAGTCATTTATATCACTAAATGATTTTAGTTTGCCAAAGTGCTCAGACAAGTCTAAGCATCAAGATCCATCATTTAGGAAGAAAAATGTGGTTCTTTTTTTGTGTGTGTGAAACCAGCAGAGGGTTTCTTCTTCCCTTCAGCGTTTCTCAGCCTCAGACCCCCTTCCTTCTCTTCCGTTCTTCACACCCTCCGTCTCGCATTTTTCAAAATCGCATCATACTGTGAGTGAAGAGATGCTCAAAGTGAATGTCAGATAATTCCTAAGCGAGCATCTGCTGCGTGATATTTACAGTAATGGACTAAAATTCAACACGTCGTCAGAACTCCAGCTGGTAAACACACCGACCTTTGTATTACAGATGTTAGTCGATGACACGGTGCAAAACTGTTGTGATGAAGCTGCATTGGCTCGCCGTTCTATAAATGGGTTTACGGCGCACACATGATTTTTATCCATTCACTTGTATCACACCTCCACCAACTCCTCCTCTCATCCAGACACACTTCTTCCACTTCCAGCTCTCCTTCAAACCGCATGAACCCTGCCACACACACACACACACTCCCACATTTACAGGCCCTGGCTGGCAACCAGTAGCCTACAGGTCACAGATGTCTGTACGTGGGGGGATGACAGTAATGAATACTGAGTAACTGGGATGATGTCTTTGCCATTCTGCTTCATATGCCTCCCACTTTTACCCTTCAGCCTTTTACCGGGGTCTCTACGCCAACCCCATCATTTTCCTCCAGATGGCAACCTTTGGTCCCTCTGGCGCACCAGTGTCATCAAGCAGGAAGGATTTCCCAATTATTAGCTCCTCGCTGTTGAGAAAATGGCTTTTGCCGTTGGACTAAAAACATCAGAGTTTTCTGTTAGTTTGGTAAAAACTGCAGCTTCTGTTGACTGGAATTAAAAGACTGATAATAACTGCAAAGCAAAGTCGATGACATGTTGATCTCTTCGAAAATCACATATATTTGATCAGTAATCATATAAATCTGTGAATTTGTGATCCTTAAAGATCTTATAAAATCTTAAACATCTGGCACAAGGCCTTCAGTTATTTCAAGCGAACTATGTTGGGATTAAAAATAGATTCCAAAGAGTCTTTTTGAATCCACAAACTTTTTCTGTGGTCTCCACACAAAAATCAGTGTCCTCTGTTAGCTCCAAACTCCATCCAAACATCTGCAGTCAGGTCTCAACTTTGTTGATTATGTTCTGTAATAACTTCAGCCATCTGCTGTAAATAATGCCAACACCACTTTGAAAAATACAGGGCAGAAAGAATGATCAAAATCCTGGAAACTACAGAAGTTCGACTTGGTTACGCAACATAAGGTTGCTGGTTTCTGGCGCTGTTTTTATGCAGAAATCCTTTGGGTCTGTACAAGGCTTTTCCACTCCCGTTGGACTGCAATTAGGCTGGTTGGAGTGATGTGGTGCCAGAGGCCTTAGTATGAGCTACTTCACTCAAGTCCTCAGAGAAATAACAGAGCTTACCTCTCTCTAACTCCTTCTGTCTCAACTCAACATGCTGTCAGCCCCCTTTGTGACTTTTCCTTTCTTTCTTTCCCTCTTTCTGTCTCATCATTTTCTTCTCGTTCTGTCTTTGTTTTGCTCTTTATTATTCTGGTCTTTCCATCTCTTTCGCTCTTCTCTTTTCCCCCTGTCTCTCACTCTGGTTCTCCCCTCTTTTTTTTTGTTTATGTTGTTTTTACAAGCTGACTGATTTGAATAAACTGCCAGGGTTGAAATGAATTATTGATTATGGTGCAGACTTTTAGGGAAAGTCCTGCTAATCACGCCCTACAGTGTGGGTTACAGTTATCTTTTAATTAGCAAAGGAAACTTCAGCAAATTATTGCCGCTCCGTTTCCTGTCATGGCTCTTCAGGAAAACACAGAAAAACATTTATTTCACACCAACAAATCCCTTTTGTGCCTCCTTGCTTGTTTGCATCGATCTTTGACCTGAATCATTGTTCTTCACACACAACACTTTTCACTTTTCACTGAGTGAGACTTTCTCGTTTCATTTTTGCTTTCTGCTCTTGAAGGATTGTCAAGCGGCTCACATTTTATACTAATATGGACTCCAGAGGGAGTTATTTTGTCTTTTATAAACACTCTCTCTTTTCTTATAAAGGATGTTTGAATTGCCAATTGCAAAACAGGTGAAAAAACAGCCAACACAATGCTGTCTTTATTATTGAGCTTCTTCTCTGCACAAATCCCTCTCTTGACAGGCATATATTGCATGTGTTGTCAAATATGGCCTCTTGTTCCTCTCTTTGGAGTCTGTACACACAGGTTATCATTTTTCTTCAGGACACCAGCATTACAATGACCTCAGTTTCTCTCCTCAGACAGTTTACTAAAGAAAATAGAGGTTTTGGGGCTCAGAGTATTTCCACAGCACCACCTAACAAACATCCATTACATTTTAATCTGACCAGGTTTACTAATTTTGCGCCGGGCTGTTTTGTTGCTTTACTCCAGTGTCTTCAATTTATTCAAAGACTACAGCTTAATTTCCCGTTGCGATTGATTTCTAGCTCTGCCACAAGGCAGGGTAAAGAGTCTATTGATTCACACTCTGCCTTCCTTTCCTAAACCTCCGTTCTGACCAGCTTATGCAAAGTTGCCTTATGTTAGGAGATGAACAGCGATATGGCAGGATGTAACAAAGAGCGGGAGCAGCAGGAATTGTTGGAAATGGGCGTGATTGGGTGGAAAATATAGTTGTGGAAGAGAGAGGAAGTTTGTGAAGGTGTAAGAAAACAGGAGGACTGTGAGGAGCGAGATGTGATTGTGTATGTTTGTGCTTCCCTTTGTTTCCTTGCAGATCTGCATTTGATTTCAAACAGCAGTAAATATTCTGCATCTGTGACAGATATCTTCACTGAATTGACTGGGAAGCCTACAGATGCTATGAGGCATTTATCCATATTCAAATGCCTGCTGATTTGCATATAGTTTCATCAAAAACAGATACAAAATGTGCAAAAATCAACACTGAAAAGAAGGAATCTATCATTACAGGAAAATATCAACACAGATAAAGACCAACCTACCCAATATACCATATAAACTATATTCAAACCCCACAGCTGTAAACGAACATTTAAAAAAACATTAATATAATATAAAAATACAGAAGTTACTGTTGTTACATTCTCCTTTTGTTATTTTAAACAGGAACTGAAATCAGGATGGAATATGGATTAGTCGTGGCTAACAAGTATGTGTGTGTGTGTGTGTGGTACGTCATAGATCTCTTTAATATAATAAATCAACAGTTTGAAGCAATGCTTACATTTAGCTTTTTTCCTTATGTTATATTAAAGGCTATAAATAATGCAGAACACTGAAAAGAGCACACGAACGCCTACAGAAAGTGTCTGCATGTCAGTGGATAAGTGTGTGTGTGTGCATGTGTTTCAGTCTGTGTGCTCCTGCATATGTGTGTGTATGTGTGTGTGTGTGTGTGTGTGCATGTGACAAAAAATGAGTCACACCCCATACAGTCAAGTGCAGGTACTCACCCATTAATGGGAAACTTATCTCTTTCCAACACTCGCTGACCTTCACTGACCTTCACCACCAGCTAATTGGCGTAGGCAGGCCTTTGCTTTTACAAGACTGTAGTCAAGCATGTGTGTGTGTGGTGTGTGTATGTGTGTGTGTGTGTGTGCAGGCTTTCAAGTTGAGGAGCTGAGAAAACACCTGCACCTGCATCCTATGCCAATTACCCCACTTAACCCTCCCCTGACCTCCCCTCCCCACCTCCTCTGTGCAGGAGCACCACTTACCGCGAAGCCCCCACCTCCTCGTTTTTTCTTTCATCCTCAGTCTGTCACCTGAACCAACTCGAGCCCTCTGATGCCTCCAGTATTTTCACTCATTCACCTTTTTTTTTCACTTTGCATATTAGAAAAGCTTTTGACTCTGAGTGGATTTTTGTGTAGGTTTGTTTTTGCGTCAGTGACGGTTTAAAAATGAGCAGGAACTCGAGGCTTAAATACATTTAAAAGGCAATTAAAAAAACAATTTGTCCTATTTGTGTTTTCACTTTGTTAAAAGTTAAAATATTCATGTGTATGCATCTGCTGTCCTTCATATGCCACTATTTACGCAAGCCAGTGGCAGAGAGGATTGTTTCCAGCGCTCTGGGTGAGGAAAATTGAGCCGTTTTGAAGCAGATCAAACAATGGAGTACTCTGCCTACAGCTGTAGAAAATGTTGGCTTCATAAAGCCAGCGGTAGAACAAAATGCTGACCCGATGCAAACACAAACTGCTGTCATCAAAAAAAAAAACGAAAAAAACAAAACAGAACGAGTGCTGTAAAAGAAAATAAAGCTCAGTTTGAGGCTGGAAGATGAGCCGGTTAGGAACACAGTGTGAGAAAAACAGCGTCATGCTCTTCTCTCAGGCCTGTTTCCAACAGTGGGGAAGAAAAAAATGCAAGAGAATGAAAGCCGAAATGCTTTTAAAATCACAGTAATCAGTTCTTTTTTTTTATTGTTATGGCCAATAACTGTCTAAACACAAAAAATAAGTTTATTTCTTACGCCTCGGGGTGTTTCACTGTTCATACATCTGCGTGTACTATAAGTCACTAAGGTTTGTTGGTGTAGTTGATCCTGATTTGCTTAATTTGTGCGTCTCAGCCAGTCAGTGTGTTTAAGTGCATGTATAACCACATCACATTAAAAAAAAACACTCCAATAAAATGATTTTATGGTAACTTGAATGTTGTAATTGTTTTCACTTCAGAAACAGGAAATGATTAACGTTGATGCGGCCAACATCTCATCGCATTGTCTGTCTCTCCAATGGGAGAGAAAAACAGTACACATCACTTCCACGCTCCGTGAATTATTCAGTCCCACCTCAGGCCATTGTCTACTGATGTTCCAACACACTTCCTCGACGCACAACTGACAATCCTGACACCAGCCACATCTAACAGCCCTCAATCATCACTCTTTTATCATGTGCATGTGTCGCTTTTAATATTCACTCCAGTGAAAAAGCAGAGCAAAGTGGGGGTGTGTGGTTGTTATAATTTGATATTACTCCCCCAAATGTTGTAAAACATTGCAGGGTGATTAACATACTCTGCATGGGACTGAATGTAACAATCGTTTTACGAGCTAATACATCAGCGCTTCAGTATTACAGCACATTAAAAGATACGGCTACTGGCAAAACATATGTTCCATTTAAATATGCAAAAGGTAATTGAGAGACTGAAAGCAAATCTAACCATTTTAATGATGAAAGTTAGCCGGCCCATTCTAATTGCCCAAAAGCACTGAAAGCACGCTCTTCTGCTATTCAGCTTCAAGTGTCCTTTTATTTGATTTCTACAGGCATCGTCAGATCATTTTCAGATGTTCAAATGGTCAAACCCAGTCATTAGTATTCTCTCCAGACCGCCAACTGTGATCGGTTTCTTTTACGCCGCCTGTTCAAAGCATTTGCTTAATGCTCACCAAAAGGCCAATGTGTCTGTGCTATTTAGTGCAAACGCAACATTTGGTCTGGCACCTCGTCCTCTTCTTCCTTCCCAGCCTGCTGAACTCAACAGCCCACTAGCCGTATAATGTGGACCAGATCACACTGTGGAAAGCGGGTGGTTTTTTTTTTTGCAGTTCAGATGAAATAAAAAAAAGTGCAGATTGAAGCTAAACGTGAGAGCGTGAGTTAGTCATACTGTTTGCATCTTTATTACCTAACTGGCCTGAGCCTCGCTGAGGGCGAGCAGCTGTGTTTTCAGGATGTCTCTCTGCAGGTGCAAAGCCCACACACACTATGGACAGGAAATTACAGCTTCACCTGGGCCAGCACTCACCTGTGCTCCGTCCTGACTCAGCCCCTGCTGCCCTGTGGGAGAGAAACCCTCCACAACATTTCTCACATGAGCTCCTCTCTCGCTGCCTTTCCTCACTTTCCAGTTGTTCTCCATATTTCTTCCTTTTTCTCTCCTCCTCTTGATGCTTTTCTTAGCATCCTCGTTTTGCCACCTTTTAACCAACTGCTGCAGGTCTCAACAGGCTGCCTTTGTTGGAGTCAGCACTTACAGTGATGGTACAAACACACACTCTCACAGGCAGCAAAAAGCAGCGCACACACACACACACACGACTCGGGTATTTCTGGATTTGATATATAGATAACCTTGGAGCTGTGTGAGCTGTGTGGAGTCCATGCCTCTCAGTGTGAGTGCAGAGCAAAGCCAAATCCTGCATTCTGCCTCATCATGAACGTCAGACACACACTTGGTTTGCTTGTCCTCTCAACCCTTCAATTTCCGTCAGCGAGATAGAAACAAGATAAAGTTTCATACATAAATATAAGAGGTGCAATAACATTTCCCTCTTTGTGCCATGGTACAATAATAATGTTTCGTTTTGTTTTTTTTAACTGGGAATCTGGAGGCTTTTTATTATCTAGAGGACTTTTCATTCTAAAATTCAAATCTAGACTGATTCCACTAAATCTAAAGTCAGTATTTACATTAAACTTGTCTGCTTTTTACATAAATGAATGAATGAATTGACAAACAAAAGAAAAAGTCTCCCAACCTCAGTGATTTTAAAATTCTGAGTATTCATGGAGCTCACAACTGCAAGAAGATGATCACAAATTGTGGAAAAAAGACATTTAAAAATGAACAAATAATAAAACAGCTTTGACATTTTGTAAGTTTTACAGCAGGAGCTGAATATATGACTGATACGGATTGAGAACCTCTTTCAACATTTGTCATTTAGCACAATGGGAACAATAAACTGTGAGTATTTGCTAATGAACACTTGAAGGAGGTGCAGGTCCCTCTGTGTGTTCTCAGCCACTGTAAACATTCACTCATTCCTCTGTCAGTCAACTTAATAAGGGACAGACAGAACAACAGGGAGGCTTTAATGTAACTGCAGTCCTTGATAACCTTGATAACACATCGCTCCCAGTGGAGGCAATAAAGTCACCTTAACCTCAACTCTTGGAGAAATTATTAGCATTAAGAGACGATGTACAACTTTGTTGGTATTTCCGAAGGCAAAGCTGTTGTCTTGTCTTTGTAATCCAAACAAAAGCAAATTATACATAAACTAGAGGCTGCAACTGTAATAATGCAGTTTTTTTAAACATGTAAAACTTGGTAAAACCTGTGACTGAGCCGGTTATTCAGAGACTCAGATGGGAAAAGATCATCATTGGCTTCTCATAAATCACTTGGGAGTTAAAAAACTGCTTGAATCTGGAAGTCTTCCTCAGCCTGATAGCCTCCTCCTCCTGAAAGCTTAAATAAGCATTTAAAAAACACCTATCGCTCCTGCAGCTTCATGTTGGGAGGGGATGGTCCCCGTTCATGGCCGCCCATCTGAATGAAGTTACTAATTAACTTGGGTGGGCTGTAACCACGTATTTAAGGATTCCTCTAGCGCTAATGAAAGTTTGCCACTCTTTGAAGATTGTTCTTTCTCATTATAAAAGAGAGAGAATATTAACATGGCATTATCAAACAGTTAGCTGAATTAACACTGGAATTGTACAAAGCATTATCTTCCATTTATTCTCAATATTAAATCCAGAGTTAAATAATTCATGGGGAAGATTTATTGATTGGAGTTGGAGAAGTATAAAATGAAAGACGATATGAGTTGTCAAAATGTAAAAAAAAAAAAAAAGATGGTATGACTTTAAATCAGTGAGCAGATGTTTTTGAGCAAAGTTTTTCTCAAAATCTTCACCTCAGAGGTTTATTTAAAAAAAAAAAGGCGTATGGCTCTCTCACCTTATTATACAATCAGACTGTGATACCTGAAGTTGTAAAAGTTATTTATCTGCCTAGTTTCTGTGGAATGAGTCGACTTTATCAACTTTATGTTTACATATGCCAAGAAATTATTTGGAGCTGCCGGGTAACAAGAATCTGTTTTTTTTTTTGTCTTGTTCTTATGCTGTTTTTTCAAAGATCAGGGCAGAAACATTCATGCATTCTGTCTGTAGCAAAACATGAAAAACAGTCATTCGAATCTGAAAAATGGAACAAAGTTTTAGCAGAAATAGAGTATTTTTTGAAGTAGGGGAGGGGTAGGGCGTAATCTATATATCAGTATCAAAACTATGTATCAGTAGCACGGCTAACGGCACAATCACCTTGTTTTCTTCACAACACACACCCTCCACTGTGTGTGTGTGTGTTTAATGGATTGAGCTCCAGTTCACGTCTTAAGGCTGCCGAGAATGAGCTCTAACAGTCTGTCAGCAACCTTTCTTGGCTTTCTGTCTGATCAAAGCCTCTACTCAGCACCACTCACTGCTGCAGGTCCCAACCCTCTGTCCCTCTCACTTGATGTAGAGGAGAACAAAGGGGAGCCGGAGAAGGACAGACAGAGGAGAGGAGGAGGGAGAAGAAAGTGAGACGAGAGAGGGAGAGGCCATGCTGAGAGGTCATGTTTGATGAGAACTCTGGATCTCCTACAGATAGACAAAGAGAGAAAGGTCGGCTCAACTCAGCCAAAATAGAAACATGGAGGAGGTGGGTGGAGGACAAAAGACGAAGCAGAAGTGTTTGTAAAACTGAGGAGGAGGAGGAGGAAGAAAGAGGGGAGGGGGACGGGGAGGGGAGGAATGAGACAGGAGGAGGGCCCATCGGACGGGGAAAAGCAGCTCCAATTAAGATTGGTCACCAGATAAACAGAAGCCTTATGTGTGTGTGTGTATACGTGTGTGTGTGTGAGAGAGTGTGTGAGATGAGTCAATGAAAACAATGTGAGCATGTGTGCTAGTTGTTGAGCATATATTAGTATATTTGTGTTTCCATGCAACAGTTTCTGCTCCTTTGTGTTTGTAAATTTACAAGCACACATGAATGCATTTGCAGGACTGCGTAGTGTTCATACAGATGTGTGTGTGTGTGTGTGTGTGTGTGTTTACATGTGCATGCGAGAACTTGCATCCATGCAAATATATGCATGTGCGTATACATTTTTACATGGACGTGCCTTTTGAGAATATTTGCATGTTTGTCCTCCTGCATCCAAGTGAGTGCACATGCCTGTGTCTGGGTTTACATTTGGCTTTAACTTGCTTCTTAAATGATCCAATCCAGATTACAGATGGGATTTTTAATCCACACATTGAGATCTGATTACTCAAACACATATTCGGATGCAGACTGGGTCATATTACAACATTTTTATAAAAGTCCTTGCATGAATATGTGCTCCTGGTAGGTATGTGTGTGTGTGATTCTGACTGTGTGTCTTGATTAGCCTCGCAGTAATTAAATCCACCACCAGCCAGCTCGTCTGCATCCACCTTGGTTGCCATGGCGGACTCCGTGGGGATGGTGTCAGACGGATCCTGCTAGCATGGCAGGTATCAGTGGACAGTAAATCAGCAGAACAGGAGAATAGAAGGCTGATAAACAGTGTATTTTATGTCTGAGGGATGATGAAGTGCGATGTCCTGTACTTAAGTGGGTGTAGATGATAGAATGGGTGCAGAGGATGAAGAATTTCAGCGCTTCTCCTCATCTGTTGCTACTGGATATGGATGATCCTTTAGCCTCGTGCAAGGACGACAGGGCAGAATGATGACAACCCCCCGCTGTGGCTGCATCTCTCCTTCTCTAGTGTCTCTGTCTATTGTTGTCACTGTCCTTGTCTGTCTCGCTGACTGTCTCTCTTTCTCAGTAAACCACAGACGACTTTCTAAATAACAAAACAAGACAGTCCGTGAACAATCTGGCCTCTTGATGTTTCTTGGAACTGATCAATGTTGGATAAACAAGAAAAATTATTTTGGCTCTCACATTATCAATTAAGTGTTCAACCTGAAAACTTTTACACAGTTTACTTGGTTTGTTGTGGTCTATTGATTACTCTCTTAATTAAAAATATTTTGAAGTGAACAGTTTCATTTCGAGAACAAGTTGTAGTTCTTAAGTTTTTAGTCATGGTTGATTTGGAGACAAAAACAGTTAGTGAAATAGTTTCTGAAAACTGTACAGGCCCCAAAATTCTTAGGTTAGTAAAATAAACTCTTGTCTTTGATAAATAAGAGGGAAAAATAGTCTTTTACTCATAATTTGATTCATAGCTGGTTGTGTGGCTCAGAAGTCAAAGGTTCTCAGCCCTTTGCCTGCAGCTCTTTGTCTAACAGCTCATTGTGTGTGTTACTGCATTACTTTAAGCTGATAAACTGTAAAAATAAAGAAAAAAAAGCATGCTGAAAATGACTATCTATTTGTTTTGTGCTCAGCTTTATGACAAACACGTTGCATATCCTGAAAGTATTTCATAACACATGTCAGCTCGTGTCTCTTTGGTTTAATGTGAAGTTGCAGCGGTTGGAAATGTTCCGTTTGCATCAGCAGTATCTCAACACAGCATTTTTTCAGGGAATGACAAAGAGTTTATAATACTGCAAATATATAAACATCGCAAACTTTCCTCAGTGAGCAATAGCATACGTCACATTTGGGTTTCCTCATGAAGTGATAGTGACTTGACAGCCTTTTTTTTTTTTAACTGAAAATCTTAGAGATTGTGACTCAGATGACATTTTTGTTTTAGAAAAAAAAGCAATGAAAAAATGTGCTTGCAGCATTTTATTTCAGCTACTAAGTTTTTTATAAAACCTGCAAGTTTGTTTCTTGTTCAGTGTGCATAAACACTGAGTCAAAAAAGAAAGAATACAGATGAACCGGCATTTATTGTTGCATGTTGATGTGCAGCTGCATGTAAGAAGTGTTATTTTAAAAAAACAGCAGCGGCTTTTTCTGAAGTCAGCGGACTAAATTCAATAAACCTTTGCAGGTTGAGGGAAATGCAAACAGCACAGATGAGGGGAACCTTTGTCTTCCCTGAGAAGTAGCTTCTGAAAAGTATATAGAAAAGAAAGTACATTTTGGTGAAATACAATGTCTTCCCCTCAGTTAAAGGTATAGATAGGACAGATGTCTGATGACCACGCGCACATCAGCACTCATGAAAGGAGCTCTGGCTGAAACCGCTGCCCAGTGCATGTAATTGACATGACACTATTATGACATACAAATTCAAAATAAGCAGTTACACCTCAGATTTTTCAAATCAATAAGAACATTTAACCGTCTTTTTGCCTTCCTCTTCAACTACAAGCAGTCCCCCCAGGAATTCGCGATGTTGCGATCGCACCAAATCACGCGAATTCAACCAATCTCCATGAATTCTGCGCGACCTTGC
>JAUZTA010000001.1:27573181-27585692 GCA_034780835.1 Ctenochaetus striatus
TAAAATTTTTTTTTTTTTTTTTTTTTTTGCCAAAAGGGCAGAGCCTTGAATGTTGAATGATGAATATCCATATACATGTGGGATAACAATGACTAATATCCCACATGTTCCACCATTTGTACCGCCCACACTTTAAGTATGCAGTCATGATAATTTACAGGTCATAGCTAAAAGAAAATGAGCCGCATGCCAAGTAAAAAAAAGGAGGTTCACAAGTTCACAAGTTTTAGACAGAAACTCAGGTTACACTCAGGTCTTTTGAAAGGAACAAAGGGAAGAAAACAGTTTGAAGTGGCATGACGAGCCCTTTAGGCTGTCATGTAACATGATCCCAATTAGCCAGGGAATCCTCACATCCAAACTATTTGTCCTGTCTTACATCACATGGTGCCCACACGATCCGTCTGTTGTAATCACAGCTTTAACAATGAATTCTTTTTCCCTTTTTTTTATTCTCCTACAGCCACCACATCAAAGACAGTGTCACAGGCAGAAACAATGCAGGAAGCAGCCTCTCCTCCATATTTGTGATGTCTCTAACCCGGCTGCGAGGGGAGCTCTGTGTCGGAGCTTTCTCATCAGAAACCTGAGGATGTTGAGCCAGCAGATGCTAAGGAGGCACCTCTCTTGCCCTTATGTCCTCTTTAGCCTCTCTTCATCACACACACACACACCTAGCACTTGAATTTGCTTGTCTCACCTAGAGCTGTCAGTTTGATGTGCCAAACACAGATTTACTCCTCTTTATTTTGGGAGAGAGCTACTAGCGGTGCTTTACAATGCAAATTCCACAGTGTCCTTTTATGAGGAACCTTGCTAACATGCCTGTCATGTCATGCTTTCCAGCAGGGCTGCTTTGAATGCTGCACCCTCAAAGCCATGGTCAGGAGCAACGTTTCTGCTGCTCTTAACCCAGAGTTAATATTCAATGAGTGGAGGAACTCTGAGTCAAGCTGGGCGCTCCCAATGCAGCCCATCCTCACTCAGGTGGACTTATGATAGAGAATTATTTAGGTGTGAATAGAAAGAACTGTCAGTGAATGTGTGAGAGAGGGAGGGGGGGAACTCAGATAGTACCTCTGCTCTTTCTTGTCGTTTCGTTGCCAAACCATGGTCAGATATTGCATCACGTGTTTTCTCTGTGGTGTAATAATTTTATATGAGGTTCAGCGAGTGCCAAAGGGAGAACATTTAGCTTTTGGCTTGTTTTTGGCATATTTTTCATGTGTTGTACAATCCAGTTTGTACCTATTTACATGAAGAATACTTGAGGTTTATCAACAATCAGCTTCCCTTTTTAGTTTATTTATGAAGTGAGTGAGAGAAACAGCTTGTGTTGGCGGATGGTATCATTTTTTTTTTTTTACTGCGCTGTTCGCTTAGAATGAAACATAGCGTGATGATAAGGCCTGGAAGAACACACTGATGTCCTCTGATGTCCTCTACATCCTCCCAGCTCTCCCACAACACAAATATATCTCCTTATCACACGTAATTAGTGCACAGTCTCAGTGTAAGCACAGGAATATAAGCTCATATGCATACTCACACACAAACACATAGATATACACACACACATACACACACACAACTAACAGTGTTACAACATCAAATCAATAAGCCCATCGGATGATGATTAACAGCAAAAAGAAAGCACTTTATTTTCTGCCTTGTCTGCTATTTCCGTCCTGTATATGTTCCTCCAGTCCACGCAGACCTCACTGATTTTCATGAAAAGTCGTTTCTTCATGCCAAACGCTGTTAGGATCACAGATGTATGAGTATCATGTGGAGGATGTCACCTCAGGAAAAATGTGAGCCGTCCAGCATATTGAATCGAGAATTTATTTCTGTATCCAAGTCTCATCTGTTTTGCGGTTTGCAGAGATGCATTTGAATAGTCAGTGCAATTTGCATTTTAGATGCCCTCACTCGCTGAGGGCGATGAGATTGTGGGCTTTTTTTTTTTTTCCTCACTGTAACCTCTGTTGCTCTGTACTGTAACATTATGATGTTATATTTTTATTTCAAAGCCGGTACACAAGTAGGTACAGACTATTTGGAAAATGCACTCTGTGTGTACGACTTGAGTAATGAAAGCAAACATAAAATCCCTCTGTGAAGTTGTTTTATGATGGCATGTGGATGCTGGCAATCTTTCATGTCGACTCCTGCAGTTGTAGCTTGGTGTGATGTTTAAGATATCAATGCATTTTTATAACATCAAGCGGGGTTTAGAGCTTTGTTTTGGCATCCATCACCTTCTTATGGAATACAGAACCACTATAACACACTGCATCTAAAAGTTAAAGGCAATAATAAGGTAGTAGCAAAATGCGTTCACTTTTTTTCATGAGTCAGACTGGTAACTATAGGACATAAACACAGATTTAACAAGGATTTTACCTGGTTCCAGTCATCTATAATCATCTATAGTCATCTATGATCAGTCCCTTAAACCCCCCAGTAGCAGAGACTGTGCAGGAGCAAAATGGTGGCTTAGTTTAGTGAGTTTCACTATTAGGAGCAACACTGGGAGAACAAAGTCGATAGGAGATCTACTTTTACTACAAAAACACCCAAACTATTACACATATCGACCCTTTACTTTTTTTATCCCACAACATACAATATGTACTGCAGCCAATACAATTCCAATCGATATCAGGCTTATGATGATACTAATATGAGCAGCATGGGCATGTATGTCTTAGACTTTCCTCAAGGTTTATTAGTTGTTTGTGTTGCAGCCCTTGTAAGACATTTACAAAGTGCAGTGGTGGACTTGTCTCTGTTAATAATGTTCATATTTTAGAAAACTGACTTATTTTCTCATCAAGAAAAGCATTACTTTTTGCAGAAGCTGTTCCAAAGTGGGATATTCTGCTTCATGCACCAAACTTTAAAAAGTAAGAGAAGATACAACAACATTGATTGTGTTTTTTAATTAAGATTCATCACCGAATCTGTATTTAAATATTCTCTCGGCTCTTCCTAAACATCAACAAATCCTCAGTGGCTGAAGTGCAGCTGACCTGCTGTCTGCCCGCCAATCCTCTGTCAAGTATATTCGTAACGATTTTCTGTCGCTGCAGCGTCTGAGTCTTCATTTTCCTAGTTTGTCACACCACTTTGATTCTGTTCATCTGGTTTGTGACTTTGTTTGATCAGAAATCAATACATTTTCATTGTACATGCTTATCCTGCTCTCTAGCATGCAAGAGATGGAGAAATAGCCAAATTACACAAGTATCAAGTGTGAAGTGTTGCCTAATTCAGGATAGTGGCCATTTGTATTGCTATGAATTATAGGTATTGGCTGCATTGCCATATAATTGTTAGCCATACCCCCCGCCAACTTAAGCCCTGTTAGCAGCACGAGTCTTAAGAGCTGTGCAAAATACTGGTTTGGTTGGATTTGTCATTCTAGTCTGCCTGACTCATTGATCGTTAATCTGACTGAGGTTTCTAAGTTAGAATCTATGGCCCCCAACCACGGCTCTGCAATATCAGTAGCCCAACTGTGCTGTGTGTTGATTGTTGATAAATCCATGGTGCTGTCGGTGGTGCTGAAAAAGCTTTTGTAATTGTGTCTTTCGAACTGTTTTACCCTTCTGTCAGGTAATCTTGGATCTTTTATATATGTTAAACTATATTCCATATGTAAATATTCCTTTCTATACAATTTTTAGCTGACTGTAAATACTCTTTAGAATAGTGTCACCTTCACGCTGTCTGTGATATTCTTATGATTATTCAGAAGCGTCTGGAAATACATCCCCACAGCAGGCCACCTTTGTGGGAAAAAAAACAACAAAAAATCTGTTGAGGAAGCTTTGGCTCTTATGGTATACAATCGAAAAGTTTGAAGAATGAATAATAACAAACACTGCAGTCCAGTGTGCTAAACTTGTGCTAAAAATGCTCCTCTGCCATCTTTGTTAAGGTTTTTCTTCTAAATATAATTTAAATCTATGACGACTCTTTGGTCAAACTCAATTATTCCACTCAGAGAGAGAAATAGAAATCATCTGCAAAAGTTTTTCAATAAAAGTTTTTACAATGAAAGATGAGTCCAATAAAAAGCAATAACACTAGCACATCCTCATTAAAAAGTGCTTTGTCATATTTCAACTCCAAAGGCATCGCAGGACCAGAAGACTTTTATTAACCCATTAGCATGCTAATTACTTCAGACGAATAACAACACATGGCAAGATGGAGAGATGTTCAACCCCAACAGGTAATTTAAGTAGCATGGAACGTGTTTTGAATAGTTAGAGCATATTTTCATTGCCCATTTCTCATTCAGACAAATTGTTGAAAACACGGTCGAATCACTCGTGAAAAATGATATTGCCAGTGTTACAGGGAAGCAACATTAAGCTGTTTTTTTTTTTCTGTTTGCAAACAAGCATCATTCACAATCAATATCCACAACTATGAAAGGTGATCCTCTAAGGTTTTCTCTGAAGCTCAATTGATTTTATTTTATGAGCATAATTGAATGCCATACACTAAAAAATGTGCTTTAGTGTTTCTTTGTGTTAAGTTTAATCTGTAAATAAAAATAAATGCATGTCATTTTTGTCTGATTTAATTTGCAATATCTTAAATTTGCTTACAGCTGTTTTTTTTCCTGTTGCATATATGAAATATACAGAACATATAGGAGATTAAAGGGGGGGGGCAGTAAAGATGGGGCGATGCTGGGTGCAGTGCAGAAGCTGCTAACACCATCATCCAGGTGATGAGTTATCCTGTGAAAGGAGATAAAAGACATAACTTCTGGTCATTATATGAAACTATGTTGGTAACTTGTGTGTGTGTGTGTGTGTGTGTGTGTGTGTGTGCGTGTGTTCGTATAAGCTAGAGACAGAAAGACAAAGAGGGGGAGTTTAATGGAGTGTCCCAGGGCGAGGCTCCGTTGTTCCCCCTCATCAAGCACGCTGGCAGTGCTTTAGCCCCATAATGGCTACCGTGTGCCCCTGAGCCACTACACGCTCCGCAGTTTCCTTTCGCTCATTGCTCATTCTTATAGGCCAGGTGCAATCCCATTCCATATTGGAGGCAGGAGGTAAAGAGGACGCACTACTTTAAGAGACAGAGGGGCAAGTGGGTGCCATGATATGGAAGAAAAGAGATGCAGGGACCAAAAGGGACGGAAAGAGTCGGGGAAGGAGAGCAATGGGGAGGGTTGCTGGTGATGATGGCGGGAGGGGTTTATGAGGTGATTATGGCGTAATCACAATCACAGATACAAAGTGGCTGCCAGTCTCTGAGAGAGCCATGCTTGCTCTTATTTAACACGTCCATCTGGGATCAAGACGCACAAAAATCGTCAAACACACATGCAGAAACTCGCGCTCTGTCATGTGGACACACACACACACAGTCAGGAGCATCTCTAACAGCAGCCTTTCAGAGGAGAGGAGTGATTTTGGCCAAGTGGAGAATAGTCTGGGGCAGTTGAATCCCTCCCTCATATATCATGGGCAAAAACCATCACAGACAATCATAACAGTGTTATTCAATACACATGAGAAGGATGTACATAACAACAAGGCTGAGAGGACTGCCAACCTGTTTTCTCAGTCTGCCTTTCTGTTTAAGTGTCTCCATGTTTGGTTGAATTATAAAAACATTTTTAATGAGATGATTTCCACAGGAAAACATTCAAAGATTAGATTTTTATTATCTCTGTTGATGATGTCTATAAATTTTAGAGAAATCTCAGGTGTAAATATTAGAAGTCAGCCCCAAAATGGCACTTGGGCTGTTGAGTTATTTTCTTGGTCTCTACTGCCCCCCAGTGGTACAGTAATAACAATGATTTTAAGTAGAAGAGGAGAATTATATGTTGTTAATATAATTAGGTGTATGAAACAGTCAATGTCGTCATCCTGAGTCATTTAGAAATAGAAACAACTATCATCAAGCCTCTTTTTCTTCTTAAAACGTCTAACATTTTTTTTTTTACAATAAAAAAGCTCCTTCAGTCAGGCGAAAAGCAAAACTGGCACAAAAGGTGGGGAACTGTTTCTTAACACATAAATGTGACATATCTGAGTCAGCTGAATGGCAGGATCTGCGATACTGCGCTTGCTGTGTGTCCTCATTTTATATCACCCGCTGTCAGGGGAAATTATCCGTCTAAGCCTGGTGTTTTCAACTTATCAGTCCCACCAATCACATAAGTGTCACAGAAAATGAATATGGTAATAAAGAAGAGCGACACAGAGCTGTTTTTTTTTTTTGGATAGAGATGACACTGAAACCTTTGGCCCATTTTCCTCCCTGCTCACAAGCATTCAAAGAAAATTCAGTACAGTAGGCCCTTATAATTAAGTGAATCCAAAATAAAATTTAAAAATAAAATCTGTAAGTATTTACAAAAAATTATGATGTTTTAAATAGGATATGCAAGCTTTAAAACAAAATGGCTTGTGCTATAGAGACAGAAGTGAGATGCATGGCATTTATGAACGACAAGTGTCAAGAGTGTCAAGTGACAAGAGTGAAACTGGATGATATAAAACCAATAATTAAAAGAAAATTGTTCTCACCACAGGGCTGTTAAGTTTTGTTTGCCATAATGTGTCATTTTACCTTGAATAAAAAAATCATCCTGACAAACACTTCAGCTCATCTCTTTGATTTTATTAATTGCTTCATGTGAACTGGCACACACCAACACAAAGATGATGAAATTACAGTTCTGATAGCACTTTTTTTTTCTAGCTCTGTGTGTTTATGTGTAAATTAAATGAAACAAACTTCTTCGAAAAAGCTTTAAATGTTGAAAAAAGATGTTTGCTGATTAGTATTTTAGTCGAATGGCCCACTGGCAAGCAAGACATTTGTGGCTTGTAACTCAGCCAAAAAGTTAATTGGCTACAATGACAACTTTGAACAGAGATAATTAGAAAATGAACAAAAAAAACGAAATAAATTCAGGTTAAATAAAAAATATCAAATTGATGCCTTCATCTGAGTTTCTGCATTCAGGACTGAAACTCATCTTCACACAGCTTTCTGTTTCATCCCATGTTCCTGATGACTCTTGTCTGAACAGGTTTGGAAAAGTCGTCATCATTTCTCCACCTCACACACCTTCATTTGGTCCCCCTCTCCTCCCAGGATTCATTGTCCCCTCAGATAAGAAGTCTATAATGAGCTTCCTTTAAAATTTACAAGGGCTGCAGTGTGACCATCAAACTCAAGGTCTTTGAAAGTGCTGTGGCTTTACACACTCTTTCTCTCACTTAACACACCCACAGCACACCTATCAGTCCAAGAATGATCTTTTTGTTGCTTTTCTCTTTGGAAACATCTTATCAGTCCTGATGGTTCAGATTAATGATCAGTCAGAGTACAAACACACACACACACGCTCACACAGAACCATTAACAAAGGTCTACTTTTAAGTCAGGCACTATTCAAAAACACCATTTATTATCGTGGTCCTTTTCCCTCATATCTAATCTCCATTGGGAAAAACACTTTTTCAAACCTGAATACAATTCTTACCTCTGTGAAACAGGGATTGAAAGGACTAAAGCTGAGCCATATTCCCTCCTACCGAGGCTGAATGTTTGAAATTGCATTAGGGGCTAATTGCCTTTCAGCTAACTGTAACTCCGATATCTCCTCTCCTTTATAAAAACTACAACAGCAACCACAACATAGTTCATGCATTCAGCTGCATTTGCTGCCTTTCCTGGTTTCCTGCATTCTAAGCCAATAAGCAAACACTTTTCTTTCTTCTTTGTTTCCTAATCTTACTATATATTCTATTTGCTTTTCTTCTAACCACACTGGTCTGTGTCATGATATAATCCTGATAATCTCACTGTGGGTTGCTGAGCCAACAGAGCCGTATGTCAGCTGTGAGGTGGGAGGGGCCGAGCTGCCCAGCAGTGGCACCATGTGGTATAATAATTTCCTCCCGCTTTATAGGCTACTATATTCCTGGGGTTCACCCGTCTGCCTATACCAAACACACATGTAAATGCAGGCTGCATATGTGCATGAAAGAAATATACACACAAGTAAATGCACACAGACTCACAACTCACTTACACAAAAACAGTCAGAAGTGCTGAAGTGCCAAATGCACACGCAAATAAATCATCTGTTGAAACTACCACAGTGCTGCTGCTGATATGAACTAATGCCAGGCTCACAAACCAGAATAAAAATAACCCACATCCTTTGCGTGTGTGGTTTATTCAATTACAAAACACACACACAGTGCAAAACACTGTTGGAACAAGTTGTCACTAGTCAGCAGTGCCCTCTTCTGGCTAATATGCCACATTACAACAAAATAATGCTAGAAATTTAATATTCAAAGTAAAAAAAAAATGTGTTGCTGATGGAGCACCTAACACTTTCAGGTGGCATAATGATACACCAGAGATATGAGTAATTTTTTTAAAATTTCAAAATAAATGTTTCTGCTCAGCCAATCAAAAAGACCAAGAACAGATGGACCAAATTCACAGGAATAAAGATGCAGATGATGCAAGATATGTTGCAACCTCGCTGAAAAGTTGTTAGTCTTAAAATTTGAAATGCAGTGTATGATTTATTTTCTACATTTGAGAACTGCACCTTTAAATAGAATATGGTCCCACAGTCATCATGTTTCTTGAAATGAACTGAAAATACCCAACTATCATCCAGAGTGACTTTAAGAAATCATTCCCAACACCTAAACCTCTCTGACATAAACAAAAGCTCTAAACCTGATGAGACAAAAACTTACTGATAGGGGTTTAAGGTCTAGTCTAAAAAGTTTTATTTTGTCATTTACCACTTGCATTAAAAGTAATTTGTATATGGCAGCAAATAATTATTTAAAGAAACAGATTCACTGAGCATCAAGTGTCAGAAAACAGCCAAAATGTGGGTCAATTTAGAAAATATGTGAAATTACAGGCACAGCTCACTACAGGAGACACAAGGTCTTTTCTACCTTTTGGCAACAGTGTAGCCTGAGGCACGGGATCTAAGGGCTTACCAGGGCTGTTGCTGAAATCCTATTAATAGTACTGAAGCAAATATCACAATGAGGCTGTTTTGCTGAGATCAAATAAACCTCTCTCAGAATTATTCTGATTTGTTGCTAAAAATATTATTTTATGGCATGTTGCCTTTATTAGATTGTTGTCAGGAGATAGTGGCAGAAAATTAAGAGAAAAAGAGGATAATGACTCTGGGAAAAAAAAGGTATATAGTCAGACTGTCACACTGACTATAACAAGATGCCCCATGTGAGTCAGACTCAAAAATATCCCTGTTTATGTGTGCTGTCAACTAACCTTCTGATGCCAAAACTAAAGTGATGATGATCTCTCTGCAGGCCTCTAGTGGTTGGCTGCAGCAGAACTCTCTATCCTTCAAAAAACCAAGGCCAATCATGTGTGCACAAATACAGCAATCAATAAACAACAGCCTCACAAGAGGTTACAGTCAGTGGTGTTTTCTTAATGTTCTTTTAATGAACTTTACTGTACACAGAGCATCATGTATGCATACTTCCAGCTCAATGACAGCAGACAGGTATCATATCCTTTTTAAGAGTGGTTTCAGCCAAACTTTGGCCTTTGACCCTGACATGCAAACTCAGGCTTAATATCAATGAGTGAAATTACAATCATTTTGTCTTTTATTACCAACAGTTTATGGATGCATGCCTGCTCTTTTAAACACTGTCTAAATATGACTCAAGCATCCTCTCAGGGTTTTTACACAAACCAAATTAAGATATTACAAAATATCATGACTAGTATTTTTAATTAGAGAATATGGGCTTGAATAACACACTATGAAACTGCTGAAGCCTTGTGACACATGAACAGATAACAGCTGTGTCAAACTCTTTTTATGCAGACTTATACAGAGAATTAAATTCACTCGCTTTCACAATTCACAAGTTTTCAGACTCGTGTGCACCAGTGAATGCCAAAGTAAAGTCTCCTGAGGTGCATGAATGCATATAAAAACCTTTGCATAATTTAAACAAAATGACCACACAGCTGTCATGCTCCCTCTAACATGCCCCTCTCTTCTGTTCCCTTTCAGGAGCTTGTCACTGTCTGTCACAGTGGTTCAGTAACCTGTTGCAGGTTGGGATTATAAGCTTTGGTATGGTTTGTTTGTGTGTGTGTGTGTGTGTGTGTGTAGTCTGTGTGTGTGCATGCGTGAATGTTTGTGTGCCAAAGCCCTTGATCTTCTCCTCACACTTCAGAGCCACGTCAGAAATCTGCTCACGCCCACCATCTGGTCCTCTGTCATGCACTGTACTTTGCATAGACAAACTCATACTTGTGTTTGACAAATTATACACCACAGTGCGTCACTTATATGCCCAGGTCCTTGGAAAATGGGTGCATGCACACACACTGTGATCATAGTGAATCTTGTGTCATCAGAATATGGATGTGACAAACAACCTCAGGAAAACTCACATGGAGATTAAAAAAGCAAGTAATCATGTTATGGCATAAAAAGCAGCAGTGGAAGTTTGCAACGCAAATGCGCATACGTGACCAGTCACAGATACACCCACCCACACACACATTTAAGCACAGGGACAGACCTGAGTAAGTTTCTAAACCCCTATATGAAAAGGAAATAAATCACACACATCAGCAGAGGCAGTGAGTAATCCATGAAACAACTGCAGGTGTGAGAGATTCATCAGTTAGCCCAAAGCTGAGCGGAAAAGGAAAGCACGAGTGACAGATGGACTGTTTAAACCACAGTAAAAGAGGCTGACCTTCCTCAGAGCAGGAAGAGGAGGGTGGGGGGGAAAGCAACAAGAGTATAGAGAGCGAAATGGAAAAGAAGAGGCGGTGTCAAAGACGGAGACGATGCTCTAGAATAGCTGTCATCAATCTTCAGTATCTCTGCAGACACAGAAATCTCTAAGAGGCCAAGCAGGATTGCAGCAGTGTGTGTGTGTGTGTGTGTGTGTGTGTGAGACAGAGATGGAAAAGGACCGAAGGAAAGGAAGCGAGAACAGATGAGACTTACTGTATTTTAGTGAAGCAGGTGTTTGAGGTTAAAAAGACTCAAACAAAAATAAAATACTGTAACGTGGAGTGAGAACTAAGGTGAATATGCTCGATCACTGCCGTAAAATACTAGTAATAGAAGAAAAAATAAGCCTGTTATGAGAATAACAAATTGTGAGAGGTTTTATCACTTTTCCTCAATGAAAGGAAAAAACAGTAGCATCCATCCATTCAGAGGCCCTGACTGCCATTTAGATAGCTTTGTCTTATTAAGTGACTCTCTTACCACAAACTGAGGCTGAAGAAGATACATCTTCCAGCCCAAAAATAAAGTTTAAAGTTTCTTTGGTTGTTTTTCATGTTGTATTTTTATGTGTGTTTTATATTGTATTTTTTATTATCTGTTTTTATGATTCACCTTGCTGTCTTTCTAACACCTTCTGTATATATATTACACTTTAATTCAAGTATTTTTAAATAGTCATGCTTTGAGTTAAGGCCTCTTTTGCAAACTTGAACTCTACCTTTCAGTTTCTGATCAGCACAAGGGAAGGCAGACAAGGTAAAATAGTTTACAGTAACTTATGAAATATAAATTAATTATCAATCCTCCCCATCAAACTCTGTCACATATAACAGTTCAAAGAGTGTCAAGAACAAAACAAAAAGGCTTCTGTAAATTATTTTTACTCTCATGTAGTCTCTCAACATCGTTATCCTCCACTCTGAAATGGATATTTCTGGCCTTCAATATTTTTCTAAGATTTTAGAATTGTTACATGCAACAAACGTCCGTCGACTGAGGGTCAAACAAGGGGCACAGCAGTTATGTGGTTTAACCATTTAACCAAGTCTAACTGAGGGGCCCTTGACCTGGATGTGTGTTTCATTTTGTGTTGACAGCTGCTGCCAAAGATTGAGAACAACAACAGGTAATATAATTTTTTAGTCTTAAAAGGTCACAGAATCTTTTGGATTATAATGAAAAAAGGGGACATTTTTTCTCTAAAATATATATTTGCCCTCCTGGTGCTTGGGATTAAAACAAAAGAATTTTAAAGCGGCTCTGCTCTCAGTCAGTAAGCAAACAAAGGGTGACCAGTGCTGAAACAATGTCATGTAACATGCCTGAAGCTTTCTGCAGGAGGAGAAAGTCCAACAGCAGTAAAGTATCATTAATATAATATTACAGTAGTGTAATAAATACAATGAAACTGATAATAGTTTTTAAAAATATTTTCACTTATAATAACAACAGATTATCCTTATCATATTGCAGGATTTGTGATCAGTGACAGATTCAGGCTCTATAAGTGAGGGTGGAAGAAAGAAATGATAAAATGGGAAAATTACACGTCACTGCATTACATTTTCTGTAATGTAGAGCCTCCAGGAGGGCACTTCATCATGTGTCTTGTACATAAGGTCACTGTAGAGGCCCCTTCCCATGTTTTATCTTCCCATAGGGGCATTAAAGAGGGCACTT
>JAUZTA010000001.1:27594134-27610564 GCA_034780835.1 Ctenochaetus striatus
TCTGGTTCAAAAGGAATGAAATAGGTAATAGTAATTTTCAGTAATAAGTAGCTACCATGTTAACATTCATCAAAAGGCATATAGCAGCAAAGAGACTGAAGTCGTGCTGCCCTGCCTCACACTGTTCGGTGTCAAGCTGCCCTCCATTTTTATCAGCCTTCTCCATTTCCATCACAGTTAGTTTTTTGGTTTGTGTCAAATTAGGTTCTTTCAGTAACTCGAGGCTGTTGTGAGTATGATTTATGTCTATTGTTTAGCGTCACTGAACTGCACTTAGCGGTAGGTGTGTTAACATCGGACATCATTACAATTTTGGTCCTACCACAGTTTGTGGTCATGTTGAGGATTGGTTTGTAAACTTTACAGCCTGCCATAATGTTGCTCCTGCATTACTCTGTGTACAATGACACAGCTAAAAAGGGAATATACTTTGATTTTGCTGATAGAATGCAAGTCATATTTGGGTCGTCTTGGCTTATTATTTATATCATACACTTTTAGTTGGCAGCCCTACCAGATGCATTGATTATTTTGGTTATGTTATGACCATCAGACAGAATAGATAGGGATTGAAGCTCATCTTAATCACTGTTTTGCTGCAGTCACGCTGCAGTGAATAACAGAAATAAGAATGCCCATGAAATGTGACTACAGACAGTGAGATCAAAGTAGTCTGAATAGTCTCTAAATGTCTTTCCTTTTCTAGGAATAATGTCTTAATGGAGATAACAAGGTTACTACAGGCTAGAATGGATCAGCTCATGTTTTTTAGATATTTGCCGCTCAGGCTTTTCACTAAGCTCAGAGCCAGCTTGCAAGCACAAACATGAAAATGGTACACATGGTAGCAGCTGTGGTTGTGGTACATGCACGCATGATTGCATTAGGAATGAGGAATAGTGTCATTAGCAGAACTGATCTCTCACTCTCTTCCTTTTATTTACTCCCATAATCACGGCATAGAACTGCCTTCACTTCTTTCTTTTGAAATACGTTTACCTTGGAAAGCAGCTAAAACCCCTGCACCACAATATGGTCCATTATTCAAATAGCATTTAAGATACTCTTCGTTAGCAGGATGTGAATCACTTTCTGTAGCCTGTCATCAGTAACCTATACAGGCCATGTCAATGACCAAGCTGTCTTCCGTAAACTGGAAATAGATTCTGTTGACGGGGCGTTTTTTAAGCATGATACAGGGATTTTCCAGAGTTGGGCTAAAGACAAGAGCCCAGAGTAGTGAGTCAGTCGGAGATGTTACTGAAATAATAATATGCTTCCAACTAAGTGCCAGGTAAAAAATAATCGCATAACTTCATGTGACTGCACCAGACAGTAGTTGAATAAGTGTAGTTCACTTTTCACAACACGAAACCATTTATTTGCAATTGTTTCTCTGCTTATCTTAGATTCAAGTGCTTTGTCACTGTTAATGTGTTACAGAGGTAACATTTGTCCTAAGGCAGCAACATTTTGATGTTAGCAGCTTTCGTAAGTGACAGAGAGGAAACCTTGCTGAGTGTCACTCATTAAGTCAGCAGGTTTATAAGCCACAGACACTCGGTGAAAGCAGATCCAAGTACATTCATGGACACAAACACTGACTTCTTAAAGCTGATTCTGCTGAATCAAAAAGAATGGCCGTCTGGCAGAAAACCTCCATGTCTTAATAATATTGCTTGAAAGTTTGCCTGAAATTACCATACATTTTTAGTTGGCTAATGCTCATATGGTTTCCAGTCTCTAAGTTTACTTTGAAAATTAGTCAGATTGTCCAGCAGCAGTCATAATCTCTTATCTTTAGAGTGTTTACCATCACATGATCACTGTTATGCTGCTACTACCAGTGAATCATCCTACTTTCTATTACCACCCTTCACTACCTTGTTTTTTTGTTTTTCTGTGTGTGTATGTGTGTATTTATAGGTGATGAAAGAAATGCAGGACCCACACAAGCCTGAATAAAAACAACAAAGCTAATACGATAGGTCGCCCTGTTCAAGGCAGATACATTCATGTGTGTTAGCTCGGGCAGGTCTAAATGATGTCTTGCAGACAAAGAGAGCAAAAAGGACTCACACATTATCTTACATCTGTGCGTCTGTGTGTGTGTGTGTGAATTAGAGGGAGAAAGAGAGGGGTGCAGAGCAGCCCTAGACGGTGCGTGACGGTGACCGCTTTTAATTCCAGCTGTAACGTGCAGGAGCAAATGCTGCAGTACTAGTAAAGCACTGCGGCTTCCTTACTTTTCTCTCTACCTTTCTCTAACATCTTATGTAAGAGGATATAAATTATTATTAGGTCTGTCTTCACTATAACTTCATCCCTGCTGTCATTTTTTATTATACCACTGGCTGTAATGTCGTCCTGTTGTGTGACCCAGTGGTTCCCAGCCTCTCCTCCTGTTCTCCTGAATAATGAAAGACACAAGCCGTCATCCTGACTGTACTGTTGCTTCGAGGCCAGCTTGCCTGCCTCCCAGGTGCTGCTGCTATTGCTGCCTTTCTGCAAAAAGCTTTCAGCTGCCAACAACCACCATTGTATCAGTTTACCTTGTTATCCATTATCCAAATATAAACACAAGTCTGCCCATCAAGCTTGGGCTTTAAGCATGTGCTTTGTGCTTCTGCTTATTGCACATGATTGGTTGTTATTTTTTCGTGCAGTAGGTCTTTAAAACTGTATAGTTTTACATGTTAGTTTTACTGTTGTGGTTTCTTTGTTCATTTTATGACAACAACCTGCCAGCACTATTGTGGTGTAAAGTAACTACCATACTGCGCTAATCCTGTTGTGATATCTCGTCTTGCTAATGCAATATTTATTAAAAGTGACATTGGGTGCTATGATAAGTTATTTATATTGCTTATACAATTTAGATTTATTCACGTGGAAATTCATGGCATAAAGAAACATATTTGGCAAAGCTGTAAAGCAATGGAATTTATGGGATTAAGCTTATAAATCCGTTTCTCTGTATGTTTTGCATTGATATTTACCTTTTAAATTGTCGATGCTCTGTGTTTCATTTGTGGTTCAGTCTGATTAAGTTCTTCCTCCTTTGCCCTTTTTCTTCCAGGCCTATGGCTCGGGTTGTGATGTAGTGATCTTGGCTAGTGATTTTGAGTGTGTGCAGATTATCCCAGGAGCTCAGAATGGAAACATACAGGTGGGCTGTGTGGAGTGCTCCCACCAGCTTGGCAGGGTAAGTGTTGACTGCACACTGACACACTCCCACACGCAGTTTTCGTCTTTCAGCGTAGCCAGAAGACATTAGCAGTTCTGCTGAGTATAAATAAGTGCATTTAGCCCTGTCTTTACTGCTCTCTGGTACTGCCAATGCTTTTTCCTCTCCTCCTTGCTGTCCTGCTCTTCTGCCCCAATCTTCACTTACCCCTCTCCTGTGGGAATGGCTGTGCAGAGGCACTGATGGGTTGAGTAATGTTGTGATGATGAACGCAGCTCTTTATTTTTAGATCGCTGCATCCTACGGAAACACAGTCTGCATCTTCGAACCTCTTTCTACAAACCCAAACAAACGCCACAAGGTGAGCTTCAGTGTCAATATTTTGGACATTTATGGTGGTTTAAAATCAGCATCTTGTGAGTTAAATCACACTTGTGTGCCAGTAACATAGCATGGTGTGTGTTGCTTCTCCTTTCACTAACAGCAGCTTAACTATCAGTGGCAAAAGACAGGACAGTTCTTCCTTGATGCCATCACCTACAACCTGGCCTGGGACCCACAAGGTACACCACCGCTTTCTGTGTTTAACTGAGTCACTGTCTGTCTGACTGAATCAATCCACACTACGCACAGCTCTTATTACAGCCCCCCTGCGGTTTGTCTAGGACATCATGTGCATTATGTAAGAGTCACAGTGTGCATGTGGCTTGTGTACTGTAGTCGCCAACATGGGACAAGAGGTGTGTAACATAGTGCTGTTTTGTCATCCTCAGGGAACCGTATCCTAGCAGCGACTGAGCGGCTCCAGCTGTGGGCTCCACCGCTGACTGATGCCCTGATAGAGGAGGAGGATGGGCAGATGAGTGAGGACAAGCCCCATCCTGTCCTCAATGACTGGAATTGTGTCTGGCAGTGCAAGTACGTTTTTGTTATACTTTGTGCGCACTTTAAAGCATCCAACATGACTGACATGAATAAAAAAAAACTAACTGCTTAAACTTTATCTATATTAGGTTAGATTGATTAAACGGGGTATCAAGCAAACAGATGTGTGCCCTCATTTTCTTGATTCTCTAATCTCTCTGCCATTTTGTCACTAAAAGCTTTGTTATATCGCTATGCTAGCCTTTGTTTTTGATTAATTTTAGCTCTAAGGCTATGAAGCTTTTAACCTAAATGCCTTTTCCAGCAAGTTGCATGAGACGATGAAGTTTAGAGTCAAATTTGTCATAAAAATTTGTGTATTTGATATTCAGGGCTCGAAAGGATCACTTAATTATTACGTGTGCACTGTTTTTATTTTTATCATTTTTTGCCTATTTGCCTTAAACAGGAGCAAAATGTTCCTTTCTTTTCCTGTCAGCTGATGTGTTTGCCTTTTTAATGCAGTAAAGAGTTAATCCTAGCCCTCTGCTGACAAAATACAAACTACAATTCTTCCTCTCATTTTTTCCTCTGTGGCATTACTTTTGTAATAATAAAAACTTCCATTTAATTACTAATTATCCAAACTCATGTGCACACAACCTCATATGACAGGTTTGTGTGCACTGTGTAAGGCACTCCTTTGCACTTGTGGCTTTGGCTTTAAGCTGTGTAAACACACGCAGACATTTAATACCACATTAGCAATTGTCACCTGATGACATGTGCACGTCCAGGAAAGAAAGAAGAACGGGGAAGTGCAAGTTCTGAAATTACCAGTAATAACTCTTGCACAAAGTAACCGCACATACACACTGACAGCTGACAGCACAACTGCTCATGGGTATTGTTTGTGCAGAGTTTCCAATGGAGAAGTGAATATAGCTGATTTCACTGGTTACGCTTGTGTTTCTCTCAGGACTGCTGCATCTGTTCACATTGCCAAGTGGTCTCCTGATGGGGAGTACTTTGCAACAGTTGGAAAGGTAGATGATGCATGTGAACACGTTGCACAACAACACAGTTTTGTGGTGTTTGTTTGTATATTTCTGTTCATACATGTTTGTTTGTACACACAGGATGACTGTTTACTTAAAGTGTGGTATCCCACCACGGGCTGGCGTTCTGCTGTGGTGGTTCAGGACGTCTTGGACAAAAAACCTCCTCCTGTTCACTTCTCCTTTGTTTACTTGGCTCATCCTCGCTCGGTCACTGGTGTGTCCTGGAGGAAGACCAGCAAGTTCATGCCCAAGTAAGAAAACACATACACACGGTTACTTGGACACCTTTATGTACATACTTGTTTTCATCTAAAGCACGACATTATTTGTTGGTTCAGAAAAGAGATTTTTCCCCTTTTGAGTAATGTGATAGTCTTGGATTTTTGTTTTTGTGTACGTCTGTTTGCTAATATTGACTAGGTCCTGTCTATTATGCATTATTGTATTTGTTTCTTTCATAGATGCATCACTGAACAAAGGTTTATTTTTGCAAAGTGTAATTTCTGCTGCAAAGATTTGAGTCCTAGTTGCTTTATCTGATCAGTTTCCATCAGTCACACTTACCTTTGGCTCTCCGCCAGTTTAGCTTGATTAATCAGTCGAGAAAGCAGCCAGTTCTCGGTTTGGCTGTTCTTCCACTGAGTGTGTCAGTTATTTCATAGTGTCTCTTCATTTCTCACTTTTGCCTTTGCCTCATCATGGATGCAAAACATCACAGACAGAGCAAAGAAAATTTAGTATCAGACACATATTCTTGATTCATATTCAGAGCATCCAATGAGACGACTGAAACATTCTGGGTTTTTTTTGTGAATTTGTAGTGTTTTGTTGCATCTATGAACAAGAACCACAGTGGTTATTTTCTCTTATGCAATGATAAACTGAAGATGGTAAATTTTATTCCACCCACTGATACTCCCACTTTATCATCATTATCATTACAGTATTATTCATCGTGTCCATAGTGAGGGTTTTAACTTGCATTGTTCATGTTTTTTTGTTTGTTTTTGTTTTTTTTTGCCAAACTGATTAAATGATTGTAGAGATGCTGCAGACCTCACGCCTGTGTCATGTCACGTACTACTAATGGTTATATTTTGGTTTGGACTCTGAGCTATTATGTACTGTAATACATTTTGATTGAATTAAAAAATAGGACACATTCATGAAAAATAAACTATTTTTTTGATTGTGCCAGACAGTTGAAATCTCCTGTTGTATTCTAGGGGTTCGGTGTGCAATGTGTTGCTGACGTCCTGCGAGGATGGTGTGTGTAGGTTGTGGTCGGAGACCCTGCTACCAGAAGACAGCCTGCTTGGAGGACAGATCTCTGAGAACACACAGTCCTTCAGCTCCAGCCTGCCAGGCCTGGCAGGAAATAAGGACAAAATCCAGCATGCTTTGGAGGTTACTCTTTTTTAGATACTCAGATCTGACCAGAAATGACACGCAAGAGAAAATATAAAATATATTCTGTCTCAGATTTTAAAAAAAGTATCAAATTATTTTATTCCTTTGCTTTTCCCGATTAGTCAATCCACCACCTGAAGCATCTGCGTCGCGGTCGGAGACGCTCGTCTGCTCTGGTCGCGCACAGCGAGCTGCTGCCCTCTCAGCTTAGCACGCAGGACACACACACCCACCGCCACATCGCCCATCATGCCAACGCCCTGTGTCACTTCCATATCTCAGCCAGTATTAACCCAAACACAGGTAAGGTTTCTTTGCTGGAACTGACTCAGACATGTTTTTGTATTTCTGAAACATCAGATGTGGTATTTGTGACCAGGAAGAAATAATTCAACAGCACATAAAATGTAGCTGTGAACCTTTTCTGCATTTGAGAAATATTTATTTCCCTTATTTCTCTCTTTTTTCATTCACATATGTTTTTCTCCTTCCACTGTCCAGATATTCCTTCAACGCTGGCTGATGCTACAGTGTTCAACCCAGACGATGGCACTGGTGGTGGGGGCTTTGTTGTCCACTGGCTCAACAACAAGGACCTCAGTTTCACTTCTTCCATGGACCTCTTTATGCTGCAGCTCCGTAAGTTCTCTGAACAGCAGCTGGAACAAAATACCGAAGACCCTCTGGACCCTGAAGGATCCCCTATGAAGTTTGACTTTGGTATGACCCACAGATGGGCCAACACACATTCCTTAAAACACATTCGCTTAAAAGCAACATCATGTTATAAAAGCATATTGTTTTCCGTCTTTGTAGACCTGGATGAGATGTCTGACAAAGCCTCTTCAGAGCACGGTGAGGAGGGTGAACAGGGGGAGCAGGGAAGCACCAAAGCATCCTCTCCAGGATCCAGCTCCAGCATGCCTTTGCCCTCCATGCTGCTGGAGAGGAAGATGGAGACTCTGATCACAGAGTGGAACAAAAGCCCCGACATGCTGTTCACAATCCATCCTGCAGATGGATCTTTCCTGGTTTGGCATGTTAAGTACTTGGATGAATTCAACCAGGGCATCTTCAGACAGGTTCAGGTGAGCAGGAAGTCATGAACAAGTCAAAAGCGTTGTTTCCTTTTTTTGAATTACACAGAAAACTGCTTGATAACTCATACGTCCACTTACCCATAAAACACTTAGCAGCAGTGTAGTTGTGGTTAAACTTTGTCTAACATGTAAGGTGACTCAGCACTCCTCCAGCCTTATGTAAGATTCAGAATATCCCTTTTTTTTCTTCTGGGGGAGAGATGTTGAACTCTGTGCATGTGGGCAATTAAAGTTTAGTCATGTCATGGTTCAAAAAACTATTGTTGGATGATTTTGTCTTTCCTGAATAATAGAGAGTGTAGAGTGTGTTTAACTTCAACTGTATGAATCTTCACACCTTACTTGAAATAAAAACATAGATTGTATGCATAATGGTCCAGTTTATGTTCACAAGTAAGCAGGGATGTTGTGATGTGATCAGCAGGAGCGCTACATAACTCCTGGAACTACAGAAGCACTCAGTCCATTCACAGCTATAAGAGGTGCTACACTCACAGTTGTTGACTAAGTAGACACTGACTGCAGTGGCACTTCAACCACACAGCAGGCATTTTTCCTTTTGGCCCATAATATGAACTTTATAATGCTATGTACATATACAAGTCCATTTATATACTCCAAAATGTGATAGATATGAGTAATGGGTAAATGTTTATTGTTAAAGTGTGAGCCTTAACTAGCATGCCAAAGAGCAATGTGTTCAATGCCAAATTAGTATTAATTTTTAATTGAGTCTCCAAATAGCTGAAAGACTGCAGGGAATATGTGCCTGTTTCCTCATGCCTCTTATTTCCCTCCGACTCTCCCACTAGGTGTCCTTCTCCTCCCGCATTCCAGTGGCATTTCCCACCGGTGACGCAAACTCACTTAGTAAGAACATCCTGATGTATGCATGCACTTTGACTGAGGGTGAGAGCGCCAGGGCGAGGGACCAGGGGAGGATGGTCCAACGTATCTCCCGTTCTGCATCAGCATCAGCCGGCCTGGGTTCACCCGCCCTGCTCGCCTCTCTCAACCCTCGCCCCGGCATCAGCCCTGCTGTCATGATGGTCTCCAAGCACGTCGATGGATCTCTCAACCAGGTAAAAGGTTGCTATGAAGTTGAGAGCATGGGATGAACCATATTGTCTGCCAGGGCCAGTTCATACATTTTTTTTTTTATGAATGACCACAGATGATCAAGGTGTCTCCAAAAGTTTAATGTCTTCCTTTGAAGCTCTTTATAATTTTTAATCCCAAGACCATAATTAATTGTGTTGTGATCACACATTTGTATTTTTATACAGTTTTTTCATCCCTCACTAAATTATTTTGCTTCCTCTGTCTGCAGTGGGCAGTGACATTTGCTGAGCGTTCTGCCTTCTCCAACGTACTCACCGTATCTCACAAGTTCCGGTACTGCGGCCACCGCTTCCATCTGAACGACCAAGCCTGCCACACTGTGCTGCCGCTGCTGCTCACCTCGTCTCACCATAATGCTCTGCTCACCCCTCCATCAGCTCCCGGCAGCCTGGAAGGAGAGCAGCCTCCTACATTTCCCCTACCAAAGGGGCTTCCCAGGTATGGAACAGGAAGAAAGCAGGGAAAGAAAATAGGGGAAATAAAAAAGAGGAAAGGAGAAGAAAAGATGCCTTAGGGTGCTGTTCATTTTGTGAAACACTTTAATACTGTAACAATGATCTCATTGTTTTCTGCATGAAACACAAATTCTAATGATGCAATACTTTTCCATTAGCAGGAAGCAGCTTCGTAATGCAGCTACAAGGACCTTCCATGACCCCAACGCCATCTATAGTGAGCTAATCCTGTGGAGGGTGGACCACATTGGTCCCCTGTCCTGTACTGGAGGGGTCTCTGAACTGGCCCGAATCAACTCTCTGCACACCTCTGCTTTCAGCAATGTCGCTTGGCTTCCTACACTCGTACCCAGCTCTGTTCTCGGTAAACGCAGTGGCAACTTTTAACCTTAGTGATGCATGACAGTGCAGATAAGATCATGTAAGAAAGTTGTTACCAAGAACTTAACAAGAAATTTAAAAGGGGAAGTTTCACTGATGCTGAAAAGTCTGAGCTTCTGTTTTATCTTGTTGAGCAGAATGGTATTTAAAGTTATCAGTATTTTGTCAGTCAAATAAGTGTTTTGGTTGCCTATATTTAAGGAAAAAGCTGTGGTAAATGAATGCAAAGTTTATCATGGCATCCAGACTTCTAAAGTACACATTGCCAATGCTGTGCATTTTTTTTTTTATGTCAGATTTGCACATAAAAGTTTTGTATTTCCTCAGTACCTTATTTTTGCCTACCACTGTCATTTTACAGCAATTCTTTTTCTAAATAACATTCAACTTTGTATTAAATGACCAAATAATTAATAATGAATGTCTTAAGATCAATATGTGCTGTGGACAGATAAGTAAACAGTACATTCATACAGCTAACCTGTATTATCTCTGTATTGTGTCCCTCAGGAACTTACTGTAACAGTGCCAGCGCCTGCTTCGTGGCATCAGATGGTAAAAACCTGCGTCTCTATCAAGCTGTGGTGGACGCCAGGAAACTACTGGATGAGCTGTCAGATCCTGAAACGTCTGTGAGTGGACACACACACACACACACACACACACACACTGAGCACTGTGGAGGAAAAAAAAAAATCAAAGTGTTCATTTGGATGTGATAATCTTTGTTTAGAGTCTCTATTCAGTGAATTTTAATGAACCTTATTCTTTTAAACATTTGTCACAAAGGACTAAGAATAGAGTCCTAACAGGATGTGGGTTACAGGTGCTGACAAGTGCAGATCAGTTATTAACCATCACAAATCTGATATAAGTCTCAACATCTGTCAGTCTCTGAATTGCTAACTTTTGATGTTGTTATATTTATAAATGTTACTAAAAGAGAAAATAAAAAGCACACTTTCTATATCAGACACAAACTTACATTCACTAGAAATGTGGCAGTGTTCTTGATAAAAGTTATTTTTGCTGTCTTAATAACCACTATCTTTTTTTAATCTTAATATTCTTTTTTTTCACCATACTAGTGATTTAAAATTAAATACACTGAATGAATAGTTTTTTGTGTGTGTGTTTCTGTTTAGAAACTGGTAGGCGAAGTGTTTAACATCGTCAGCCAGCAGTCCACTGCCAGACCTGGATGTATCATAGAGCTGGACGTCATTACAAACCAGGTTAGCAGCCACTCTGCGTTTTTCACACCCATCTCAGTGGTGGACAGTAATGCAACTCTTAAAATCCTGAAACCATATGATTAATTGATATATTAACCTGTTCAATGCTTTTTCCATCCAGTGTGGCACCAACACCCAGCTGTTGCATGTCTTCCAAGAGGACTTCATACTAGGTTACAAGCCCCAGAAAGAACCGGAAGCAAACACTCCAGCCTTCCCATCTGATCAGGGTGAAGCGCAATGTTAAAACTTTGTGTTTGTTTCCTGATACTTTTAAAATCTTACTGTCAACAGAAGAAGACAATAATCTAATTTAATTGTATCCAGATTACCAACCCCCTCCATTCTCTGAGAAGTTCTTCCTGGTGGTGATAGAGAAAGATCTCAACAGGAACTCTGTCCTTCAGATGTGGCACCTGCACCTCAAGTCAGTGCAGGCCTGTGTCGGTAAGTGTCAAATAAGTGCTATTATAAAACTGAGCAGATATTTGCATAACTGGAAGTGAAAGCGTGAATTTCAAGCATGAAGCCTTCTTTTGTTCCTATACCACGCTGTCTCTGCTGAGCTTTAGTGCAGCTGTAACATTTCCTGTGCCTCTGTGTCCAGATGAACCGAGTCCAGATTATAGCTTTCAAAGCCAGCTGATGGTTCCCAATCAGATTGTGAACGCTGACTCGTCTCCAGAGACCTCACCTATCAGACCCCTGCCGCGGTCAGCCTCTACAGCCAACTTACAATCAGCAAGCAAACTCATCCTCAGCTCCAAGCTGGTGTACAGCAAGAGGCTCGACCTGCCCCACGGGGTGGAGGTCACCAGGGCCACCCCCTCTGCAGGTTAGGATGCTGTCAGTGTCACAGCCGTTGCCATTTTAAGAAGAATGTTTAATACTCTTTTTCTCCAAGTAGAGTAGATGGCATTGTCCTAAAAATGTAGTTTTTTTAGGGTATGAACACAAGAAGTACCTTGACAGTCTAACAGCTACATGTTGTGATGAAACAAAGAAACTGAAATAAGGAAACTGCATGAAACTTTCTCATTATTTGCTCTTTCCTCTCTCTGCCAGGTCATCTGAGTTCCTCCTCCATCTACCCCGTGTGCCTGGCTCCGTACCTGATTGTCACTACCTGCTCGGACTCTCGTGTGCGGTTCTGGCACTGTGCTGTGGAGGGTGACGATGGGTACAGTGAGGATGACCATGACAACCGGGTGTACCGCTGGGAGCCCTGGTCCCTGATGAATGAGGAGGAAGACAACAACAGTGCTGTGGGTGTGTCTGGACGGCCTGTGGCTGTGTCCTGCTCCTACATCGGCAGGCTGGCTGTGGCCTTTAAAAAGCCACGACAAGGACAGGTAAGAAGTTTGACTTTGGCTTTGTTATGATGATTTTAGCGTAATGTGCTGAAAAACTATAGCAGTGTGGGGAATCATTTAACTGTGGCAATTATCTTGTGAAGTGAAAATCGCAATAAAAATGTAAATGATGTGACTAAACATCATTTTTCTGTATAGCCTGGAGCCTCAAAAAAAATAACAAGTTCTTAAGCCAGCATGTTATGACTACATATTTTATGTAAAGCAGAGAATAGAAAGAAAGGAGCTAGATAAGATAAACATTGACATTATGCACGTTATGCATTGCATTTAAAATCTGTTCCACTAATCAGCTGCCTTTAGTAAAGAGGAAGAGATCAAATCTGAGCATCCTGCAGCTGCACTGTGTTTCTAGTTTGATTAACTTCATCCACAGTATCTTCAGTATCTTAAGATGTCAGATTTCAAAGAAATGTGACATTTAAAGCACTCTTCCTGCTTTTAGCTGCAGGGCTCTGGAGAGGATTTCTCCATGCACGTGTCCATATACGAGTGCGAGTCCACTGGCGGCTCAGAGTGGGTTTTAGAGCAAACTCTTCACCTGGATGACTTCACCAGACCCTCATCTACTCTGGATCCAAGAGTCAGTGTGGACTCCAACCTCTTTGTGTACAGCAGGTGAGGAGGCTGCTGTTTGTGTGTTTGTATTATAATCTATCAGCTGCTTTTTATATGTATACCAGTATGGATGTCTCATAAGTTAATGACTTTTCCTCCTATCAGGTCTGACCTGTACATGACCAGAGACCACAGCTCCCCCAACATTAAGCACTATGTTCACCTGGACTGGCTGTCCAAGGAGGACGGATCTCACATCCTCACTGTGGGCGTTGGATCAAACATTCTCATGTATGGCCGAATCTCTGGCATGGTCAATGAGCAGACCAGCAGCAAGGAGGGCGTGGCTGTGATTACCCTTCCTTTAGGGGGCAGTATCAAACAGGGCATCCGCTCCCGCTGGATTCTGCTTCGGTCCGTGGACCTTCTGTCCTCCGTGGATGGCACGCCGTCTCTGCCGGTCTCTCTGTCCTGGGTGAGAGACGGCATCCTGGTGGTAGGCATGGACTGTGAAATGCACGTTTACGCTCAGTGGTATCAGGACAAGAAGCCCGGGGAGGGAGAGGAGGGCAGCCTGTCGTCAGCAGACATATCCGGAGGTCAAACCGCAGGGTCCTCTGTCTTTGAAGGGAGAGCCAGGTCTAAGAGTGTGTTTGAAGGAAGTGCTGCAGTGGATGAGGCCCTCCGTGCCCCTGCAGGACTTCAGGAAGGAGGACTGTTCGAGGCAGCTCACTCTCTGTCCCCAACTCTACCGCAGTACCATCCCACCCAGCTGCTGGAACTGATGGACCTGGGCAAGGTTCGCCGGGCAAAGGTATGTAAATTATATGTAAAAGGGTGATATAAAGCTCTCATTTGTTTATTTAAAAAATAATAAACCATTATAATCTTTAGTAGAATGATGGTTAGACAAGCTGTATCATTTAACAACATCTAACAAATACACAGATATTTGGTGATCCAACTCATCTAAGCTTATTTCTCTTCTATAATTAAGGCCATCCTCGCTCACCTGGTAAAATGTATTGCTGGGGAGGTTGCTGTGGTGAGGGATGTGGAGGCAGGTGAGGGCGGAGCCAGGAGACATCTGTCCCGGACCATTAGTGTGACCGGCAGCACAGCAAAAGACACCATTGTAGCCGGCCGCGATGGGGGGAGAGACTACACAGAGATCAACTCAATCCCTCCACTGCCCCTCTATTCCCTAATGTTGGCCGACCTGGACACCTCGTACAAGGGTGCAGAAGAGGCTGCCAAGGGATCTAAGGGGGCTGATGGTGACGGAGCCCAGAAGTCCACAGAGGACCAGTATTCTGACCTCTTCCAGGTACCTAAAGTTAAGAGAACTCTGATGTAGTTTTTTAGAGTTTAAGTCCATTTATGCTTATTGTTTATTTGCTTCTGGGTGAACAGGTGCCAACAGTCACCACAGATGACTTTGTGAACTTTGCCACCGACAAACCAGAGAAGAAATCTCGAGTTATCAACCTCTCTCAATATGGACCTACCTACTTTGGACCAGAGCATGCTCAGGTATCACTGTTTAATTTAAAAGGGGAGCTTAGTTTGAAAAAAAAAGGGAAATTGCTCTGTTAATATTGTTTTTTATAATCAAATCCAAACATAAAAATAATCATTTCCATGTAGTAATTACAGTGTAATAATAACTACTGGGAAATAACTCATCAATGGCAATAATGTGGTAACCTTGTGGTTTAATTTCTGCAATTTAAATGAGATAAGACTGTATTAATATGGTAGTAAAGAGCTAACCTGTCAACAACCTGTCAGATTTTTTTTAATGACAATGTGCTTATTACTGTAAATTTTTTGCTAATTTTAAGTATTAAAAATACCAAAGCAAGGTTTGAATAACAATATTAGCTTACTATCATAACACAACAACAATAAAAAATGTCCATTCATAACATTTGATCTGTTTAGTTTCTTGTCACTCTTCTCCCTCACTCTCTCCGTTTATTGTGTCCAGGTATTATCCAGTCACCTTATGCACTCTAGCCTACCAGGACTGACAAGGCTGGAGCAAATGTTCTTGGTGGCCTTGGCTGATACTGTCGCAACCACCAGTGCTGAAGTCGCCAGCTCCACCGATCAGCAGTACACAGGTCAGCTAATGCCTGTGTGTTATTAACCATCATATTTGTGTTTAAAGAACATAGAGTTATTAAAAAATATTGCACCAAAGTTTAATTTCAGTAGAGACTGTTGTGTCTCTATAAATAATGATTATAAATCATCAACATATTAAATATATTACTTCATAATAACATTTAACACCCTTTACCTTATATTGTAACACAGCAGTCTAATAAGTTTGACCATCAACAATATCTTTTGGTTTCTAATGATACTTTATCCCCCTCGCAGTGTCTCTCTATTTTACACCTTTTAACCCAAAAAATAGATCAGAAAGTATTTCATTTACTCGCCTGAACATTTTTAGCTATTTTACAATTTTTAGGGGTTAATGTTTAAGCTCACATCCACGTCACAGTCTCCACGGCGACTCTAAGGTCCTATGTCCAGAGCTGAAGTTCCTTTATGTGTCCATCAAAGTGTCCTTGACCACTGAGCAGCTCCGTTGACCTTTTTCTGCATCTGTCAGGTGGAAGGAGATGTGACAAGAATATCTTTTCCTTTGCAAGCGAATATATTTCCTTATTTTCTTGTTGTGTACTTGCATGTAAAACAATAAAGCAACCAAACCTGCAGAATCGGTTTGTACTGGTTTTTGGAGGTTATAGGCATAAAAGCTAGGCATAATTTTCTTGATTGTGTGTTCCTGGATAGAGTTAATCTCCAGCCATCAAATCTTTATTGCTATAAACAACTGTGCTTATTTTGTTCCTCTTTCTCTACATGTCAAGAGACACTGTACTTTTACTATTATCTTCTCGCTATCTATCTTTTTTCTCTAATTTTCCACCCTATTTATTTAGTCTTTTGAGAAGAAGACATTAGCAGGTTGTTCCAAGGCAAAGTAAGCACAGAGAGTGTAAGATGGTTCAGGGACAAGAGACACAAGTCTCAACCAGCATCATTTAAACTCAAGTGATCCCGCAGTTTCAATGAACTTTGCTTTTTAACAGCACGGCCATGTGGAATGACCATGACAACTCACCTTTGTTGAATTGATGCAGGTGCTGAGGCTCTCGATGAGTGTGGACTGAGGTACCTGCTGGCCATGCGTCTTCATACCTGCCTGCTCACCTCTCTGCCCCCCCTCTACCGCATGCAGCTGCTCCACCAGGGTAAAGCACAACTGCTCATTACAGTGCTGCTGTTACACAGATATAAAACAATGTTTTTGCATGACAACTATACCCTCCTTTTTGCCATTTAGTGAGTTTTGATATGTAGACTTCTCATGCATTTGATCTCGGAAACAAAAATCACACTTGTTGCCCTCCCACCGTTTCTCTCTCTGCGGCAGGCCTGTCAACATGCCACTTTGCATGGGCCTTCCACTCAGAGGCAGAAGAAGAGCTGCTGAACATGATCCCTGCCATGCAGAGAGGCGACCCGCAGTGGTCAGAGCTGAGAGCTGTTGGAGTGGGATGGTGGATACGCAACATCAACACTTTGCGGAAAATGGTGGAGAAGGTACCAGAACAAATTTGTACTAATAGTAGAGAAGAGAACAGTGGTGAATGATTATCTATA